>OY294051.1:618816-708493 GCA_958510825.1 Brachypterus glaber | reverse complement strand
CCGTACCTGAAATACCAGTAGAAATAGTAGAGGAACCTGTTTCTACAACAGTGGAAACAGAAACAGTGGAACCAGTAGTGGTGTCGGTACCAGAACCAGTAAAAGAAACTCCAAAACCAGATTTAAGTGGTTTAGAGTTATTGTCTAATACAATTGAGTTTGAAATGACCCGTAAACATGAAGAAGAAGTACAAAAAGAGGTTGTAGAAGAAGTTAAAGAAGTGGTAGAAGAAAAGAAAGAAGTTGAGGTTCAGGTTGTCCAAAAGAAGCCGGAAGAATCTTTAGTAGGCTTAGACTTACTATGTGCTCTTGCTGAGATTGAAAGGATAAAAGAGGGCTGTTCTCAGAGTAAGGAAGAAAGCCGCGAAAGACGAAGAGAAAAAAGGAAATCCAAGAAACATTCCTCAGACGAGCCAAGACGAAAGAAAATGAAGAAAAGTGATTCCCGCGAACACAGAAAACACCGAGAAAAACGATCTAGTGAAGAAAAGAAAGAAAAATCCAAGAAATGCGACTGCAATCAGGACTTCCGGTCGTACAAAACCCCGGAAAGTGAAGAAGAAGTCCGGAAGTTCATCGCGAGCAAAACCCACGGGCATTGCTGCAAAGGTGATTGGCCTTGCATGAACGAAAATGAACTAGATATGCGCATGCGCTTGGCAGAATTACAAAGACAATATCGCGAAAAACAGAAAGAACTAAGCAAGCTAAAACCAAAAAAACATCACGACTGTTCGAAGAAACGTTCCAGGAAGAAATCTACTCATTCTAATCATTCTGAAAGAAGCAGAGCTAGTTCTACACCGCCCCCTCTATTGGACAAAATTGATACTAATGTAAAGCCTAAGAACGTTCCAGAACTTTTGAAACCTCCAACTTTATGTCCTGTTGAGGTTATTAAAAGGCCAGAATCCCCTACAGATATAGAAACATCTTCATCGAAGAAAAGAAAGGTAGGAAGACCTAAGAAACTATCTTCTTCAGATGAACACGCTACTACAGAGACTATAGTAGCGAAGAAACCTAAGAACAACATAGTAGGCTACTTACTAGCTGCTAAAGAGAAGCTGCAGCTTCAAACCAAATATTCAGACAGCCCTCCAAGGTATCTAGATGATGTTGTATCAACATCAACCCCAAAAATAAAAAGGACGAAAAGCAATAATGACATATTTAAGTCAAATATAAGACCTTCATTAAAAGCTGAAGCAACACTTAAGACATATATTGATGAGGATCGTAATGACTTTGAATCTTCAGATGAAGAAAGATATGAAGATAAACAAAAAGGAGAAGGAGAGGAAGAACATGTTGATGTAGAAAATGAAGTAGAAGAAAATAGAGAACATGTTGAGGAAGAGGAAGAATTCGTAGAAGAACCCAGACAAGAAGATTCTAGATGTACCCTAACTAATGAAAACTTGGAGTCTGATAAATTGAGGGTTTTAACAGCGATGGGAGGTTTGTTCTATGCTGGGAGATTGCATGCCATTGAACCTCCAGATGTTTATTCCATTACTTTGGATGGAGAAAGGGGAAATAGGTCTCATATCATGTGCAGAGAGGAGATATTAAAAGACGCGGTAAGGAAAAATTACAATTATATTGACCTTTAATATCAAATTGACTTTAAAGTTCAGTTGACTACAAAGTTAATTTAAATTTAATAAAACTGACTTTAAATGATAATTTACTTTAAAGTCAAATTGACTTGACTTAAATTAACTTTAAAGTTAAATTAGCTTTAAAGTAAAATTTACTTTAAAGTAAAATTTGATTTAAACTTAAATTAACTATAAAGTTAAATTAAATTTCGATTTGGCTTCAAAGTTAAATGGTTTTAAAAGTAAAACTTAATTTAAAGAAAAAATTACCTCTAAATGAAAATGTTTAATTTTAGATTTTGGAAGTGAGTCCAAAAAGTACCGACGAACTACCAGCGGGTACCAGACTCTGCGCGTACTGGAGCCAGCAATACCGCTGTTTATACCCGGGCAGTGTTGCCGAACCTGGCACTCCGGACCCTCAACTTGACGGGAAATTTGTGTCCGTGGAATTTGATGATGGAGACAGTGGCAAAATCGCTTTGGAAGATATACGGTTTTTGCCACAAGATTTACCAATAATGGGTAAGTAAAATATTTTTCTTGGATGAATGAGTGATAAAAACCATCTTTATATCTTCATATTTATATGAATTTTGTATTTTATTTTTTAGAATATGACCCAAACCCGCTTCTAAGTCTCAGCAAGCGACGCCGAAGAACGTCCGCAAGTATTTCTTGCGAAGAACGCCGTTCCATATCTTCAAACCGCCCAGAATCCGAACCCAGAAAACGAGAAAACGTCCCAGAAAAAGAAAACAAAATCTTAAACAAACCAGAACAATCCGTTTCAGAAAAAACGAAGAAAGAAGAAAAACACAAAGAAAAGAAACGACTAAAGAAGAAGAAACGAGACAAAATAAAGCAAAAAATGCTTGAGGAAAAGAAAAAAAAGAAGAAACACAAATGTAATGATGAAATCTGCAAACATAAGAAACACAAAAAACATCGCAAGCACAAGAAACATCACAGCAAAGAAAAGAGCGGAGAACGAAGTGAAGATAAAGACAGTATTAAAGAATCGAGCAGCGAAGTTTTTTCAGAAATAAAAAGTGATGATACTGAAGAAATTAGTATTGAAACTGAAAGTCCTGAGAGTCCTGAAGATATTGACATTTCTGATGAAATTGAAGAAGAGAATCTGGATAAAGAACTGGAAGAAAAGGAAGATCTGGTTCTTGAAGACCACGTGGTGCCTAATCCAGAGGATGAGGTTACTATGGATGACATCTTAGAAGCTGAAGCAAAGGTAAGAGGATCTATTATCATTCCGGAATAATAATTTAACATGCTGTCCATATGTCACCCTTCTCTTAACTTTTGAACGAGTTCAGATATAGACTTCAAATGTAAAATATAAACAACGATATTTAAACTCGATTAAAAATTAAGAGGGGAGTGACTTTTGGACAGCGCTGTATATGGTTATACCTATTACAGGTAATAATTTTACTAAGTATATAAGACACTATAATTACATCGGCACTTAGTGCTACTAAGAGTGCCGATGTATTGAAATCTTCGCCGAAAAGTCAAAATCTTTGACCACGTTTTTTTCACATTTCTCGACGTTTTAGACCATTCTGAGTCGAAATCAGTAAAAAAAATTTTGCGTTCGTCTGTCTGGATGTAAACTCTCTAACTCCATTTCTAAATGAGATATCGACTTGCGGTTTTTTGTATATTGTTTCTTATCGTATTCCAAAGAGCTGATTAGATTTTGGGGGTAAACGATTGGGGGTAAGGGGGTAAATATAGGGTAAAACTCCTATTTTTAGCGTTTTTTGTTTATAATTAAGGCAATTATTATTGTATTTGGTTAATTTAGCACTTATATAAAAGATAATTTTAAATTGGTCAAAAAAATTTATAAACAACGTTTTCCTAAAACGCATTGTTTTCGAGATATTGGCGTTTAAAGCAGTAAAAGTTTTTTTTTAGCATATCTCACATATTTATAACCCGATTTCAAAAAAATATATTTTAAATAAAAGCTCTTTTTAAGCCCTATAAAAAATGTTATTTACAGTTTTTTGCTAGAATATAATGTTTTAAAGATACAGAATTTAAAATCAAACAAAACACCTAGTTTGAAATTTGCAAACTAGATGGCTCTAGTGTACAATAGTGCCGATGTTTTGACAGGGTGCTTGCAACGTTTCATCTAGTTTTAGTATTAAATACACAATTTTTGTATTGCAAAAAAGTCTAACTATAAAAAAAAATAACGAAGACTTGAAACTTTTTCATTTATTTATTTATTGCAGAAAACTAAGAAAATTCGAGATAGGCAAGAAAGTTGCGAAAGCAGCAGGAGTAAAATGAGTGCATTTTTACCGGCCAGGCAGTTATGGGGATGGTGTGGAAAAGGCTATAAACGCCAAAAAGGAAGAGTCAAGAAATCATTTTACAGATCTATACAAAGAGGAAAAGAACTAATCACGGTAAGATAATAGTTATTTATGGTACTAATGGGTAAAGTATCGGTTTACCCATGAGTGCCATACAAGGTTTTATCCAATAAATAGCTTAGGAATTCATATTTTTATTAAAAATTTTAATGACATTTACAAGAACTAATTTGACAAGTGACAGTTGAGTGGGTAAAATAAATAATTATCCACTCAATAAAGTAAAAGCCACGCGGGGGTTATTATTGAGTTAATCCATTTAAAATAAAGCTAGTAATTGTCTTATTATCTGTATGTATTGGATAATAGTTATTTATGGTACTAGTGGGTAAAGTAAGATATTCTTGAGTGGACAATATCTAATTACCCACGTGCGCCATACAAAATTTTATTCAATACATTTGTAATCATTAGAAAATGCGATCTTTAATGCTTTTTTTATGTACACACAATGTTTTATTTCAGAGTGACGTTAGACAATTTATAAAAAATTAATAATATGTCAATTAGATAGATTAGATAGATATTAGATTCTTAAAATGTTGTTTTTTATATTTTTATTAGCTTTAATTTGTCATTTTTTTTGTTTTCTTTTCGATATATGATTCGTCTTATTATTTATTTTAACCCGTATTTATTTTTTTAGGTTGGTGATTCTGCAGTATTTTTGTCCACTGGTAGACCTGATAGACCATATATTGGTCGAATCGAGGCTATGTGGGAACATTGTGGTACCATGATCGTCAAAGTTAAATGGTTCTATCATCCAGAAGAAACTATTGGATGTCCCATGAATTTGCAATACCCTGTAAGTACCCAAAAAATATCAAGGGCGAATTCAAAAATCAATTTAGGCGGTTAGATAGGTTTGGACTTTTTTTGGCATAAAATGCCTAATCTTCGCGATTTTCTTCAAAGCGGATATTTTCCTTAAAATCTCGGTCTCTCGGGTGAAGGGCGCTTGTCCCCCTGTATGCGCACCTGCAAAATAATAACAAAGCTTGTATCAAATTTTCTTGATTTTCTGGTTTTTAATTCTTAAATTTAACACAATTTTACAATAATTTTAGTCCCATATACGTAGTTAAAATATTTAAGATGCAACAGCTTGTTTTGTTTATATATATAAATAATAATTTTATATAATTTTATAGATTTTGACTTAGTTGACACGCCGGTTAGCGTGAGTTCGATTCTCCCTCTCGTCGATTGCCTTTTTCAGTTAAACAGAGACACCACCCTAAAAACTGACTCGAAAGTCAGTTAAAGCCGGTGGTTCCCTCTAGTACTAGCCCACACAAGTCCGTCCTGGAGTTAGAAGATGCTTAATTAAGTAGAATAGTACGAGATTAAACAAACATGTCATATAGATCTAGAAAAATATCACTGTAATATACGAAATTATCATTTAAAATTTTTAATGTGAAAGTTTTTGTTCTGACATCAAAAACTATCCTAAATTTAGTAGTTTATAGTTTTGGAGATGTTGACATGATAAAGTTTAAAATAAAAACATAGAAAAGACCAAAAATGTCAATACTTTTTGTATACCAAATTATCCTTTAAAATTTTTAATGTACCATCGCGGCCAATAAATTCAGCTACACCCAAAAATGATACATATTAAAACCAACTTTAAAATTTTACAGGCATCTGTAATACTTAACTTAAATTTTAAATTTTGACAAGAAATGTCAAATTGACAAATAATTAAATTGACATATTTTTTTAATGATGCCAAGCGAATTAAAAAGTTTTTGTTTTAACATCAAAAACTATCCTAAATTTAGTCGTTTATAGTTTTGGAGATGTTGGCATAATGAACACTTACATACAAGTTTGTAAGAAATAAAAAATAGAATAAAGTCAAAAAAATGTGTCAATACTTTTTGAGAGAAAATATATATAAAAGAAGAGAAGATTAGGGAGCAAGCAAAAAAACTAAAATAATGTAAAGTTTGTTATCTTTTATAACAAAATATAATTTATCTATTCTTTTTCTAGGGTGCTCTGTTTGAGTCCCCCCACGTAGACGAAAACGACGTTCAGACAATCTCTCACAAATGTGACGTCCTCCCTCTGGAGGCCTACAAAAATCGCCTTGGGAATGACCCCCAGAGGTATGCAACCATCTACGACAACAATGACGTTTATTATCAAGCCGGCTATTATGACCCCACCAGTACCAGTCTCTCCATGGAACCAGGTATACCATTTTCGAAGGAGGACTGATACAGGATGGAACTAAAAAAAGCAATAATAGAATCTATAAGAAAGAGTTTTTAATATTTTAAGTGAGGTTAAGTTTATTTCAAAACGATCTATTTTCTTAATTAGAGTAATGGTAAATTAACAAATAGTACTCAAAAAAAGCACATTAATTAAAGATTTATCGTTTTGGGATAAATTTAGTCAAAATGTATATAAAATAGTGATTTTTCGGTGCTATACAAATGTACTTCTTTTTTATTTTGTTTATATGTTAAGTTTATGGATTTTTTTACTTAAAATTAGTAATATCCTCACATGAGTATACGATGTGTTTTTTTGCTACTTAATATATCGTTAAATTAAGCTTTTTTTTCTATTTTGCTGCAGCTTTTTTTTTGCTAATGTAAGTAGCTAGTAGCAAATTAATATTCTAAACATATGTTCACCGTACTACTAAAAGTGAGTTTTGCTTGATAATTTTATTTAAAGGTCCTTACTATTCTGGCAGTTTTTCCAGGATATGAAGGGGCTCTAATTTTACATAATACGACTTAAAAATACCATGTGCCCATCCCAAGATTTTATAGCCGCCAAAATGAGTTATTTATGGATCGATTTCGATGAAATTTGGTATATTTATCATTATTATTGTTATATTTGTCCATATCTTAAAAAATATTGGTATTTTCGTTTCCGAAGACTTTTTGAGGTATGCAAAAATCAAGAAAACCTGTACAAATTTTATCGATATCGGTTTTAAATAAATGAATGCGGTAGCTCTAAAGCCTTTCATCACATTGATATGTTTCAAAAAAAGTTTTTTAACTTTTTCAAAGTTAAAAAGACAAGTTTAAGTAAAGATTAATAACATTTCTAACAACTTTGATATTATTAAAACAGTAAATCTTTTTTATTAAGTTTTTTATAATTATAAAGTTGAAACCTGTCAAACTCCCTTAAATATTATTGAGTTTATATACAGTGTGTCCCACAAAATCTTGCATACATTTACTCAGAAAAATTAGTAGAATTTTATTTGTAGGGTACAGGGAAAAACAATTAAAGTCACACTGTGCATAGGGTCGCTTTTATGAAGTTAAGAAAAACAAACAAAGCTTATTTCAGTGATGCAAAAAATTGTGGGACACCCTGTATATAATATCAATTGTTTTTTTTTAAGTTGCATTTGTTTTTGCTTTCTAAAATAGTGAGATAAAAAATATAAATTAAAGTTGGCAATAATATCAGGTGTATTCTCAACAAATAAAACATTGGCCAATAGGCCTGTTGGCCTATAGGCCAATCGACTTGTACACTGCTAGAAATTGTGTCTTAATAGAAGATATTATCTATTTAATAATAGTTTTTAATGTAAAATTACATACACTGAACGAAATTTGCATGTAAACTTTTATCATATCAATGATTAAAATTTATTATCTCAATGTATAATTAAATTTGTTCAAAAAAGTTAATATAGGAATTATTAATATTTTTGGAATAATGCATAAAGAAAAGGAATTTTAACCATCGATAAACAATGACATTGTTTTTCAGTGTATAATACAATAATTTCTGTCTCTCTCTCTTTCTCTATTTTCTCTGTCTATATGTTTCTATTAGACCTACTCTTGCACAAAGTTTAGGTTGACATAACGTTTTTACGTTATTTTCTACTATGGTAATAAATGTATTAGATCTAATAGACCACTTAAGCGGCAACCACATTTAAAAGTTCACATAAATTTTACGAGAGGACACTACTGGCACACGAACTCCGTGTACCAAAGAATGTATTATGCAAGCTTACACCCAGACAGACGGACGCAAAAAAAATTTTCACTGATTTCGACTCGGAAAGTTCTAAATCGTCGAGAAATATGAAAAAAACATGGTCATAGATTTTGACTTTTCGGCGAAGATTTCAATACATCGGCACTCTTAGTAGTACTAAGTGCCGATGTAATTTAAAGGTAGTTTGGTGGTTAACGATTTACGCAGTTCACCCCTTTAAAATGATCCGATTGCCTTCAAACTTGATATTTAACCATATTATATGTATTTTCACAAAATCTAAAAAATTCAACCCCCTAGGTCCAAAAATAAGGGTAGTTTACTGGAGAGCGATTGGCGTAGGCCTCCCCATTAAAATTATGCGATTGCATTCAAACTTGACATGGTATGCGCGAACCGCTCACCAGTAAACTACCCTTATTTTTTGACTTAGGGGGTTGAAATTTTTACATTTTAAGTAAAGTCATATAAAATGGTTAAATATCAAGTTTGGAGTCAATCGGATTATTAATTCAGGGAAAATTTTAAATTTAAAGGTAGTTTGCTGGTTATCGATTTACGCAGTTCACCCCTTTAAAATGATCCGATTGCCTTCAAACTTGATATTTAACCATATTATATGTATTTTCACAAAATCTAAAAAATTTAACCCCCTAGGTCCAAAAATAAAGGTAGTTTACTGGTGAGCGATTGGCGTAGGCCTCCCCATAAAAATGATGCGATTGCATTCAAACTTGACATGGTATGCGCGAACCGCTCACCAGTAAACTACCCTTATTTTTTGACTTAGGGGGTTGAAATTTTTACATTTTAAGTAAAGTCATATAAAATGGTTAAATATCAAGTTTGGAGTCAATCGGATTATTAATTCAGGGAAAATTTTAAATTTAAAGGTAGTTTGCTGGTTATCGATTTACGCAGTTCACCCCTTTAAAATGATCCGATTGCCTTCAAACTTGATATTTAACCATATTATATGTATTTTCACAAAATCTAAAAAATTCAACCCCCTAGGTCCAAAAATAAGAGTAGTTTACTGGTGAGCGATTGGCGTAGGTCTCCCCATTAAAATGATGCGATTGCATTCAAACTTGACATGGTATGCGCGAATCGCTCACCAGTAAACTACCCTTATTTTTTGACTTAGGGGGTTGAAATTTTTACATTTTAAGTAAAGTCATATAAAATGGTTAAATATCAAGTTTGGAGTCAATCGGATTATTAATTCAGGGAAAATTTTAAATTTAAAGGTAGTTTGCTGGTTATCGATAACGCAGTTCACCCCTTTAAAATGATCCGATTGCCTTCAAACTTGATATTTAACCATATTATATGTATTTTCACAAAATCTAAAAAATTCAACCCCCTAGGTCCAAAAATAAGAGTAGTTTACTGGTGAGCGATTGGCGTAGGTCTCCCCATTAAAATGATGCGATTGCATTCAAACTTGACATGGTATGCGCGAATCGCTCACCAGTAAACTACCCTTATTTTTTGACTTAGGGGGTTGAAATTTTTACATTTTAAGTAAAGTCATATAAAATGGTTAAATATCAAGTTTGGAGTCAATCGGATTATTAATTCAGGGAAAATTTTAAATTTAAAGGTAGTTTGCTGGTTATCGATTTACGCAGTTCACCCCTTTAAAATGATCCGATTGCCTTCAAACTTGATATTTAACCATATTATATGTATTTTCACAAAATCTAAAAAAATCAACCCCCTAGGTCCAAAAATAAGAGTAGTTTACTGGTGAGCGATTGGCGTAGGTCTCCCCATTAAAATGATGCGATTGCATTCAAACTTGACATGGTATGCGCGAATCGCTCACCAGTAAACTACCCTTATTTTTTGACTTAGGGGGTTGAAATTTTTACATTTTAAGTAAAGTCATATAAAATGGTTAAATATCAAGTTTGGAGTCAATCGGATTATTAATTCAGGGAAAATTTTAAATTTAAAGGTAGTTTGCTGGTTATCGATTTACGCAGTTCACCCCTTTAAAATGATCCGATTGCCTTCAAACTTGATATTTAACCATATTATATGTATTTTCACAAAATCTAAAAAAATCAACCCCCTAGGTCCAAAAATAAGAGTAGTTTACTGGTGAGCGATTGGCGTAGGTCTCCCCATTAAAATGATGCGATTGCATTCAAACTTGACATGGTATGCGCGAATCGCTCACCAGTAAACTACCCTTATTTTTTGACTTAGGGGGTTGAAATTTTTACATTTTAAGTAAAGTCATATAAAATGGTTAAATATCAAGTTTGGAGTCAATCGGATTATTAATTCAGGGAAAATTTTAAATTTAAAGGTAGTTTGCTGGATATCGATTTACGCAGTTCACCCCTTTAAAATGATCCGATTGCCTTCAAACTTGATATTTAACCATATTATATGTATTTTCACAAAATCTAAAAAAATCAACCCCCTAGGTCCAAAAATAAGAGTAGTTTACTGGTGAGCGATTGGCGTAGGTCTCCCCATTAAAATTATGCGATTGCATTCAAACTTGACATGGTATGCGCGAATCGCTCGCCAGTAAACTACCTTTATTTTTTGACTTAGGGGGTTGAAATTTTTACGGAAGGACGCAATTTTTTTTAGTAGTGTCATCTAGTAATATTTTTGTGAACTTTTATATATGACCGCCTTTAAAGTTGTATATAAATAGAAAGCCCCATGGGCCCATGCCTATTTTTAATTTCGCACATTTTTTTGATAGAACAATTCATATGTAGATTCTAAAATTAATAATATATAGTACAAGTAGTGTTTAGGGATTTTAGTATCTTGTATGGAAAACCTTTGGTCATTTTATGGGGGCTATAGTAAAAACAAACACAAGAAATTACCTTACAAACTGTGTCAAAAATGTATCTGTATACACTTATGACGACAGCAATTTGCCGAGATGGAAAGTGAACTAAAATTCGGCCACCAGTTCCCTTTACAATTGTATTTAGCTGAATTTTCAAATTTAAGGGGTCTTTAAAAACAATACCAGATAACCCAAAAACCAATACACAATTTACAAAGACGGGGAGAAACCAGACATAATTTTTCACTATTTACCACATAAAATGGACTCCGTTATAATATTACTTAATCATTAAGAAGATTATATAAAAAACCTAAAATACAGGGTGTCCAACAAACATTTGTATAAGTCTGTATATATACTTATAAGAATATACCTTTAAAATGCAGTTTACTTAACTTTACTTTTTTTAGTGGCATTCTGTGTTTTTACGTACAAGGTATCTTTTGTTAAATCTTTTCTTTTGAGAAATACATAGAAATGTAACTTCCGTTACGCTATTACTGTCTGTTACAAGAAATATGTATTATTATGTGTGTGTCTGTATTTATTATTATTGCTTAATATTTAGTTGTTTATAATATACTATAAACTTTTAAATTAAAAGTTTTAACGGATTTTTCTATCAAACGTTTATGTATCTAGACGAAGAGAATTTTGCAGCAAAAAATTTAGTATAATGTTACCCAAAGTTTCTATTTTAACTACCAGAAAATGGTTCAAGGACAAAAATGAGTGGCATTACGTCCCATATTTACTGGTTTTTCAGTTTAAATTTAATTACAAAATTTCTCCGTGTAAAAACTATATTTAAGCTATAAATTTACAGAATATATATTTTGATATTAGGGGTGGCAAAAAGGGCCAGAAATGGCCTAGTTGTCCGGCTTTGGCCAACCCAGAAATTTACTACTAGGGCCAATAGCCAATGTCATTTTGGTCGTTTTTTTGGTAACTATTTTTTGGAAAAAAATTACCGATTTTTAAATCAAAAAAGAAATATTTGGAAAAAATGATCATAAAAAAATTAAAAATTATACAATCACTCGTTTTTAGAAACTTCAGGACTGAAAAAATGGTGCCTATTTTTTGTATAAAATATAGGACCTAATGGCGACTATTGGGCAAAGAAAAATAGTAAGAAACTGTTTTGAAAATAAAAAAAAAATACTATTTAATTTCAGAATTAATTTTGAAAATTAAAAATATTCTTGCAAAACAATAATGTTTCCTAAACTCAGATAACTGTCTAATATAAGACCTACGTATTCAAACATAAGTTCTATCGAAGAAATATATTCAAGTTTTAATTTTAGGAACTCTACAATCATTATAGAGGACCTACCTTCAATTAAAACAATTAAAATAATTGTTTATTTTCAAAATTGTGAATTTTCTAATGTGCAATGTTTTAATTTAAGAACATACCTACTATGTTGAACAAAATTAAGGGATGGTTACCCAATAATTAATACATAAGGTTATTCGTTAAAGAATTAACCTTCAACATCTGGGTTGATAGGTTATTGCATAACAGAATTCTCTTAGTCTAAAGGCCTTAGGTTTAAAATGGCTTTAAACCTTTTTTTTTAATAATATAGATTATATCTAATAGGTTTATCATATATACTAAAAAATATATACAGGGTGGTTTAAAAGTAGGGTTCAAAATTGTTACAAAAATGTTTTTTTTTTAATTGGTGTACCAGATTTTTGAACCATACTGTATCTTAAATGACACATCTTCCAAGTGAATGTATTTTTTATTTAATATTTATATTATAAATACGCTTATATCTACAAAAAGAACATACATATTTAGTTTAGGTTTTAAGTGATTTTTGAGTATACCTTTTTCACTTTTTGTAAAATATACTGAAAAAACATGTTAAATCTTATGATCCACGGCTTTTTTTTCAAAAATAATGAGATTCTACCATGTAAATTAAATAAACATATTTAAAAATCTAAGTTTCATTGCAAAAATAAAAAAATTACCCGTTAAACACTGGTACGTCGGCCGCCCGATGGCCAATCTTTTGCCGACAAAAACTACGTTGGCTGAACGTTGGCCATCGGGCGGCCGACCTACCAGTGTTTGTCGGTTAGGTACTTATGAATCATTCTGTATGGAAATTAAGTAAGTTTTTAAAGTATATTTTGCTAAAAGTTTAACATATGCCATTTATTATTAGTTAAATAAAGTATTAAGGAAGTAGTTCTTAAGTACAAAATACTTAGGTTCAAAAATACTTAAATTTTAATTCTTAGTACTATAGTAATAATATCTAGGTACTATTTAAGGCATCCAAGAAAATTACAAAAAAAAAGAGTATATAAGGATCTAAAATTTTATTTATTTATTAATTATAATTTATCAGTGTGTACCAAAATTATAAAATTTGTACTTTAAACCTGCAAAAATTAGTTTAAAATTAAGCTTTGATAAAAATTTTCTCTGTCAATTTTAAAGCAAAAATCTTGGCAAATAATTTTTTTTATATTACAAATTAGTTTCTATTGTCTTAATAGTAGATTTTAAAGTATTCTTTGTATATTTTGGGACACACTGTACATTTAAATTAAAAACAACCAAACGTTGTAAAATTCGATGTTAGAGTATAGAAAAGTGAAATATTTTACTACTAAAAATGTATAAAGTGTTATTTTTGCATATTTTTGAAACATGGTGCTGAGATTTCAAATGAAATAAAACAAAAAAAAAGTGTATAAGGTTAAGAGTCACGACACATTTCCGTCATATTACCACATGGCGTCATATCACGTCATGACGTTATATCACGTCATTGCAGGGTTATTCAGAAATAGGGTCGCTAATTTTAAGGGGCGATTCTACATTGGAAAATATGAAAAAAAGTTCCTATAAACATATGTCTAAAAAATCGTCGTAAGGAAGCTAATATTAATCTTTGATTAAAATACATAAAAAAAGGTACTCTTTATGTAGGGCCAACCGTTTTCGAGAAAATTGCAATTAAAGAGGCAATTTCACGTTCTGAGCGTCAAAAATCAGAAATAAAAAATGCACCAATAAAAATTTCAATACTGCTGGGTGATTCTGCATTAAAAAAATTGAAAAAAAGGTTCCTTTTTCATGTTTTTGGACCTAGAATCGCCCCTAAAATTTTGTAACTTATTTCTGAATCCCTGTATAGCGGCATGGCTTCATATAGATTTTTATCGTCATATGTAACGTCATGACGTCTTATGAAGTCGATGCCAATTAAGATATACCGGGTGGGACAAAATACTGGTGAACCCCTATAACTTTTTTATTTATTAACTTGTCAAAATGACATTTACAGGATGTAAATAATTGAAAGAACTGCGTTTTTTGACATTGTAAAAAATCTGTCACTTACTTTTTCGCCGGAAATTACCTCAACTTTTGATTTTTAAAAGGATCACCCTGTATATTTTTACATATTTTGATTAAGAATTTTAATTTAAAAAGTGTGAGTACAACCATGTAATATTTGTCAAATTTTGACAGAAAATGTCATTTTTTAATTAAATCAATATTGGTCTAGCCATTTTTTTGCCAATATAATGTTATTGGTATCAATCTTTTAAGAAAAAAACATATGATTTAATGTTATTACGGTACCAGTACCTTCCCCTTAAAAAAAATGAGTTTTATGAAAAAAAAAATATGATTTGTCAAGCATTAAAAAGCTCCAAATTGGTTAATATTAAAACTTTGTTTCATATAAAGTACTAAGCCAAGAATAATTTTGCATATTTCAAAGCCAACTAGATTTAAAATTAAAATTTAATTAAAAAATGACATGTTCTGTCAAACATTGACAAATTATACATGGTTGTACTCAGAATTAAATTCTGAATCGCAATAAGTAAAAATATACAGGGAGTTCCGTTTAAAAATCAAAAGTTGAGGTCATTTCCGGCGAAACCGGAAGTGACAGATTTTTTTACAATGTCTAAAAGCGCAGTTTTTTGAATTATTTACATTTTGATAAGTTAATAAAAAAAAATTATAGGGGTGTACCAATATTTTGTCCCACCCGGTATTTGAACTGATGTGATTTGAATTATTGTATGGGATGTATGTACTCATAGCTAGAGTTACGTCACGTTGACGTCATACCACGTGCACGTCAATTTGACGTGGGATGATGTGAAGTGACGTGAATCTCCGTGAGGTGTAATTTGTGTGAAATATTTTATGTTGTTTCAAACAAATTATATGAAATAACAAAAGTGTATATAATAAAATTGCTTGTAAATATTCTTAGCTTTTAAATTCTCTCTATTAAAAATAAGCAATGCAAAATTATGTGTTTTATTTTATGATCCTTTATTTTTTTTTTAACCACCAGCAAATCCTTAAATGTTAATAAATAACCAGCTGAACAGCTGCAAGCACCTTGTCAAAAAATCGGCACTAGGCACTATTTGAAACGTTATGAAAAGGAATGTTGTGTGATCACGTGAATAGGCAACCATACACTTGCATAATTTATTAAAGTTTGAAAGTCTGTAGCTCTAAAACGTTATATTCTAGCAAAAAACTGTATATAGCATTTTTTATAGGGCTTAAAAAGAGCTTTTATTTAAAATATAATTTTTTGAAATCGGGTTATAAATATGTGAGATATGCTAAAAAAAAAACATTTTACTGCTTTAAACGTCAATATCTCGAAAAGAATGTATTTTGCGAAAAAACAGTTTGTAACATTTTTTGACCAATTTAAAATTATCTTAAGTGCTAAATTAATAAAATACAATAATTGCCTTAATTATAACCAAAAAACGCTAAAAATAGGAGTTTTACCCCATTCTTCCCCAATCATTTACCCCCAAAATCTAATCAGATCTTCGGAATACGATAAGAAACAATATGCAAAAAACCGCAAGTCGATATCTCATGCAGAAATGGAGTTATCGAGTTTACAGACACACGGACGGATTTTTTTTTTTGTTACTGATTTCGACGAGAAAGGTCTAAAACGTGAAATGTGAAAAAAAAACATGGTCAAAGATTTTGACTTTTCGTCGAAGATTTTAATAGATCGGCACTCTTAGTAACACAAAAAGTGCCGATGTAAAATAGAATTAATAAAATTCCTTAAAATGTGTAATACAAAAATTATGTTTTTTATGGTGTTGGTCACAAGCCGAAATAAAAAATGTGAAACATTTGAAGAATGCACTTTAAAAGTAAAGAAATTTATCATAGATAAGGAAAAATATTTTCATTTGCTACTAGATGGCGATAAGCTTCATGTTAATAAATATTTTGTTTTCAAAAAACGCACCCACCTGTTAATGGTAAATTAGCAGGTTTTGATGCGCCCGCCGCTGGCGCCTCTGGGCTTGTGCCCTGAAGCAGGGGGTTCACTCGGCGTCGTGCAAAGGCCGGCCCTGGCGCCCCATGAAAAAGTTTTAGTATCCCGTGGGGTAGGTTTAAGAGAGGAGGCTTAATTTTCAAAATGGATCGTTTTTAGCGTATTTTGATGTGTATTGGCTCTCGCTGGACTTTCCATAGAAGAATTGCTATTCCTGAATAAAGGAATTTTGAAATAAGAGATTAAAAAATTCAAAAGCAGTATTTTGAGGGAATATTTTTTGTTTATCAGTGACATCGAAAATTAATTTTAATAGCTGTAATATTGACGTGGGAAGGTATTAAAATAAGAGCGTCCATAAAAGAGGGCCCACTTTGTCGATGTAGAACTTTTGGCCATTTTTAAATAGGAAAAGGCTATTTTAACGTCCGACGTACGTGAAGCTAAGTGTACGTCCTGTATTCTGTATTGGTTGATTTTTAGGGGTTTTACGGGTCACATTCAACAAAAATACTTTTAATATAGGTGTAGTTTACCAGCCTAATAGACGTACATATAAAAACTTTATAGAAGTACTTGAAAGCACTGTTCTTAATGAAATTTCGGAGGCTGATTACACAGTTATTTTGGGTGATTTTAATATTGATTGTTTAAGCCCTGAGGAACCTTCTACAAAATTACTAAATAATTTTATAGAATGTAATGAATTTAACCAAATTGTCGATGAACCTACTAGGATAACAGATAACAATACTTCTTTAATCGACTTATTTTTAGTAAATGATATAAATATTGTTGCTGGAAAACATGTAACATCAGTTCCCAGGGCGATCTCGGATCATTGTATTATTGATTTTTATCTATCTTTAGAATACCCATCACCACCGCCCTTTCGTAAATATAGAGATTTTAAAAACATTAATATTCAACAGTTAGAAATTGATTTACAGTCATTGCCTATCTTTCATGTAGTGGAAATAGCCGATTTGGATGAAAAATTATTGTTTTTTAATGAAACTATGCTAAACCTATATAATTTGCACGTCCCGGTTAAAAAATGCGTTGTTAAAAAATGTTATAGTCCTTGGCTTACCGATAATTTAAAATTTTTAATTTCATTGCGTGATAAACAGTTGAGAAAATACAGGCAAAATAAAACAGATGCAAACTTAAACTATTATAAACAACTACGTAACTTAACAAACTATACAATAAAACATGAAAAGAGGGCATACTTAAATTTTAAGTTACAAAATTCTAATATCAAAGAAACCTGGAAAGAATTAAAACGACTAAATATAGTGATTAAAGCTCAGCCTTCAATTCCCGATGAACTTTCCAGTCCAAATGATATAAATACCTATTTCCTGAAATCTGTACCTAGAGAAAATAATCCAAATAAAAATGATGTCCTTAACTTTTATAATAATAACCAGCCGACTTTAACTTCAAATAACTTTAAATTTAAACTTGTAAATGAAACGGATGTATCAAAAATTATTCTTAAAATTAAAACTAAAGCCACCGGAATTGATGAATTGCATATTGATTTTATTAGGCTCTGCTGTCCCTATATTTTACCTGTTATTTTACATATTATTAATTTTTGTCTTGAAACAAGCAAATTTCCCTCTTGTTGGAAAGAAGCGCTAATAAAACCAATTCCAAAAACTTTTTCACCATTAGAATATAAAGACCTAAGGCCTATAGCAATTCTTCCTGTGCTGTCCAAGGTACTTGAAAGAATTTTAGATATGCAGCTTCGAGATCATCTAGAAGTTAACAACATACTGCCCTCTTGTCAATCAGGCTTTAGACGCAATTTTAGTTGTGCCACTGCACTTGCTAGTATCGTAGATGATCTCGTGGTTGCAACCGATTCTAACCTGCTGACTGCTCTCATTCTTTTAGATTTTAGTAAAGCATTTGAGACAATAGATCACGATATTTTACTTGCTATTCTTAAATACATTGGTCTATCACCAGAAGCAGTCAGCATGTTTCGGTCATATCTTAGCGATAGAACCCAAAGGGTCAGCATCAAGGATCTATTGTCTGATATAGCTGCTGTGTTGTCAGGCGTTCCACAGGGTTCCATATTAGGACCCTTACTTTACATAATTTATACATTAATTTTTATCACTTATGTAATATTTTGCAAGAAACACTTTTACGCTGACGACACACAGCTATATTTATCATTTAATCTGAAAGATGCTAATCTAGCCAGTCAACAAATTAATGAAGATCTCGCTCGCTTGGCTAACGGAGCCAAGGACCATTCACTTTTTTTAAATCCAGGTAAGTCTAAGCTAGTTATTATCGGCAGAAAACTGGCAGTAGAGCAGTTACAAAATTTTAACGTTAACATAAACAATGTCCCCATTCCAAGAGTTGATGAAGCAAAAAATCTAGGTGTTTTCTTTGACCATACCTTAAGATTTAAAACTCAAGTTAACCAAATGATAAGAAAGGCCTATTGTGGTTTAAAAATGTTATTTAATAACCGACACATGATGGACATAAATTTAAAAGCCACACTTTGCAACTCTTTGGTTTTAAGCCAGTTTAATTATTGTGACACAGTTTATAATTTTTGCATTGATGCTGCAGATAAGGATAGAATCCAGAAAATTCAAAATAACTGCATTAGATTTATTTTTGGTATAAGGAAATTTAATAGGGAACATAGTCTTATATCACAAAAGATTAAGGAATTAAACTGGCTCAATATGGAACAAAGGAGGGAATTTCACTGTCATTGTTTTTTTTATAAAGTCATTAATGCAAACGCCCCACCTTATCTTACTAATAAAATTAAATTTAGAGGTGACATGCATAGCGTTAATATTCGTAGGAAGAATAACTTGTCTTTGCCTCGCTATCGTTCTGCTTTTTATACTCGATCTTTCTATTACAACCTTGTGCACTTCTATAATGGACTGGACTATGATATTAGATCAACCCCTTTTAATAGGTTTAAATCAAATCAAAGGCAAATACTACAAAACTCCTAATTGTTAATTTTTAATTTGCTTTATTTTTTAGTTTTTAGTTTTAGTTAATATTTAATGCTTTTTTTTTTTTTTTTTTTTCTCTTATTTCTTAAAATTATTAATATTATTATTATTTTTTGTAACTCTCATTGTTTTATATTTAACGTTTTTTTTTGGATTAGCGGAAGATCAGACTTTCTAAGGACCAAATTATAATGTAAATTTTGTATGAACAGAACCATTTTTGGTTCTTGGAAAGAGCTGAGCTAACTCCTTTTTATGTATGTATACCCTTACATAAATAAACTTATTATTATTATTATTATTATTATTATTATTATTATTAAAGCTTTAATGTATATAATATAATAATAATGATAATATTTTTTTGTCGAAATTGTATTCTCCCCGTTTAAATGGGGGGTGTATTTGGCGCATTTATTTAAAACTAATTGACTATTTGGGGTTTTTGATACTACACTACTTTTAAACTAAATTTAAATGATAAAAATAAAAAACTCAAAATAAATAATCTCAAAAATACGTTTTTTTAACAAAAAAAAATGAAAGAATAAAAAAATCCGATTTTTTAACAAAAAAAAATTATGAATAAACCTTTAAAAAAATCTTTAAAAAAAAATAAAAAAAATATATGGCAAATAGAGAATTGTAGTTGCTTTAAAATGTGTTTCACACAACCCGATTAAAAGATTATTTATATTGTCTTGTTTGCGCGTTCCTTTGAAGTCTATATCTCAACTCGTTCAAAAGTTAAGAGGGGGTGATTTTTGGACTGCACTGTATATTTATTTGGCAAACTGGACCCTTTTTTCTGTGGATGCATGTCTGTTAAACGTTTAATGTGCAAAATTTTATCTATATTAAATGCAAACTCGCATTTAGTTTAATCAGCTTTAATACTCTAAGATTACACTATCGATCGATTGATATTAAATAAATATTAATGCAGAGTTAGCAATAATTATTATCTAAAATTAATATTTTGATAACTGAAACTTTAAACAAGATTTAAGGAAATTGATGGCAGACTAACATCTCTACTCTACTCCCTAACATCCCTACTCCATAACATCCCTACTCCACAACAACTCGAGTAGATCTACTCCGTAACATCTCTACTCCATAACATCTCTACTCCGTAGCAACTCTACTCGGCACTATATGCACTCGATTAGCCACTTAAGTGGCAATTGTCTTAACTCAAATGAATATTTGTCATGCTAAGTCACTGTCAAATATGAATTTAATTTATTAATTACTTACTTATTAGTGTATATTAAGAGTACGCGGTCATTGTGGCTTTTAGAATAATTCATTTATGACCCTTGCGACTTTACAATCACGCTGAAAAAACTCTGGAAACATTCTAATAACATTTTGTAATCATGCTGTTACCAGAGTATTTCCAGAGTGTATTTGTGCCCTTTATCCATAACGTTACCAGAGTAAAATCAGAGCGTTTTCACAGTGTTTTCGATGGACTTTTTTTTTTTTTTTTGAAACCTACTTTGGATCTACTGTGAATCAAGCCTGGAACCACTCTGATTCAACTCTGACAAAATGGCACAAAACCACTCTGGAAACACGTTGGCAGCTGAATGTTTTCACTCTGACTCTGTTTCCAGAGTGTTTCCAGAGTAAGTTGAAGGTCGCAAGGGGATTGTTCTAGATTTAAATTTAAAGATAAGCGTTTAATACGAAAAAAATAAAATAATCTAGAAGAAGATTCTTTGTTCTTTGAACTGCTCATTTATTATTAAGTGGCTAATAAAGTCCTTATAGTGTGGAGTAGAGTTGTTACGGAGTAGAGATGTTATGGAGTAGAGATGTTACGGAGTAGAGTTGTTGTGGAGTAGGGATGTTATGGAGTAGGGATGTTAGGGAGTAGAGAAATTTAGAGTAGAGATGTTAGTCTGGCAAATTGATTAAATTTTCGTTAAATCATTTTCGTATACCTAGTTTTAAAAAATAATACAGAAAGTTTTATATCTGTGCAAAAAAAAGAAAAATTTGTATTTTTTTGCATTTTATATCGTAATGTTTTTTATAAAAATCTATTGATTGTGTTTAATATGTTGAAAATTTTAATTCAATTTAAAAATAATCACAGTAAAAAATAGAATGGTGGTAAAAAACATTTCACGATTGGTAAAAAAAAAGAGTCCCAATTTTTGCACTCGTTTAATGATATTTGCACTCGTAATTCACACCCATAGCCACTTACCAATGGTAAAAATTAATTCCTCGGTGTAAATTTTGTACTCTGAATTAAAAGTTAACCAATTTTTCCTACGACCTAGTTAGTAGTTAGTGCCTATTTCCCACCCGTTGCCTATGACACTGCTGTCAGAAAATTAGTAAACGTCAAACACATAACCTTAAATTGACAAACTAATTTTAAGATAATTTTTGCGTTTTCTGGATGTTTAGGTGTTAGGTCGTAGGGAAAATAGTATATATACTCATCGACGCCAACCATTTTACTCGTACACTAAAAACTAGGTTCGCGTACTCGGTAAAACTCTTTGAGTGTGATAAATACATACCAGTTTGACTTTAAAGCGATTGTAAAATTTTACACTTAATTTTTAGTCTTAACTAGATGAAACGTTGCAAGCACCCTGTCAAAACATCGGCACTATTGTACACTAGAGCCATCTAGTTTGCAAATTTAAAACTAGGTGTTTTGTTTGATTTTAAATTATGTATCTTTAAAACATTATATTCTAGCAAAAAACTGTATATAACATTTTTTATAGGGCTTAAAAAGAGCTTTTTTTTAAATATAATTTTTTGAAATCGGGTTATAAATATGTGAGATATGCTAAAAAAACCTTTTACTGCTTTAAACGCCAATATCTCGAAAACAATGCGTTTTAGGAAAACGTTGTTTATAACATATTTTGACCAATTTAAAATTATCTTTTATAAAGTGCTAAATTAACCAAATACAATAATAATTGCCTTAATTATAATCAAAAAACGCTAAAAATAGGAGTTTTACCCTATTTTTACCCCCTTACCCCCAATCGTTTACCCCCAAAATCTAATCAGCTCTTCGGAATACGATAAGAAACAATATGCAAAAAACCGCAAGTCGATATCTCATGTAGAAATGGAGTTAGAGAGTTTACACCCAGACAGACACAGATAGACAGAAGGACGCAAACATTTTTTTTACTGATTTCTGAGTCGACTCAGAATGGTTGATTTCAATACATCGGCACTCTTAGTAGCACTAAGTGCCGATGTAAAAGGCAAAGTCAAAATATTTATACGTCTGAATCACACCCAAAGCTCACTAAAGCAGGTCCGAACCACCACCGAAAGTGTACCCGAACAAGTTATGACTTTATGGAGCAGGCCCAATTTAGACTTAAAGCACAAACTTTAAAATATTTTAACCAAAAAGAAAGCGTTCCCCATTTAGTGTGATTTTACTCTTAAACTGTTGTAATTTTTTGGACACACGATATACAAAATAAAATAATATTTTCAACTTAAAAATTTATAGCTTTACATTGATGCATTTATTTGATGTAAATACTTCAAAGCTCACTTATTACAGTCTTCACTGTTTTACAGAAGAAGGGCACATTAAATTTACCTACGTTCAAAATAAATAAAAAATATGTACTACTGCCATTTTTTTTTTTCGAAAAATAAAAAAAAAATAAAAAAGAAATTAAAATTTTTTTTACACCTTTGACACTTTTACGCCAACCATGATTTTTACCAAAAACAAACACAGCCAAGACGGAATCTATAGTCCGAATTTGAAATCCGTATCTTAAAACGTTCTTAAGTTAAAGCTGATCTACACAAAAAAATTGGAAAGTAGAATTTGTATTCACTTATGACCGTGCTGCCCTGCTCTCGGCTAAACTCGAGATCAATCGTTCCGCGTCCAGGGCTTCAGAAGCGTAAAAGTTATAAAGAGGTATGCAGGTGATACGAATTTCAGTTTTAAGTGTATAATAAATCCATGGATTATCTGTATTGCAGTCCAAAAGTCACCCCCCCCCCTATCAGTTTTTGAACGCTTAAATAAGACAACTTAAGCTAACTTAAGTTAGCTAGTCAAAATTTTGACATAGTTTAATATCTTTAGATTTTAAAATATGGACATAGGAGGGCATAGAAGGAATGAGCATCCCATTTTAGTTTGTCATCAATGTAGACGCCAAGAAACTTAACATGACTGATGAAATCAAATTTCTCAAAAGATCGAAGAGTAAATAATAATATTCGAAGCTTTATTATCTTCACGGCTTGTTTATTTAAGCCTTTCAATCGAAAGGAAAGAAATTACATTAGTAAATTGCCATGGCTTGGAAAAATGTAAGCACACTTATGTAGCTTGTTCATTCAGTAATAAAGGAAAAGGAAAAAAAAACGATTTTCCCAAAGGAAAATTTTATTTTATGTAAATATAACTTACTTTGTATAGTTTGAACGGCATCATAATAGTAAACTTCTGTCCAACATCTATAACATTTCTAATTTTTATCAAAAAATAATCCTAAATTTAAAAATCGAAAATATTTTATAATGTGAAACGGATACCTTTTCTAGACGGGTGGAAAAATGAGGAAGTTTATAAAATCAAATATCAAATTGACTTCACGTTTCCTGTATTTTTAAACCATTTCCTTTTGTTTTTTTTTTCTATTTAGCTTTATCTGATTGTTTTTCAGTCCGCACCATTATCAGACATTTATTAAAAGAAAAATTTTTGTAGGGAATTAAACATTATTTTCATTTATGCAAAAATTATTATCCTACTATAAATAATAAGTGAGATATCGCTAAAAAATTTAGTTTTTGTCCATTTTGCCCCTTTGCCCTAGGCTAATGTTAACCATATTTGATGTGACGCAAATAAAAAAGGTCCTGAATCGTTTGGTGAAAGAATTTTTCAATTCTGACATTTCTTTCAAAAGGTATAAGGTTTACATACAGACGGACATGCACACGGATAGACAAAATGCAACCTTTTTTTATTTTTCGGTCGATTTTAATAACGGGTGTTTCCACCCGTGAAATCCTGTGGGCCTGATGTACTGATAGTAGGAGGCCCACAGAGGTTTTATTACTAGGAACCTCAAATTAATTTTGTCCCACTTCGTTATGAGACCCTACCCAGGTAGCAAAATTACATGACATTCACGTGAAAGTCACGTTAATATGTGACATGTGATGTTAAGATTGTAGTCTCATTTAACAAGAATGTAGCATGGTGGGGATGTCCTAAGTCCGCCCCTAATAACATCACACAATGACATCCCGAAAATAACGTGTTTGTGACATCATAAATCCACATTCCTGTTATATCTAATATCTTATGGATGCCGTTACTGGTACTTTAATATTTAAATAATATTCTAGGAATTAGCTTTTTCTAAATTAAAACCATTAAAAACGCTATAACCCTATAAAAAAATCGGATTTAAAATCAATCAGTAATTGAAACAATCACAGATTTAAACAGATAGATTCTAAATACGAAATTGCAGATTAAGCGGAGAATATATTCCTTTAATCCGTGTCCGTGGTCTTGAGAAGCCCGGCAGAGCCCCCTATCCATTGGAAATCGTATAATGTGTATACAATTTCCTTATAATAATTTACTCTATCAACATCATCTTATATCGATTTTTTTGCTTCGAACGTCGGTGAGAAGCAAAATAACATGACATTCACGTGAAAGCCACGTTAATATGTGACATGCGATATATTCACAGCGTTGCTAAATATTTGTTATTAAATAACATGATTGTCACGTCACACGTATTACGTTGCAAATGTGATGTTAAATACATGTTATTTTTCAATATTATGTGATGTTATGATTTAGTTTAAAAATACACCCAAAGGTGATGTTAATTTCTTGTGATATAACATCCCTTGCTACCTGGGTAGTTATAACTAAATAAAGTTTAAATATATTGCAAGAAACATTTATATTAAATTGGTAATATTTATTTACCTATTTATTTGATTTCTTGTGTGCCTAGATGAGCATAAAATACACTAGTATATTCCTGAACTAATACAATGGCCGTACAATTTTTGATATACAGAGTGAGTCAGAAAGAGGGAACAAAATTCTAAAACTTGTGAAATATGGAAAAAGTTTTGAAAGACATGAATTCTCAAAAGTCTCCTAAAATAGCTACGAACGGCTGTAGATTTTTTATATATATTTTTTTTTTCGTATTTTTGGTTTAAAAAGTCGAGTAATTAACCCTAGATTTTACGCCGGTATAGTATGCAGTTTGTGATTTCCCCCCACTCCACCACGCTTTCCGCGTCTCAGTACCTTTCGGATATTCAGTTTAAGCCCTAAATTCGAGCGGTATGTTGCACAGTGATTTTAACTTGTTCATTTAAAAGAGTGACCGCATAAAAAACAGTGATACCCCTTTACGTGTTTTTTATGTTTCATATTACAGAAAAAAACACGGGTATCACCCTTAAAGTTGATGAAAATGCACCCCCACAAAGAGGGTTAAACTACCCCCAAGCACCAAAAAGAGTAGTAAATCATAAAGTATCTCAAGAAAAATCGAGTTAACGGGATCCAGCCAGTTATGTTTAATAAAATGTGAGAAAGTTTACAGTATAATCTCAATTCAAGTACCCATTTTTAACCCTTTGTTTAAGGGGATGTTTAGCTTCTAGAACAATAATTCTTGCTATTTGCACAAGTTCATGACCAGACAAAACTTTTGAGCACTTATACGTTACATTTTATCAATTCTAGTCGAAGTTAGAGGTGTGAAAAACAGGCTAACTTTGCGGTCACTCTTTGACGGCGTAAAAAAAACGCCGTATCTGTAAGTACGTAATAATAAAAAGAATATGGTTTATTCATTGCAAAAAAAAATATTTTTTTAGTATTTTATGTTTATGTTTTTTAATTTTATCTTATAAATATTTTTTTATCTATTTATTTATTTATTTATTTATACTCGTTAAGGACCTACAAGGTGTTTTATACCACGGAGTGATTCTACAACTAAAATTTCGGTGCTCTCCTTCAAAATAACCATTCCATTTTTTAGTGTTCTATGTTGTATACCATCTTTTCCTGCACATGTTTCCAATCCATAATTCGTAATTTTGACCATTTAAATTAATATAAATACTTAAATTTTGTGGAAATAATTTTTCTTTAAAATTACTTATCTTTCTTCTACCAAGTTATTTAAACAAATTTCCCTACCAAATATGCGTAAATCATGTATGTCGTATTCATTAATGAGTGTTTTGAAAAATAGGGTTATTTTTTAAAACTAAGTTTAGGCATACTGTCATTCTGAAACAATAACAAATTTAAGACAGTTTCTTCAGAAAGTATATGGTCTCGATGGTACAGATAAAAAGAAATAAATTTTTTCTACAGAAGATAAGTTGTATGAAAAATAACAAATTTATTATTTTACTTATTTACGTCTTTTGGTCTACTGAAGGTACAATCGTATAAGAGTTCGTATATTAAAGTTTTAGGGGCCATTTTCGTCGATTTCTTTGCAAATCTATCAAGTCGGTCGTGTGGAACAAAAGACTATCGTTGCCTCATGATCTAGATTGCTTTGAAATCTCAGATGACCCGGCAAGTGCGATCCTTTTTATTGAAGGATTAATTTTATCAAGTGACTTGTTTTATCAACGAGATAAAATATAAATACGTGACAGGATTATTCTTTTAGCGGATATTTGTGTTTGTCACTTGACTCTTTTTTATTAAATAAAATTCATAAAATATCCAAAATTGTTATTATTATATTTTGGTATTATGGTATTTTTCTTTTCTAAATGTCATTTATATAAACTGGAAATATAACCGGCTCCAACATAGTACCTTGGGGTACCCTATAGTTTATAAAAAGTTGCTAAAATTACCGTTTATACTCAGTTCTTTTTCTGCGATAACTAAGTTAAAAGGATTTTTTAAAAATGATCCTTATTTACATTATTTAAGTTTTTATAGTAGCCTTGAGTTGGAGACTTTGTCGAAGGCTTTTTTTCAGTCGAGAAATATAGCAAGGGCCTTCATTTTTTATTTCCTTATTTTTTTCTTATAGAACAAAAAGTGATCAGCAAATCCAAGAGATGCAAAAAAATAGGCACATATTGTTTACGAGACAATAAAAAACATTTCTACAATGAAATCGTGTGAAAAAGTACAAACAAAAATCTGTATTTTTATTATTTACCCTGTATAAATTGTTACAAAAAATAGTAACTAACAAGAAAAGTTGCTTGAGAATATCAAAAATATATAATGGTTCATTTGAAAAATAAACTTTTCTTTGAATTGATCGGGAAAGCTTTACAGTCAGTTAGAGTACTTTAAAACTTTTCAACTTTCCAACAAAGAAAAACTTGAGTGAGGTGCAACAGAATTTTTTAGAAAATATATTCCGGGATAAAATGATTTTTTATTGATTTTCTTTTTTTCCTTTTTTTTCCGTAAGAAAACATATGTTTGAACTATTTTTGAATGAAAACTTTATACTACTCAAGAAGAATTTTTCTAACGTAAATAAATCTAAGAATGTTTACAATGTTAGCTCCATCAAGACCTTACAATGTATGTAGTAAGCAAAGAACTTTTACCTCAAGAATGAACATGATGAAATCTACCGTATGCTTTGTTTGAAGCGTGAACCAACTGAGGTGAGGGGCTGGTGGGGAGTGACTATTCTTTACGCGTAAAGAGAGAGAAAGAATGTGTAAACTCAGTCTATTGTCGTAAACTTTGTCAAGCAATACATAACCTCAATTTTATTCATAAATAATATGTACAGAATATGTTTTTATTAAAGTGCTAATAAATAAATACTAATGGAAATATGGTTTGTTTAAACTTTAAAGTAGGTATAAAGATTTATCATAATGATAAAGGGAAAATTACGCAACATCGCTCTGGTCACCAGAAGGTCAAAACTAGCGAGCAGTATCGCGTACGTTTATGTAAACAAACAAACAAAAAGATGACACCTTCATAAATATTGTTCTGAAATAACTTCTTGAGGTAAAAGTTCTTTGGTAGTAAGTAAGGCTTGCATAAATCCGGGTGTTTTTTTACTTTGGATTACAGTAAAAGTTCAGATAAATACAGTATTTTTTCAGGATTATAATTAATTTACTAAAATTTCGGTGCTCTCCTTCAAAATAACCATTCCATTTTTTAGTGTTCTATGTTGTATACCATCTTTTCCTGCACATGTTTCCAATCCATAATTCGTAATTTTGACCATTTAAATTAATATAAATACTTAAATTTTGTGGAAATAATTTTTCTTTAAAATTACTTATCTTTCTTCTACCAAGTTATTTAAACAAATTTCCCTACCAAATATGCGTAAATCATGTATGTCGTATTCATTAATGAGTGTTTTGAAAAATAGGGTTATTTTTTAAAACTAAGTTTAGGCATACTGTCATTCTGAAACAATAACAAATTTAAGACAGTTTCTTCAGAAAGTATATGGTCTCGATGGTACAGATAAAAAGAAATAAATTTTTTCTACAGAAGATAAGTTGTATGAAAAATAACAAATTTATTATTTTACTTATTTACGTCTTTTGGTCTACTGAAGGTACAATCGTATAAGAGTTCGTATATTAAAGTTTTAGGGGCCATTTTCGTCGATTTCTTTGCAAATCTATCAAGTCGGTCGTGTGGAACAAAAGACTATCGTTGCCTCATGATCTAGATTGCTTTGAAATCTCAGATGACCCGGCAAGTGCGATCCTTTTTATTGAAGGATTAATTTTATCAAGTGACTTGTTTTATCAACGAGATAAAATATAAATACGTGACAGGATTATTCTTTTAGCGGATATTTGTGTTTGTCACTTGACTCTTTTTTATTAAATAAAATTCATAAAATATCCAAAATTGTTATTATTATATTTTGGTATTATGGTATTTTTCTTTTCTAAATGTCATTTATATAAACTGGAAATATAACCGGCTCCAACATAGTACCTTGGGGTACCCTATAGTTTATAAAAAGTTGCTAAAATTACCGTTTATACTCAGTTCTTTTTCTGCGATAACTAAGTTAAAAGGATTTTTTAAAAATGATCCTTATTTACATTATTTAAGTTTTTATAGTAGCCTTGAGTTGGAGACTTTGTCGAAGGCTTTTTTTCAGTCGAGAAATATAGCAAGGGCCTTCATTTTTTATTTCCTTATTTTTTTCTTATAGAACAAAAAGTGATCAGCAAATCCAAGAGATGCAAAAAAATAGGCACATATTGTTTACGAGACAATAAAAAACATTTCTACAATGAAATCGTGTGAAAAAGTACAAACAAAAATCTGTATTTTTATTATTTACCCTGTATAAATTGTTACAAAAAATAGTAACTAACAAGAAAAGTTGCTTGAGAATATCAAAAATATATAATGGTTCATTTGAAAAATAAACTTTTCTTTGAATTGATCGGGAAAGCTTTACAGTCAGTTAGAGTACTTTAAAACTTTTCAACTTTCCAACAAAGAAAAACTTGAGTGAGGTGCAACAGAATTTTTTAGAAAATATATTCCGGGATAAAATGATTTTTTATTGATTTTCTTTTTTTCCTTTTTTTTCCGTAAGAAAACATATGTTTGAACTATTTTTGAATGAAAACTTTATACTACTCAAGAAGAATTTTTCTAACGTAAATAAATCTAAGAATGTTTACAATGTTAGCTCCATCAAGACCTTACAATGTATGTAGTAAGCAAAGAACTTTTACCTCAAGAATGAACATGATGAAATCTACCGTATGCTTTGTTTGAAGCGTGAACCAACTGAGGTGAGGGGCTGGTGGGGAGTGACTATTCTTTACGCGTAAAGAGAGAGAAAGAATGTGTAAACTCAGTCTATTGTCGTAAACTTTGTCAAGCAATACATAACCTCAATTTTATTCATAAATAATATGTACAGAATATGTTTTTATTAAAGTGCTAATAAATAAATACTAATGGAAATATGGTTTGTTTAAACTTTAAAGTAGGTATAAAGATTTATCATAATGATAAAGGGAAAATTACGCAACATCGCTCTGGTCACCAGAAGGTCAAAACTAGCGAGCAGTATCGCGTACGTTTATGTAAACAAACAAACAAAAAGATGACACCTTCATAAATATTGTTCTGAAATAACTTCTTGAGGTAAAAGTTCTTTGGTAGTAAGTAAGGCTTGCATAAATCCGGGTGTTTTTTTACTTTGGATTACAGTAAAAGTTCAGATAAATACAGTATTTTTTCAGGATTATAATTAATTTACTACGTATAACTATCTACAGGGTTATTCCAGCAAATCGTGATATGACTGGCTTTAAATAAAATACAGATTATTATTAATAATTAGCTAATTAGCTAGCTTAAGTAGGTAAGAAAAAAAAATGAAATACAAGGCTGTTCCAAAATTTTAAAAACATTAAAATGGGAAATCAATACCTGTGACAAAAACTGAAAGTATACCAGTAGAAGTACTGACAATGTATTGCATTACCGAGATATCTCGAGAGTGTACTTACACTCTCGGTATTGCAATACATTGTCAAGATAGTCAATTTATAATGCAAAAAAAATATAGGGACTTTTAATGTAACGTAAGCAACAAATTCTCTTGTAACGTAAGCAATAGGTATTTCGTCTTTAAATACATAATTCAGCAATTGTTATAGATTTAAAATATTTTAGCCTGACTTTTTAAATGCACATTTAGTTTTAAAAAGATTTTATATTCTGGAATAAAACAGAAATTTAAAGATACATAAGCAACGCTTGAATTACCCTACAGTAAAATTATTTGTGTGTATGAGTATTATAGAACTCTCGACTCAAGTTTCTCTACGAGAAGAGTAATATGACTGTAAAAATTTATTTTTTTTTTCAAAATTAGGATAAGGATTAGCTCTATCTTTAGTCCCTTCTCCTACATAGCCTTTTCCTTAATATGCACTATTCCCCAATTCTCTCCAATGCGTAACGTTTTTTATATGAAGTTTTAACATTATCGACGGTAAAAACAGGAATTTAAGGCATAATCTAAAATAAAAATTGTCCTGTCGAGATTGTTTTTGAAAATTATTAATTTTAAAAATCTTTTCTATATGTGTACTTGCGCCTTCGCCAAAATTCTAAATAATAATAATAATAATAAAATGTATACAATAAATTTGGGGACCAATTACTTAATTTCAGTGGTAATGTTCTTTTAATTTTTATTTATTTTGTTAATAAAATATTTACAGATATTTATTTTGAATTCCATTTTGAACATTTTCAAATTTTTGAGAAAGCCTTGTTTTTGATTAGACTTGATCTGACTGAAAAAAAAATGATGATCAAAAATTAAAGTATCCCCAGCTTACGGTAAAAACTTGTTTACTCTCTAATAATATTATTATTTATTTGATAAATGATTTATAAGTCGCCTATAATTTAAAAAAATTAAAAAAAAAACATTAATAAAAATTTATATTGATATTTGTTCAATGTAAACAAATTAATCCATCAAAAGTCAAAAATAATATTTTGAATTTAATACCTATATGAAGTGTTTAAAAAAGATTTTAAATATCAGGTATGAATTTATATTTAAAACCATATTAAAAAAAAGAAAAAAAAAATAATCAAAAATTACCTAGGTAGCTACATTTTTTTCCTAAAATGCATTATTTTCGAGATATTGACGTTTTTTTAGCATATCCCGATTTCAAAAAATTATATTTTAGAGATGTAATAATTTACTATTACAAATATATTTTTCTACATTTTTAAAAAATGTACCAAATTTTTCATTAATTCATTATACTTTAAATGGAAACTGTTTTTAAACCCTATAAAAAATGCTATATGCAGTTTTTTGCTGGAATATAACGTTTTGGAGATACAAACTTTCAAACTTTAATAAATTATGCAGGTTTATTGATGGTTGCCTATTCACGTGATCACACAACTTTCCTTTTCATAACGATTCAAATTAGTGCCTAGTGCCGATGTTTTGCAAAGGTGCTTGAAACTGTTCAGCTGGTTTAAAGGTGAATTTTTAAATTGGACTTAACCGTTATGAATCATGGTAATCTATAATAAATTGACTTAATGAGTATCAATCAACGCATTATTTTATCAGTATCACGTAGGCGACATGGAAATATAATTTTTCGTACGACCTAATGTACACGAAATAAAGAAAAATACATGTTCACTATACAGGGTGTATTTGAAATAGGGTAGGAAATTTTAACAGGTGATTCTACATGATAAAATATGACAAAAAGTTCCTATAAACATATGTCTAAAAATGCGTCATAAGGGAGCTACGCCCCTTTGAAATTGGCTAAAAAAATCGGTTTTTATTTAATAACTCAGGAACCCTTTGAGATATGTTAAGAGGTTTTGCACGTGAATTAATCCTAATAAGGCCCATCTTTGTATGTCATTTTCCCGTACTTATTTAAACCAGGGGTGTGCGAAACGGAGGGGCATTATCAGTTTTTGGTCCCAAACTTTTTTCTGTGTAACTTTTTTGCAATTTTATTTTTGAAATATGATTCCTCAGGTCAAAATACATAAAAAAGGTACTCTTGTTGTAATACTGTAGGATTAACCGTTTTCGAGAAATATTCATTTGAAGGTGAAATTTCACGGTTCGAGGACGAAAAATTAAATACTAAAATGTCGAAAACCAAAATTTTAATGATGCAATGTTATTCTACATTAAAAACTAAGAAAAAAAGTTTCCATACATGTAGGTCGAAAAAACGCTTTTAAAGCTACCATAGCCCTTTAAAAATGGTGCATATTTAGGAGACCATAGCTCCATTAGGATTGATTTTTGGAAGTACCTGTATATGAGGTTTTTTTCTAAGTTTTTAATGTACATTCGCCCTGCATCATTAAAATTTTGGTTTTCAACATTTTAGTATTTAATTTTTCGTCCTCGAACCGTGGAATTTCACCTTCAAATGAACTTTTCTCGAAAACGCTTAATCCTACAGTATTACAACAAGAGTACCTTTTTTATATATTTTGACCTGAGGAATCATATTTCAAAAATAAAATTTCAAAAAAGTTACACAGAAAAAAGTTTGGGACAAAAAACTGATAAAGCCCCCCCGTTTCGCACACCCCTGGTTTAAATAAGTACGTGAAAATGACATACAAAGATTGGCCTTATTAGGATTAATTCACGTGCAAAACCTCGTTAACATATCTCAAAGGGTTCCTGAGTTATTAAATAAAAACCGATTTTTTTAGCCAATTTCAAAGCTCCCTTATGACGCATTTTTAGACATATGTTTATAGGAACTTTTTGTCATATTTTATCATGTAGAATCACCCGTTAAAATTTCCTTCCCTATTTCAAATACACCGTGTATATCTTCGTTAGGATATTTTTCTATCGCACGAGAACTTAGTGCATATTTGAATGAAATGACAACTATGCACACTCATTTATCCAAACGATTACATATCGCATTCATTTTGACATAAGTCATTTGACGTTCTTAAAAAACGCTCTGTAAAATCCTACTCTCAAAACTAGTTCTAATGAGCAGAAATTATTATTTTACAAATATTTATTTAATATTATTTATAAAAATTTAAATTAAAATATAAATAAATAATTATTTAATTAACTGTGTTTTGCAGGTTGTTATTAATATACCCACGAAAAATTATATTTAATATTAGCAGGTACTAAAAAAATTACGACGTAGATTTCTACAAATTGTACCGTCAAGTGGGGTGACTTCTGACGGTGTGGGTGACTTCGGACACTTCTTCACAAAGCCATCTGAACCAAAGCACGTGTGCACATAACCCCACAAAAAGTGTCCGAAGTCACCCACGCCGTCTGAAGTCACCCCAGTTGACGGTACCTAAGTATACACAAATTATACATTTTATTTATATGGTAATCCCAAAATATTAAATAAAAAATAATGCAGTTAAAAAAAAGAATATTATATTTAATTTTTAAACATTAATGTCAATAATGTTACCCAAAAATTATTTCCAAATAATATGTTTTTTCGAAAAATTTATTTAATAAAAACAAACTAGGTAAACATTATAATTTTTAATTTTAATTTTTTTTGAAAAAACTAGTTAAAATTGTGTCGTACTGGGATTACCATGTGTAGTCATTAAAAACGGAATTTTAAGAATCACTGATAAACTAATTTGTTAAAAGTTATTAACAGAAAAATAGGCAATGGAAAATTACACCACTAATATTGTTATATTATAAAGTGCTTTAGTATTTTTTAGTTTTTTAGATATAATATATAGAATACTGCAGGAAACCAAAAGGGTAAATAATAAAATTAATTTTTATACCAGTAAGCTACTATTCCAGAAAACTTGCAAAATTACCTAAAATTTTCTGTTTTTTTTTTCAGAAGGAATTTTTTTATATTTTTTATTAAAAAAAAAATGTAATCTTTTACAATAATTATTAATATTATAATTTTTGTCATGCGAGTAATAATTTTTAATCCCTAGTTTGTCCCACCCTGATTTTTATCAAAAACAATCCCATTCGAAAACATTGGAACTATTATCCAAATTTGTAAGCTTTAGGGCCACTTGCACCAAATTTTGGTACGGGATTAACTCAGCTAAACCGAGTTTAAGTTAAAAATGCTGCGTTCTGATTGGCCATCCGTCAATTTATTCCAAGTTTAAAGTTAAACCATCATTGATGCAAGTGGCCCTTAGGTCGAAGCATTCCCGAGTTATCATTGTTCAATATTTTCTAGAACAGGTCCACAGGTAGATTAACAGAATGATACATACATTTTATCCGAGGAAGTCAAAATTTTTATATACAGTGTATGTATTTACTATTATCCTACATTTGAGCAAATTTTGAGAAAATCAAAATTTTCGATTTTTGTTCATCAGTAAACTAGGGATCCTTGTTTGGCAGAGTAGAGGGAAATTAAGAAAAACCCTCCTGAGCAATCTCCTAAAAACCTTAAGTTTGAAGTTGGGCTTTTAATCTGTTAAACGGTATGGCCTTTAGTCCTGTGGACGGACGGCTCGACGTATTGACGGACCGACAGACCGACGCACGTCCGTACGGAGAGACGGAAAAATCGGAATCGGATATTTTCGGAATGTGTAGACCTTAAAACACATAAAAATCTAGAAAACTCTTTTTTTTAGCCATAACGATACTTTTTTCTGTCCAAGGTCTCTCAAAAGGAAAAATTAAAAATCTATAATATATTATAATATTATTTATTTTATATATTATAATATTATTTAAGAACTATTTATTATTTTCTGGATTACGTTTTGACTTCACCTTAATTTAAAATTTTGAAATTGGACATGTAAAATGCATTAAGTGTTCCTAGTTAATTAGCTATTATAGCTATTCCGCGTCAATTCTAATGTATGTACATAACGTAAACAATAGAATTACCTAAATTTTTTGCAGGTCTAAATAGGTGTGTAGGGGAAGGGGCCCTAAGTTGACAAGCATAAGCTTTGATGGTTTGTATAAAATAGGGTTTTCATTTAAATCATTTTTTTATTATATTTAGAAGGTGCTAATTCAATAAATACTTTCTGATTTGTACAGTTTGTTTTGTTTTAATTACACAGGTTTACAAAAAAAAGTATTGTATTGTCGCGGGGCCGCTTCCAAAAAATCACCATTTTGACCTCAAATGACCTTGAAATCTCTTTTTCCTGAAAAAACTTACTCATATAAAAGACCACAAACACCGACAATAACATCCGCCATTAAAGTCATGAAAAACGAGGGTAAATTTAAAATAATGAAGGAAAAGCCATCGTAGGATATCTCAGGACATATGCTAAAGGACATCCAAGGGACATCCCCTCGGGACGTCCCTGGGATGTACGAAGGACATACCGTATATCCTTGGGATATACGGACAGTATATCCTCAGGACATACCTTTCGGGATATCGTTGGGATATGCGACATGCGACATTGAGAGGATATTGAGAGGATATCCGGGAGATATTGTGTGCTATATGGGAAGGTGCTTTAGACACAAAACTAGTCCAATTCAATGTAGCGTCTTCCAAACAAACTTTTATAGCTCTAAAAGTAAATAGAAAAATATTGTCGAGTAAAAAATCTATTCTGCGAATCGGAAAATCGGAAAATTTTCGTAATATATTCGCTAAAATATTGAATCGAGATTGAGGGACCGAGGAATTTTCGCTGTATTTGGAAATTTTCATATGATTTTACTACATAGCAGCATATTTATCCGTTGGTGTGGAAATTGTCAATTTTAAAACATCAGAAAAACTGTAGTACGGGTTTACCCTGCAGGAAAAAGCTCTGTATTCTTTTTTTATCTTTCTTCTTTTTGCCTTTTCTTCTTTTTTTTATTTTCTTGCTTCATTTTTTCCTAATTTTTCTTAGTTCTTTTTTTACCTAGTTTTTTTCTTGATCCCATATTAATTCCTCTAATTCCCCAATTAATTCATATAATTCTATAACTGATTTATCAAAAAGTCCTCGAACCACCTAAACTAACTATTTAAATTAGTCCCCTTAATCTACACATTTAAATATAAGCCTAAAAGCTAAATATGCGTGCTGTAAATAAATTCCCACTACTTATTGACTAATTTCTAAAAATTTCCCTGCCTTTTCTTCCTGTTCTTCTTCTTCTCCTTTTTCCTATTTTTCATCTTTATTGTAAAAATCAATCAAATTTAATGGAGTTGCGTACCTTACGCGGAACCGGCAACAAGTCTACGGCGCGATTTTGAAATTCATTTAACCGTGTTTAGTCACAGCCAGACTATTTTATGTTAAAATGTGTTTGTAATGAAAATATTAATACTGCGAAACCGTTCTTTATATTTAAATCGAATATTTGATGTTTGTGATGTACTTTTGTGGGTTAACCACGTTTTGTTTTTGTGGTTATGTTAATAAGAAATTATATTTAGTTGAAACGATTGGAGAGACTCGCTGCAAGTCTCTAATACTTGTATCTGGCCAAAAAAAGAGTTAAGACCATTAAGTCCTTTTGGGTCACTTTAATTTAGTGTCCAAAAGGACATTTTGAAGAAGAAGAAGAAGAAGGATCAAATTTAATCAACATAATTATTTTATAGCAAAAAACCTTTGACAAATGAGAAATATCCAAATGTTGTCATAGTTTATATGACGTATTAGAACTATGCCATCGATATTAGAAAATATTAAAATCACCAAAAAGTCCAAACCAAATTTATGTAATTCTTACAAAAAGTATTACGAATTTTCTTAAAGTTTTAGAAGTTAGACCAGATGGTAGTATAAAGGACAATTTGGTTCTGATATTTGGTTTTATCAACTGGCTCGTGTAGGTTTGTTTAAAATTTAAGAAAAATCTATAAATTCATACCATCACTTATTTCCATCTAACAACATTCTAACCAAATTGTTGATCTACACAGAAAAAAATAAATACTTAAAATTAAATAGGATTTCCCGAGAATCAAGAAATCAAAATTTCTTGGCTTTTCTTATGTCGGGAAAAATCAAGACAAGAGTTTAATTAAAAAAAAAAAAACAGCAGTCTCGAATGAGCGAGCATACTTTCTCATAAAAAAATTATGTCCAGAAACAAACAAAAAAAAATGAAAAATCAAAACCTTAAGGTTTTTCTTAATTAAGAACAATAAGTTAAGAATTGACTTGATTAAAAAGTGGATATCTCAATTCGACCAAAAGTTAAGAGGGGGGGGGTGACTTTCGGACCGCACTGTATAATAAAATCAATGTTTTTTTGGGAAAAAACTCATATTTTTTTTAATATATTAAAAAATAATAAAATTTTGCGGTATATAGCTGCAAATGATGGTAATATAATCTTTTTCGGACATGATGATGTGAGCACATTTGCGATAGCTCGAACAATAATGCGCATATTATATAATTAGGCATATTAATGAATATTTACTATTGTCTAGATGTATGTTTTACCTACAAATATACATCATGTTTATCAACGCATGTAATTTTGGACATTAAGGTTTTTACGTTGGTAACACTGACTGACAAAATAATATGTACGTAAAAAAATATTGATAGTGACACGGTCGAAACCAAAATGCCGAACTCAAGAGAGAGAGAGAGAGAGCAAGAGAGTAAGAGAGAAAGAGAAAGACAGAGAAAGAGAAAGACAGAGAGAGAGAGAGAGAGAGAGAGAGAGAGAGAGAGAGAGAGAGAGAGAGAGAGAGAGAGATAAATAGACAAAAACACGCTGGAAGTTAGTTCTCTGTTTACCTAGATATTCAGTAATTATCATTCAATCTGAAAACATTATCAATTTACAGTTTGCCGAGATAAAAAAGACAACTATAACTGGGCCAACAACAGACTTTATAATTGTGTATTTTGATTTTTGAATTTACATGTATTGACGCAGAGAGCATTAAATTAAATAAGTGTGAGACATAGTTTAAAGTTAATTTTTTGTATTCTTTTGCTAAGAGCCGTACAAAAATGACTTTGGTTTCTTTTAAGATTAGTGTTTTTTATCACCTATGTATAGGTTATTATTTCAAAAACAAAAAAAAAACTTTAATTTATAAAAGCACTTTTTTGTCAGATAGTATTAACTTTTGTACATACATAAATTCCAATTATTCTGGGTTAATGGTGTGCCTGAATATTAGCGGTTTTTTCATGAAAAAATATTGCCATTTTTAGTCTAATCTCTGATCAAATGAAGTTTTTATTTTTTATTGCAAAAAACTTTTAGATTTTTTTTACAGGGGAAAGCATTCTTTTGTTGCAGTATTCTTTTTTATTCTACTACAGGTTATTATATTATATTACTATTATAAGTATAGAAACATAATAACCTATATTTAAGTTATCGATAAAGTTTTAATAGATTTTGATTTAAAAAGTTTGCTGCACTGCAGGCGACACTGGACAAAATTATTGCGGATACTTAACATTATAGAGCTGGTGACCATTTTAATTTCATTATTTTGTCCCGGCTGTATTTTATATTTTTCTTACGTACGTTAAAATACACTGCCCAGTAAAATCGCTTTCCCATTTTTTACCTCCTCGCGTTAAATGGATTTTTTATTATCAGATTTCAGCAACCTCAAAAACCCCAATATACAAATTTTGGCTAAAACTACCCCCCACCCTCCAGGGGGTTGAGTTAGAATTTTTTTATTATCAGATTCAGTTTTAAATACCTCAAAAACCCCTTTATACCAATTTTCACGAAAACTACCCCCCACCCCTATTATCAAATTCAGTTTCGTCGTCCCCAAAAACCCCTACACTGAAAAAAAATACGTTCTTGGCTCAGTAGTCAATACTCTTGGCAGTTATTATTTTAGCTTAAAAGATCTGTATCTTCAAACAAAAGTATTTATTTTGTCCCAAGAAAAGTCTCGCTTTTGAAATATTTTTAAAATTCTCTTGGACCTGGCGCATTTGAGGCAAAAACCATTGTTAAAAGATTAAACAGTTTTAAATACTTTGGCCCAAGAATTTTTTTTTTGAGACAAGACCACTTGCATTTCACACAAGATCAAAGAATTTTATGTTAAAGAATCAGAAACATCTTGGCAAGTGAATTATATTTTCATGTTAAGAGAAGGCGCTTTTGGACGTATTCAAGAGTACGAAGCATTTGGCCTAGTTTCATATGCCATTACCGCAAAGGATTCTTTTTTTCAGTGTAGACGGTGCCACAAAATAGTGTTATCCCTGCTGAAAATGAAGGGTCTGGGCGGGTATAAATGGTGCATAAACCAGACTTGAGCGGATGAAATTCACCCGCTCAAGTCCGGTCTATGCTACATTTATACCCGCGCAGACCCGTTATTTTCAATAGGGATCCTCCTATAACTTTCTTGTTTATTAACTTACCAAGACGAAACTTGGAAAATGCAAACAATTAAATAAAATGCATTTTTTGACATTTTAAAAACAAATTGTGTCATCCCGGCTTTGACCTCTGGTTTTAAATGGAACAGTCCGTATATATTTACATATTTTGAATCAGAATAAAGTTCTGAGTACAAATACGTATCATTTGTCAATTATTGACAAAACATGTAATTTTTTAATTTCTGGTACATAAGACTGAAAACACCTTGTATAAAATACAACCGGGAAAAAATAATAAATTAAAATGGAAACCTCTTCGACTATTAGAAAAGGGTTAATAAAATTCCCAACATGCAAAATAATTACACGAAAATTATATAGAGGGATTGTAATCGCGTGACAAATTACCACTTTTTACCATTATGGGCCTTGATTAGCTCTTGTCAATATACGGTGTAGGATGTTGTTTTTGTGTTTTACCACAAAATAAAGTAGGCGAAGTTTTGCATAAACTATTTTTTCTCTACTTTTTAGTCTTCTTCTTTTTCTGCTTCTTCTTTTCCTCTTCCTTTTTAGATTGCTTGTGTTTTTTGCTAAAACTAATTCTTAATGTTTTATTATACCTTTCTGGTACCATTTTTTATTGTTTTATTAAAAAACTTGAACACCTATTTGGAAATAATATTTTCCTAGGACCTAGTTAGTGATTAGTGCGAATTCCCTCAATAACCTCAAATTGTCAAACTAATTTTAAGATAATTTTTGCGTTTTTTCGATGTTTAGGTCGTAGGAAAAATAGTATACGCACCTCGACGCAAACTATTTCAGTGCATATCGAGTGCTTTTTTTACTCACTCGACTGCGCCTCGTAAAAAACGCACTCTCTTGCACTAAAAACTAGGTTCGGGTACTCGGTGCGTAATATACTATTAAAATCCTATTTTAATAAAAATATTTAGTTAAAAACAATGTGACGCGCGTAATAGGCAAAACATTGTTTTTTAACATTAAATAAAAAGTATTGGAAAAAAAACAATTTTAAACCGATGACGCTAAAATAATGAAACAATTATTAAAATTAATTTTTTATAAAGTTTAAAAATGATTAATGGCTTAGTTTACACCATAGGGATTATATTTTAAGTTTAGTTAACTTTTTATCAACCTATCTCTGTTAATCGCGTTCTGTAAACAGAGATAGATAAATAGTACTTGAACTTAAAATATAGTCCCCATGGTGTAAACTAAGCCAATGATTTGTATTTTTCTTTTTACATGAAGTAAAATTGGGTCTCTCCTTCTTCTCTCTCTCTCTCTCTCTCTCTCTCTCTCTCTCTCTCTCTCTCTCTCTCTATTTATTTGTTTTTTTTTGGTCTCTCCTTCTTCTATTCTGTTTTTATAATGTTCCTCACAAACTAATTACCCATATAAAACTGTTAAAAAATGTCCAATAAAAAAATTTCAAGGTATATTTTGATTAAAGTATGGTGGTGGGTAGGAACGGTGACGTAATTTCTTAGGGGCTGAAAGCATAAGGGAACGTTCAAGTATTACGTATCGCAAATTTTGATCATTTTGGACCCCCCCTGTAACGCTATTTTCCTATACCATTAACATGGACGTAAGACTCCAAAATGACCCCCCCCCCTGGGAGCGTTACGTAATACTTGAACGATCCCTAAGTGTCAAAGAGTTGGAAGAAGGGGTTCGAAAATTCTCTAAATTGCGGTGACATATTTGTTAAACAGCCCCTAAATTAAAGAAAAATTTGACTGGTTAGTAAGTTTTTCATTAAAAAGTGGGAAAAATGGAGATCATGAGCTTTTTTTAGTTTTTCTTGGAAAAGAATTGACACTTCTTTAAATTATGTATTTAAGGGAACGATAAAGTATTACGTAACGCAAATTTTGATCATTTTGGACTTTTTATATATTTCTTTTCATTTTTTTTTTTCAAAATTTCATTTTTAATTTTTTTTACATACTTCTATACGATTTAAAATATAAAGAACTTTCACTTTCGGGTTTAGACCGTGTTAATGGATTTTCACTTTCCGACGTTTCGTCTCTTACTACTAGAGACATCTTCAGGGATTAATCTTGACCCTAAGTTATGTAAATTATTTGAAGCTTGTCTGACATCTACATATTTTCTGATACAGGGAGAGTTCTATGAACAAGTGTCAGGGGCCGCAATGGGATCCCCATTATCACCCCCTGCGGCCAATGCTTTCATGGAATACTTCGAGAAAAAAGCTATTGAGTCATTTCCATTAAAACCTAAAATTTGGCGCAGATACGTAGACGATGTCTATGCTATTTGGCCCCATGGCATGGAAAGCCTTCAAGGTTTTCTAAATCACCTCAATTCCCAACATAAATCTATACGGTTTACGATGGAAATTGAGAACAACGGATCACTTCCCTTTTTGGACGCTTTGGTTTACAAAACGGAAAATGGCTCAATAGGACACTCGGTATACAGGAAGAAAACCCACAATGACAGATACCTAAACGCATTTTCACATCACCATCCCTCTCAAAAACGCTCGGTAGTTAATTCACTTGTTCATAGGACTTTCATGATTTCAGACAAGAATTCCCTAGACACAGAACTCCTTAAACTAACCAAAGCCTTGACCATGAACGGTTATACCAAAAAAGACATTAATAAGACCATATACAAATACAGAAATCCCAGACCCAAACAACAAGACAATAGTGACAATGACAGACAGACACAAGTTATACTTCCCTATGTAAGCGGTATCACGGATAAAATAGGTAAACTTTTGAAGAAGTCAAATATTAAGCCTATATTTCGGTCCAACCAAAAATTAGGTCAATGTTTGACTTCAACAAAAGACAAAATACCCCTGAGTTCAGAAGGCGTATATAAAATACCCTGCTCCTGTGGTACGGTTTACATAGGTGAAACTAAGAGAAAAATTTCTACAAGACTTCAAGAGCATGAGCGCAATATAAGAAAGAAACAAATTTCCTTATCGGCAGTAGCCGAACATGTACATGAAACAGGTCATAAAATCAATTTGTCTGAAACAAAACAAATATTAACAGAAAACAGAAAAATGCCAAGGAAGATACGGGAATCGATAGAAATCATCAAGCATCCTAACAATATCAATCGGGACACTGGTTACCACTTACCTGCAATATGGAAGTCTTTGATAGGAAAAACCTCGTCACGGGTGAATAACCACAACTCGTCATAAATAGTGACACAAGTTGATTCGAAACTTAGTTTCAGATTAATCCCTGAAAATCCATTAACACGGTCTAAACCCGAAAGTGAAAGTTCTTTATATCTTAATGGCCGTGAAAGCTTAAAATCTTCTATACCATTATTTGCAAAGGTACAATGAGTTAGTATAGCAAAATTTTTACATAATACATTATATTGTAACGACTCAAAATTATGTATATATACCTATAATTACCTTGAAATTTTTAAATTAAAAATTGAAATTAGCAATATTATTTCTAGTTATTTTAAGGTACTCACATTGTACGTATATTGAATATACATATGTAAATATAAATGCATATTACCCTGCTTAACAAAAATGCATTATTTAACATACCTACTTTTTGCATCAAAAAATACAATCAATGGCGATTTCTCCCGTTAGATTAGGCAGGGACAAAAGTTCTACCCAAAAAGGATAGAAGACATACATATACTCCCACTTCCACCCAACCAAACAAATTCTGTATTTGTTCTTTGTTGAACAAATACAATATTTACTTGGCCGGGCGAAGAGTATTATTTTTATTGAAGAAATTACTGGCGCCATCTAAATTTTAGTAGAATTATCTTATTCTACAGATCCACATTAGCTATGTTCGTTCGTGCCGCTTAGTGCTACACTTTCCGGCAAACCAAATAAATACTGTATTTGTTGTATGAAAAACAAATACAGTATTTATTTGGTGGGCTGGAAAGTGTAGCACAAATGAGATAGAGATAGGGTAGACGTCTTTTGTTTCATAATTCTAGTTGTAGAGAGCTCCATTATGCTAGGGCTTCATCTTTGTAAACAGTTATGTAGTACTCCTCCTTACGGATCTTCTGTAAGAATAAGCAGTATTAAAAAAATAAAAAAGCACGATCCTGAATTATTTCTTTCGTGTACGATAGTTTACTTTATTTACCAATACATCTTTTAAATACTATACTATTTGTAAATAAAATCAATAATAATATTTCCAGGTTTTTATGGTACTTGTATTGTACAGACATTGAAAACATCATGTTTTAATTTTAACATGTTTGTTTAACCTCGTACTATTCTACTAAATTAAGCATCCCGTAAGTCCAGGCCTTGTGTGGGCTAGTGGTAAAAGGAACCACCGGCTTTAACTGACTGTCGAACCAGTTTTGTCTCTATTTTTCCTTCGTCAAAGAACCATATCGTTTTGGGCTAAATGAGAATAATATGTTTTTGTTTAAAAAAAAGTGCAAAATGATTAAAAGAAATGATGAAAAACTGTTTGGACTTTTTATATATAAATTTACTTCTTAATTTTGATCAAAATAATTATTAATTATTGTGAGAAAATTAACAAGAAAGGAAAATACCTTATTTATACCTAGTAAATATTTTTGAAACAAACGTTTTGTTTATTTTATTTATTATTTATTCTTAAATTCTAGAGTAAAATTTTTAATTTTTTCTGTTTCGTGACAATAAAATTGTAGGAATTTACTATTTCAAACTAACCCTTTCTCTTCGTAAATTAAGTGAGAAAAGTAGGTTTTAAACCTACCCTTATTTTATTTATGTTTTACTAACTTTATAATTATTTAGATTTAGTAGATTTTGTAGTTACTTTTATATACTTATTTTATATTATCCTATTAATTTAGTTATTGTTTATTATTCCTTGTTTTTACAGACCAAAATGTTGGTAGGATGTTGTATACTCTTCTATATAATAAATATATAGGTTTATAAAAGGTTTATAATAGGTAAATTTTAGGCATTAAATTATTTTGACTTAAAAAAAAAGATTTGCCCCAGACGGTTACTACCAAATGGAGCCCCAAAATACTTTAAGAAAAAAGCTTTGTCCCTGATAGTTTCTACCAAACATAGCGCCCCTGCAAAAAAAATTAGCGCGTAGGTGACTTAAAAAATACTGACTTCTTAAGAGTTCCTCCGGAGTTCCTCGGAGTTCTTCGGAGTTCCTAAAAGTTCCTCGGAGTTCTTCCAGAGTTCCTCAGAGTTCCTCGGAGTTCCTCCAGAGTTCCTCCAGAGTTCTTCAGAGTTCCTCCAGAGTTCCTCCAGAGTTCTTCAGAGTTCCTCCTGAGTTCCTTTGGCTTGTACAAAAGATTTCCTCGCGGTCAACCCCACGTGTTGGGTGTAGCAGTTTTAGGAAAATTAAATAATTAGCCAGGAATAGCTTTTGTCTCCATTTTATTTGACCAATCTCGGGACCGATAACATTATGTTGGACGAGTATTCTATAAAATTTAGGAGCAATTCTTCTATTTTCAGGTTTATTTTTAAGTTTTACATTGATTTTACGGCCGTTGTGCATCGTAAAAATAATGATTGTATGCAAAAGTATTGGCGTTTCGTTTAAGACAATCCAAATGTACCGTGACAAGGGTGTATTAATACGGAATGGAAGGCGATTTTTCCATTAGAAAGCACCAGAGTAATTTGAAAATGGGTTTAATGGATTACTAGAAATATTGATGTTTTAAAAAAAGTTTTTGTATGATAAATATGCCTAAAGCCTGCAGTCCCATGGGACAGTGTGACCCCAGACTAGTAATTTAATGTGGATTTCAAGGTGTTAATTACCTTTATTTTCATGAAAAAGTTTTAAGAGACTTTTAAGCTGTAGTGTTAAAAAAATACATTTAATTAATATTTTATGTTTTACATCTTATGTTGATGTTCAGATAAACAAAGAAACTTTTTTAAGAAGATAGAGGCATTTAGCACATTAGCATTGTTGTCACGTTTACGATAACACAAAAATTGTTAACGAATAATTATTTAGATCAAAATTAACAAATAAATTTATTAAACAGTTTTTCATCATTTATTTTTATCATTTTGTACTTGTTTTAAACAAATAGTTATTTATGGTACTAGTGGGTAAAGTAAGATATTGCCCATGAGGCGAGGCGTCAGCCAAGCAGGTTAATTTTCGAGAGCGCAATATCGGTTTGGACTTTTTTTTATCCAATAAATAGCTTAGGAATTCATATTTTTATTAAAAATTTTAATGACATTTACAAGAAAATAATTTGACAAGTGACAGTTGAGTGGGTAAAATAAATAATTATACACTCAATAAAGTAAAAGCCACGCGGGGGTTATTATTGAGTTTATCTATTTAAAATAAAGCTGGTAATTGTCTCATTATCTATATGTATTGGATAAAAGATATTATTCTCATTTAGCCCAAAACTTTAAAACGATATCCTTCACTTCCTCCAGTTCCTCCACTAAACACATCATATATCATTTATAGCATTTTTATTGCGGAAAATAATTATATGTAAATTAGACCAGGGTCGATAATTTTTGAAACCAAAAAAAATAATAGTAGGATGAAACCCGTTAAAAAAGGACGAGAATATAACAAAAATGAAAGGAAAAATAATTTACGGGCGATCTGAGGTCGGGAAGTGGAAGGGGGTGAGTTTTTAAGGGTAAAAAACGGTGTATCTCGATTTCCGGCAAAACTACAAGTCCTATGGAAAAAAATTAAATGACAAAGTTGTAGGTAATAAAGAGACCTACAACTTTTGTAATTACACTTTTTTCACATAACCTCAAAATTTATGTGAAAAATTCAAATAATCAAGTTTTTGGTTTGGACTTTTTATCTTATGCAAAAATTTTTTTTTTTTCACGTAATTTGGTAAAAACTTACCTTTTTATGTCCTAAAGACACTGTAATTTTTTTGATTTGAAATATTTATTTTTTCACCTTATTTTGACTTAATATCGAAAAAAGACCCTAATTTTCAATCGAAAATTCTCGCGTCAAAATATCAGCTTTTTAAAAAAAGTCGGGGAGTTTTTTGTTCGTTGAAATCTCTTCTTTCTGATAATGTAAAAAAATATACACATTACTATGGTAAATGTTCTCAGAAAAAGAAAAAAAACTCGAATCCGATTTTTTTTTTTTAATCACTATGTACAATTTTGAGCTATTTAGTAAAATTTACACTTTAATTACTTGAAAAACGTAAGATTCTATTTAATAATAATAAGTAATTAAAGTGTAAATTTTACTAAATAGCTCAAAATTGTACATAGTGATTAAAAAAAAATTTTCGGATTCGAGTTTTTTTCTTTTCTTTGCATTTTCTGAGAACATTTACCATAGTAATGTATATATTTTTTTACATTATCAGAAAGAAGAGATTTCAACGAACAAAAAACTCCCAGACTTTTTTTAAAAAGCTGATATTTTGACGCGAGAATTTTCGATTGAAAATTAGGGTGTTTTTTCGATATTAAGTCGAAATAAGGTGAAAAAATAAATATTTCAAATCAAAAAAATTACAGTGTCTTTAGGACATAAAAAGGTAAGTTTTCACCAAATTTCGTGAAAAAAAATTTTTTTTTGCATAAGATAAAAAGTCCAAACCAAAAACTTGATTATTTGAATTTTTCACATAAATTTTGAGGTTATGTGAAAAAAGTGTAATTATAAAAGTTGTAGGTCTCTTTATTACCTACAACTTTGTCATTTAATTTTTTTCCATAGGACTTGTAGTTTTGCCGGAAATCGAGATACACTGTTTTTTACCCTTAAAAACTCACCCCCTTCCACTTCCCGACCTCAGATCGCCCGTAAATTATTTTTCCTTTTATTTTTGTTATATTCTCGTCCTTTTTTAACGAGTTTCATCTTACTATAATTTTTTTTCACTTTTTACCATTTTCAAAATTATCGACCCTGGTCTAAATGTTTAGTATCATTGTGTACTTTCCTGATTTAGTGCTTGTTAATTTATCGTAAATATTGACGTACGTTTATGCTGTGTTTTCATATTTACGATATAAACACAAATTTGCCAGCAAGTGGAACCATTTAACCCTTTATAGACCATAAATCCAAAATATTATAGATTCATGGTTTCAGGGAGATATATTTCGAAAGACAAGACAAAAGAGTGACCACAAAGTTAGCCCGGTTTCCCAACACCTGTAACTTCGATTGGTATTGATAAAATGTAACGTATAAGTGCTCAAAATTTTTGTCTGGTCATGAACTTGTGCAAAAAGCAAGATTTATTGTTCTAGAAGCTAAACATCCCCTTAAACAAAGGGTTAACTATGGGTACTTGAATTTTATACTCCAAACTTTCTCACATTTTATTAAACATAACTGGCAGGATCCTTTTAACTCGATTTTTTTGATATACTTTATGATTTACTACTTTTTTTGTGCTTGGGGGTAGTTTAACCAACGAACTAATAACTCTTCTCTCTAGAATACGCATACCGTTAATATAAAGTATCGCCAACATCTCGGTTTGTTTGTAAACAAATAGTAGGTATATTCAGGCCTGAACAATAACAGTTACCAGTAACTGTTATTATTGTCTCTGTTAGAAAAAAGCTGTGCGAGTAAGACAGACAAATGTATATGTTGCCTCGTTTTTGTCAGTTTTTACAAATGAAATGCCTATTCTAGAGAGAAGAGTTATTAGTTCGTTGAGTTTAACCCACTTTGTGTTTTTTATGTTTCATATTACAGAAAAAAGTGTTTTTAAAATATTTTGATATTTTTTATTTATCAACCCCTTTAAAGGGGTTGTCATGTTGACGCGCTAGCCCATGCCCAATGACATTGCCATCCCATTATGCTTGACTAAATCAACCTTAATGATTATGTAGTTGTGTAGACAGCTTTTTCTACTTTTTAAGTATTTTTAATCCCTTTTGAAGGAATCCTTTGGATACAAAGTTAATGTATTCAGGCAAAAAGAGTAATTAAAACTTTGTTTTATTTGTAAAGTAAAAGTCTAGAATCACCAAAACAATGTTTTATTAGTTTACAGAAAAAAAATGTAACTTTCAGTTAATACAATATTGAGCTTTTAACACATCTATTATAGACCCAGATGATCCCTTGTACACTATAAAGAAATATTTATATCTAATTTTTAGATCCAAACCAAGCGAAGTTATACATAAGCTAAAAAATGTTCAGCAGCGTCGTAGAAGAGTACTTATTCTATATACTTTTGTCTTCTTTCAATGATAGACTATTATACACTTTCCCTAGTAACAATTTTTGTCAAGTCTTGAGCAAGTCTGGCTCCAGATTCTTGATCAAGTAACTGCATCCAGATTTTGATGTCTACAGATTCTTGCTCAAGAATTATTGGACAAGTCTTGAGCAAGAATGTAGCAAGAAAAATTGACAAGAAATCGAAAAACGATCTCTATCATGATCAAATCGTACTTGTTAGAGTAGGTCAAGATTGTTGACCAAGAATCTTGCCAAATTGCTTGTCAATTTTCTTGCTACAGACTTGACGAACAGACTTGACAAAGACGGTCTGTTTCCAGAATCTTGTTAAAGTCTTGCCCAAGTCTGGATACAGAATCTTGATTAATTCTCTTGCTCAAGAATTGTCCAATTCTTGACAAAGAACTTTATCAAGTACTCTGGTCAAGATACTTGTCCAAGATCAATGTTACTAGGGTTACTGTGAAAAGGGTAATTGGATCCTTAGAAAATATGCCGATTAAGTCCAAGTAAGTCCCTTGACTCGTTTACTTTCATCCCTTCTATAATAATAAATTACAGGTACTTAATTTATTTATGTGTATTACTTTATTGATATTTCTTTCAGTGTAGTTATAGTATCTATGTAGTTTTTCAGTTAATTCATTAACTAACGTCCATACGAGTAACAGTTTTATATGTGCAAAGAATGGCAACTTTTAAGAGTTTCTTTTGTTTTTTTATTTGAGAAGTCTTTTTAATCTAGAGCGGTTAAAATACATGAAACGATTTCTTTTTAATACTTTAGAGCAGAGACGGATCTAGGAAGAATTATGCCCGTTGCTCAATATTATTAGGAAACGTTCAAGTATTACCTAACCCAAATTTTGATCATTTTGGACCCCCAACCTCTCCCCTGTAATGCTATTTTCCTATACCATTAACATGGGCGTAACACTCCAAAATGACCCCCCCGCCCTAGGAGCGTTACGTAATACTTGAACGTTCCCTTATTGTTAAGTAAATACTATCTTTCGTTTATAAATCAGAGAGTTATTAGATTTTTCATACATTAAGGGTTCCGTAGATATATTAAATAAAAAAAAACAAAATAAGAAAAAAAAATTAAAAAGTAAAAAAAATCCACAGAAAATCTATCGATCGTCGATCTGTCCGCTATCCGAGATGACACTGTCCAGTGGACAGGTGAGAGAGTGAGAAAAATCTCATGCCCTCCCCCCACTTTTGGGGATCCTCATACTTTGGGCCCCCATGACGGTTTTTTTTCAGGGTTCATTTTTTTTTTGGGGTGATGACCTTTTTTTATAATCATAATTTTTGGGAGTGAAAAAATATATAAAAGCCCCTAGGTTGCAATCTCACTAGCCTTGGGCTGCCCCTTTTATTTTCTTTTATTAAGAGCGTGTCCTTGGTTAGTCCGGACCTATTTCTTAAAAATAAAAGGTTAAATGTGTGACAAGTTTAACATCTAAGCAATTTCGAAAAATAAACCTCTGAAAAAAAGCTTTGACCCTTGCAAAAACTTTGGTTTACGTACAACTACTTCCAAATTTCCAAGTACTTGTAAGATACCTATAAGTACTTCCAAGTACTTCCACTACTTCGGAAGTACTTTAACAAAAAAGTACATCTACTTCCGAAGTGAATCGCCCCTCGGATTTGACCATTTGGCCGCCCTTAAAAACGGCCGCCCCGGGTGCTGGCCTTTGCATTTCAGCGCCCTGAAGCATGTCTTGAACTTAGCGCACCTAGCGAAAAAAAAATTGAGAGCACTGAAAAGAAAACAAAAAAAAATTAACTCTGAAAATTTTCATGACTAAAAAAAAGGTCCTCAATTCTGAAAATACTTTTGCTGATTTTTTTTACGGCTCGGATAGAAAAAACGCCCCTCGGCGGCACCCCTAGGATCACGCTCTGAAGCAGGGGGTTGAGTTGAATCATACAAAGGCTAGCTCTAGCCCCGGGCAGTGGCCGGACTTGAACGTGCTGTTAAGACGCCCCCTTAAAAAAAATTGTAAATTTTTCAAATCAGCAGCTAGAAATATTTAATTAATGGGTATTTTGATATAAATATCTGTAAATGTTCTAAGTATGACTAATCATGTTATTATAAAAATTATCATATTATGATATGACATATTCTGAAAAAAAAAAATAATAAACAGAGGATGATTCCACGTAAATTTGGTCATACCACATCGTACGAGACGTCCTACCAATTTTTAACCTATCGCCATTATACAATAAAAGTGGCGTGATGTTTTACTATTTTGTTGTGTTTCGCCGAAAAGTACCGCACGTCGGCTTTCGTCCAAGCGCCGCAGAATATTTTTGACACGACGAAAATTCTGGTTGTTTTTTCTAATGCAAATTGGCCAAAAATAGTCAACTATTTTTATAAATTTATAAAACATTATAGAATATAAATAAATTACTATTAAAAATAGTATGTAAATATAGAAAATAATATTTTTTTTCAATTTTTTTTTTTTTCGTTTTTTTTCGTTTAAAAAAATTTAAAATACCAAAATAACATAATCCAAATATTTTTTTGGTATATATTTCATATGTTGGGAGGCACAATGGAGGTAGGGGCAAGGGGATATTTATTTTAAATAGAAAGGGGGCATAAAATTGTCTATTCGGCCATAATTTTTTTATATTATTTATGATTTTTTAAGTGGGTTAAAAAAGTATATAAAGTATAACAATTTTTTGACAAATAATTATTTTTATTTTTAGGTTCGGCGCTTGGACTGTCTCTGGTACGTAAATAAATTCAATCAACTCAGGTAGGAGACAAGGACAGAAATAGGTACCAGCTTGGAGAAAAAATAAATATTTTAGCACTAGGGTCACAGATTTTTAACTTTTTGGAAGTACGTCTCGAAGAAAAATTTTGAAGAAATTTAATTTTTTTGGATTTTAACAATTTTTAATTTTTTTTTTTAAACAAAAAGATGAATTGAAGATTCGCCCTAAAAGCAATACTGAATATTCAGTAAAAATGGACAGTAAGTTTTTTTTTTCAGAGTTGAGGATTTTTTTAAATTTTTAAACAGTGTTTTATGAAAAACACCAAATAGGAGCAAAAAGTAACTGTTACTTCGGACGTGTTAATAGTCAGTTTACGTGGAACGAGTTATTTGTACATCCGACTGATTTTTAGGGTTTTCAGGCTTTTAAGGAATATTTTTCGTCAGAATTGTATTCTCCCAGGTGAAAAAAACCGTCCTAAGCCAAAGAGTTAGTTTGATACGTCGGACGTTTAAATAGTTCGTTAAATTCTTCGGTGGACATCATCTTCAGCCGGCAACCCCAAGCAAATACGTGGTAAAACCACGTTTATCGTTTTGCAAAGTCGCGCTTGAAACGCAACTGTTTTTCAGTCTCTCCTGAACCGTGTGGAAGTGTAGTCGGTCTCTTCCCCTAGTCTTCGTACACGTGACTCGCGAAAAATAATAAAAGCCGATTTTTTAGGAGTGATTCATATAAAAAAACAATCTATACATATATTATAAACGTTTTGGTTAAAGAAGAATACAATATTATGTGTAAAGTGCTCATCAAAGTTAGAAGCAGTTTTGCTGTTTTTTCAGCACTTTTTTTAACATGTAAGTCTGTAGTTTCTTTTGCTGTTTTGATTTTTTTGCAACAACTGTAAACATATAGGTATTTAAATATGCGATTGGGCACGCGAAAAGAGACCTGAAGGGAAATAGTGTTAGGGTTCTTTTTAATCAGGGGCGTTTTAGGAGCACGGGCAGGTCCGGCCTTTACCCGGGCGGTCGTTTTTAAGGGCGGACAAAAAGTCCAAGGAGTGATCTACTCCGGAAGTAGGTGACTTTTTTTGTTAAAGTACTTTGGCAGTACTTGGAAGTACTTGTAAATAGCTCAAAAATACTTACAAGTAGCAGTTGCAGAAGGTTAACCTTCAAACTTGTTCTTCCAAAGAAGGTATCAAAAATTAAAATTATATACCTATAATATAATTTATTCAATCATGGCAACCACCGTTTGTTTTATGTTTTTTTTTTTTTTCAAAAAAAATTTCTGTCCAAAAAATGGCACTTTAAAATTTTAAAATCATTCTTTTTTGTATTATTGGAATATAAATAAACATAATACAAAATTTCACAATGATATCTTCTTCTTTCTGTATAAAAAAATGTTTAAAAAAATATACTTTTTATAATTTTTTAATATATATCCAAACCCTAAGATTTTTACCTTGTTCTAACTAATTTTACTAATTTTCTGAAGATACTTGTAGCTTGTCTAAAAACATGTAAAATTTACTAGTAAGCTTACCCCTGGCAGAAATTTTTATAATTAAAAAAAAAATTAACATTAAATGGTAATTTAATGGTAAAATTTTGGCCCACCCGAGCAGGGGCCGAATTTTAAATTCAGTGGTAATTTATACTGAAAAAAAAAACCGTTTACCGTATCTGCTTACCCTAAGTCATTAAACATAAGCATAAACGCAAAGTAGGCTAAAACTAATTTAACTTAAACTATTCATTTATGAAATACGCATGCTGTATAAATCTGTCTTAACACATAAAAATTAAAATGTATATGGAGTAGGTACTTACTACGTTTTCGCAAATATTTTTATTTGTTTTATTTAACATTTTAAGCACATATGTGTACATTGTAATAATTCGCCATAATTTAAATGTTAAACAATAATTTTTTCGATGTTTTTCTCTACAATAAAATTCTAAATGATAAAAAAATAGTACTACACATTGCAAGGCTTTTCTAGTAAAGATTATAATAATAAACACATAGTACTATATACTTATGCAAAATATATTTCAAGGCTTATCTTGGCATAATCAATTCCTATCTTAGAAAAATAAGACCTACTTAAGTTACCTAAAAAACTATTAGTATACAGGGTGTATTTGAAATAGGGTAGGAAATTTTAACAGGTGATTCTACATGATAAAATATGACAAAAAGTTCCTATAAACATATGTCTAAAAATGCGTCATAAGGGAGCTACGCCCCTTTGAAATAGGCTAAAAAAATCGGTTTTTATTTAATAACTCAGGAACCCTTTGAGATATATTAACGAGGTTTTGCACGTGAATTAATCCTAATAAGGCCCATCTTTGTATGTCATTTTCACGTACTTATTTAATCCAGGGGTGTGCGAAACGGCGGGGCCTTATCAGTTTTTTGTCCCAAACTTTTTTCTGTGTAACTTTTTTGCAATTTTATTTTTGAAATATGATTCCTCAGGTCAAAATACATAAAAAAGGTACTCTTGTTGTAATACAGTAGGATTAACCGTTTTCGAGAAAAGTTCATTTGAAGGTGAAATTTCACGGTTCGAGGACGAAAAATTAAATACTAAAATGTCGAAAACCAAAATTTTAATGATTCAATGTTATTCTACATCAAAAACTAAGAAAAAAAGTTTCCATACATGTAGGTCGAAAAAACGCTTTTAAAGCTACCATAGCCCTTTAAAAATGGTGCATATTTAGGTGACCATTAGGATTGATTTTTGGAAGTACCTGTATATGAGGTTTATTCTTAGTTTTTAATGTAAATTCGCCCTGTATCATTAAAATTTTGGTTTTCAACATTTTAGTATTTAATTTTTCGTCCTCAAACCGTGGAATTTCATCTTTAAATGAATTTTTCTCGAAAACGGTTAATCCTACAGTATTACAACAAGAGTACCTTTTTTATGTATTTTGACCTGAGGAATCATATTTCAAAAATAAAATTGCAAAAAAAATTACACAGAAAAAAGTTTGGGACAAAAAACTGATAAGCCCCCCCCCGTTTCGCACACCCCTGGTTGAAATAAGTACATGAAAATAACACATAAAGACGGGCCTTGGTAGGATTAGTTGACGTGCAAAACCTCTTTGATATATCTCAAAGGGTTCCTGAGTTATTAAATAAAAACCAATTTTTTTAGCCACTTTCAAAGGGGCGTAGCTCCCTTATGACGCATTTTTAGACATATGTTTATAGGAACTTTTTGTCATATTTTATGATGTAGAATCATCTGTTAAAATTTCCTACGCTATTTCAAATACACCGTGTATATATATTTTCCAATTTTTACTAAAAATTTTTTTTGAAATAAAAGAGAAATTAATATATATTAACCTTCTCAAAAGACCGATCTCAATGTGAGTTCATCATGATCATCAGATTTTTTTTCTTCGAAGTAGACAGCTTCCTACGCCATTTTAATGGTTGCACATTTAAACCTATAGGCCTATAGGTTTTTATATGGAACTATTGATTACATACAAAAGCCTATAGGTCTATAGTAATCTATATGGCTACCATATAGAATACTATAGTCTATACGGAATAGCCAGTTTCAAAAACACACATTAAATCATATAGATTCCCATAGAAATACTATAGATATTATTCTATATGGTTTTTAACAGGGTTTACATTAAATTATTTTATATTTTTACATTAATGGTTGGTTTACCCAGTCATAAACACTAAACTAACTAATAATTTGACCAAACCAATGAACTGTCAGTCTTATTTGTCACATCTGAATTGATTAGTTTTATTCTTAAATTATAACTAATTAGTTTTAATGATTGGGTAAATCAACCTTAAACTAATTTTATTAAAGAATTTATTAATGGACGGGTTATTAACAGTAGTCGGCGAATTTCCAGTACTCGCATAGGCGCCGCGTCAACTCTAGCGTTGAGGCGAGGTTTTAAATATTTACATTTTTATTTCTTTTTATCTTGATTTTTTTAATGATTTCATTTAAACGAGTAAGGTGGGAAAAAAAGTTATCGACAAATAAAAATTAAAAACTTTCGTATTCTTAAAAGATAAAAATCGAATGTCGTTTTTTTCTTTGAAAAACACCGATATATATACGTATGTATAGTTAATATGTATAGTTAATATTGTTGTGGGTAACAAATTAGTCGTCAAATGTTTCGATTTATAAAAATATCCCTCATAATTCGGTAAAATTATTCCGTCAGCCTATGTTTCTGTGTTTATTTTCAACGTTGATGAGTTATAACTGAGTTTACGCCGAATACTGGTTATTAAACTCGTATTATCAAAAAAGAGGTTAACTTTGTAATGTAATTCTTAAAAAAAGTAGATTAACCCGTACTCAAGTATAAAACTGATCTCATATTTACAGGGTGGTCCAACTTTCAGTACACAATGTCTCAGTAACGGTGAAAGCAATTACAAAAATTATTTTTTTAACATTTATATCCCTGTCAGTTCTTAAAATGGTTTTAATAATATTATTACTATGTTCCATCTTATTTACAAGAAAGTCGCAGTGAGACCTGTTTATTTATTTTTGCCAGAATGACCCAATTTTTTATAGTTTATTTTTTTAATTTGGATAACCCTGCAGGGTGATATGTGTACATATGTTTATAGTATGTTATAATTATATAAATATAGATATTACTTTCATGAAATTAATTAAAATATAGTTATGTCTAACATGAATAATTTTCTGCAGAATTGTCAAAAATGTTGATATAAAAATTATAGTTAGCTCAGGTTTCATTTAACGATTTCAGAGAAATAAGTAGGGTTGTGTTAAACTTATAATAATATTATTTTGATAAACTTATTATAATATATTATTCACAGTGCGTAAGCAAAGCGAATTTCTCAAAATCGAAAAAACAACGTCATGGCCAAAAAATTCTTGTGTTTCATCAAAAAATAAGAAAATTTTAAAATGATCCTGTCCGTCCGTCCGTCCGATGTCACGTTTTATGTGATCACGACATAAAGAAGGAAAGAGAACCTTTAGTCCAGCCTGCGCAAGATTATTTTGTGACAGAACGGGGCAGCAAATGTGTTTCATCAAAAAATAAGAAAATTTTAAAATGACCCTGTCCGTCCGTCCGTCCGATGTCACGTTTTATGTGATCACGACATAAAGAAGGAAAGAGAACCTTTAGTCCAGCCTGCGCAAGATTATTTTGTGACAGAACGGGGCAGCAAATGTGTTTCATCAAAAAATAAGAAAATTTTAAAATGACCCTGTCCGTCCGTCCGTCCGATGTCACGTTTTATGTGATCACGACATAAAGAAGGAAAGAGAACCATTAGTCCAGCCTGCGCAAGATTATTTTGTGACAGACGGGGCAGCGAAATGACGTAGGGCAACATATCTGACCTTGCGCAGTACGCATCTCTATCAGCTGTGAAATGCTGGCGGTCGTAAAACAATTCATCACCCCAGTATTCATTTGTCTTATCTCCAAAAATCCCCTAGTAAAAATCTTAAAAAGTCCAAAAATAGAGATATGGCAAACAAATACTGGGGTGACGAATTATTAGTAGTACTGTCAGATGGTCGTTTGTTACTGTTCATTTTTCGACTTCTACTGTGTTTTAATTGTTTTTTTTGCTGCATTTGTTTATAACTTTAAACCTGTATTGTTGCTTTATGAAGAGCAAAGGGTCAATCCCTGGTGTACTCTAAGTAGGTGTACACTACACTAGTGTTCTGTGGGTGTACAAAATCCCGAAAAATTCTCATAAAATCATTTTAAAAAACTATTTCGATGTTTCTTCGTAGATATTTATTTTTTTTTTGTTGAATTTTTTACAATTTTTATTTGACATACAAAACTAAGGTTAAAAATACTCGTCAAAAACAACAATAGTAGTGCGCAAGTTTGTCTCAGATGCGCTAGGCACATTTATCACAGTATTCCGCAACGGCTTTGGAGGTCTTTCCTTGTCTATGGATCACGATCTTAAGAACGAATTATCCGGTCGACTCTAAATTTTCAGGGAAAATCAAGTTCTATGAAAAAAATATTCCTATTGTTTTTGAAAATAATTCCCCCAAAAACAAAAAAGTTTTTATCACATTAGCCAATTTTTTAGGGACCAGCGGTTGCTAACCAACTTAGGGGAATATGCATTTCTTTCTTATTTTTTAACTCATCAATTAAACAGAGAAAGAGATACATACAGGTTACCCGGCGCTACCACAAAAAATTGATTATTGTTAAACTTTTAAAAAAATCGAAAAAATTAAGGAAAATTATGAAACATTACTTTTATTTTAAGACGAAATCAAAAAGCCCAATTTTGGTGGATCCGTACCATTTTCTTCTGGTTTTAAACTGGTGCTCTTTCTTTAAAAGAGTAAAAACTAAGTGAGCATCTAATTTATTAGAATCCGCGTGAAGTTAAATGAGTTTTTTAACGTAATGAACATTGCGCGGATGCCATCAACCAATTCGAAAAAATGTAATTCTAAAAATTTTTCGCCAAATTCCACAGCTCAACAATTTTTTTTACTATTTTTTCAAAAAAAATTTTTTTTTACTCAAAAAACTTCAAATTTGAATAGAAGTTAAGGTGCGCGTCTATAATAGTGCTTCCCCCTTTAACTTTTGAACTGCTTAGGATATAACCTTGAAATTTGGTGCACCTAAATAAAATTTATGTTATAAACTAAATTATTTTTTGGTATATTTAGTATTTTTAGGGGACACAATAGAGGGAGGGGGTAAAGGGTAACATTTTTAAATAGAATTGACCATATATTTTATTTTTTTTAACTTTTCAGTTTGCTTTTTTAAAAAATGCGATTTTCTTAGATGTTTTTTTTTTAATTTTCATTTACATAATTTAAAATTAATTTAAAAATATAATTTATGTTTTTGTATTATGAAATTAATCATTAAAAAAAAATCGTTACAAATTTTAAGAAAATTCGTCGAAAATTTCCATTTTTAAAACTTTTTAAGCCTCTTAAAAAAATCAATTTTTCTATGGTAATTTGCTAATTCACAAAAGCAAATTAACATGGTAAAATGGCGAAAATAAAAAAGTGGACTGTATTTAGGGATTATTTTGAAATGACGTCAGTTCTGACGTCAGCTCTGAACGTGACTCTAAAATCGTTGCCGTTATTTCCTGAAAATTGATTTGTCATTATTTGGAACTAGCAGACTTAAAACACGAAAATATATATCAGAAAAATATTCAAAAGATAGCCCAAAGCCAATTGTTTCAGAATGACTTTGAATTTCTCATTAAAAGTTTGAGGTTATGGTGATTTTTCGTCAAAAATTTGCATTTCATATGTATAAATTTTAAAAATGTTATTACTTACATATTTCAAAACATATTTCTCATTTAATATTTCAATTTCAAGTTGAGAAAGAAATGTTCCTAGAAAATTTGTATATTCTTTTTGTATGAATTGTCTATCTCTATAAATTCATAAGAAAATGATAGATTTCAGACAAGTAATATTATTTATATTTCATTTCATTTAATGGTGTATTATACAGGGTGTCCCACTTGCAGTAACTGATTTAGTATAATAGTTACAGAATTTTTTTTTTGTTGATAAAACTTATATGATATGATAGTGCGCATAACGCATTTTTGGCTGACTTAGGTTGCCTTGGCTTACTTAGTTTTTTTTTTATTAAAATGCTATTTTTCATGACATTGTTAAATATTACCTAATTATAAAAATTTGGATTTGGATACTCATGGTCTAAAATTTATAATTCCTGAAATATTTTAGTTTTTCAGTAAAATTTCAGACACATACTCATATAGCTTTTTCTTTGTCATTTTGAGTCTGGAGAATTTGATTTTTGTGCACATTACCAAGAAAGCATGGTTTTATAGTAACGTACCAGAAAAACCTGAATATCTTATACAGGGTGTTAATAATTATGAAAAAATGTTATTTAATTTTAAAATGTAGAAATGTAAAAAAAAGAATTCAGCAACCTATATTTTATTATTCCATCAATCTATTTTCTAATCATCGTACACAGTTGTATGACTGCCAGTTTCGAGATGCTGTCCCTCTTCAGCACGCTGATTAAAAAAACTATTTTAGACTTTATTCGCAAAAGGAATATAGTCATTAGATTGATGTAGACTTGTACGCCATCTATTGCTAGGTGTAGACAACTACTCATACCTCTCCTAGTCTGGAGACTTTGAATGGTGCTTGAGACACACAAGTCTTCAACTTGCTACCATACCTTAACCTGTATTTTATTACTGATTCGGATGCCAAATTAGTTTTTTTTTGTATAATATTCCCTATATCATTACTTAGTATTTTTGAAAATATTTAGCTTCGACCAATTTTTTAAGGGTATAAAGCCATATAAAATGGATTATTTTCAGACAATATTCTAGGCTGTTTTTGTAAAAAAAAAATACTTTAAAATAATTTTATTTAAATTTCGTACAAGTAAAGAAACTATTATAATTACTTACTGTAGACATTATAGACAATGTTTATTTTTTTTTTAAATTTGTACCCATCTATTATAGTAAAGGCATTTTTTAAATGATTAAAACAATAATTATAGATCAATTAAGTAAATAAAAACTAGAATTACTTATAATCGATGCGGTCTTTTTATTGAAACCTTTAAGTTTAAAATCGGTTATCTCCATTTTTTTCCAAATCGAGTTAATAAAAGTCATATGGAATAAAAGAACAATATACCTTAATAACGAAGGGCTACCCTCGATTTTGAGAGTGGATTCTATGACAATCATAGCGCGCCATCTATGAGGTAGAATCTAAGCCAAAACAGGTTAGAAAAGAGCTGTTTTCTGCCCTTGGTTAAAAAAAGTAAGTTTTGTAACTTTTTGCATTTACACCAGAGAGACCGGTAAAGAGTTCTTAAGTACTAGTGCGATAAAAACGTGTTATGAAACGAGTACTTTTTAATATTTTTTCGATTTTGCTCTAAAATTAAAAAAATAACTTACGTTTAAATTGATGACCGATTTAAGGATTTTTGTTTTGAGTTGGCATTATAATTTACGCTATGTTTGAAATTCATAAAACAAACGATATTTTGATATCTTTTATAGTCAGCTCTTCTCTTTTTCACTGCAAGTAACCAAGCCACAATTTTAACACGCTAAAAATTAATTTAAAACACAATTTCGTAAAAAACTAAACTTAAAAGTGGTATTGGCATTTGTACGGAAAACGTGAAGCGATTGTCTTTTGTCCTGTACTGCCAACCCAAAAGAAAAAAAGTACAGACCTCTGATAGGCCTATAAGAACACGCAAAATGCGTGTAATTATGAGCTTATAAGAGTCGCAAAATAGAAATATATTGTCACCCGGCCAGAAATAAGATCCGTCTCAGCTTGAAATAAATTGGACTTAACTCGTTTTGATTCCAATATAGAGTCCTTAATTTAAATTGACGTTTAATTCAAGACGACATTTTATTGTTGTTTTTCTATTTGACCTTAATAATAATTATTATGATTTTGCAAATGTAAGGTTTTGTACGACGTAAATGGAAAAAAAATTATTATAAATAACTGAAGAAATAAATACCATTGCCAACCAAATATACTGAAACTGGTACGGTTCCACCGCGAAAAGGTTCCGATAAGTTTTAAGGGATCATTCTGGTTTAGATGCTCAAAAAAGGCTATTTTTTAACTTTTTAGGAATGTATTATTATAGATATTGATATAAAATTTGTTGAACTTAATAAATACACTCTCGAAAAACATAAAATATTTTTTTTAATTTTATTTTAAACACTTTTTATACGCAAAAATAACAGGCAAACGTAACTCCTCGAAAAGTAGATATGTCGCTGGCGGCGTTGATATCTTGAAAACGGCTTATCTAAAACGAAAAAATCAAAAATATTTAGATTCAGTATGACTGTGGCTCTTGCGCATTTTACGGATATTAATATTTATTGATACATAATAAAATGGCGGAGATTTAAAGAAAAAAAAACAAAAAATGAGTTTTTTTTTTCATTTATTTTGGCAACAAAAAAAATAGTAAAAATTCTAATACGGTTGCGCTAAAGCTATTCATGTGTAGAATAAAATTAAAATAAAATTAAAATACAATTGGGGTTTGTAGGTTATAGGACTCAACGCAAAAAAAAAGAGATATTTTGTGTAATTTTCGCCGACGTTTCGAGGGCATATGCTGCCGCTCTTCCTCAGGGCTGTAATTTAATAAAGAAAAACTGAATTAACAATTTGCTTACTCATTATCAAAAAAGGGGGGGGGTCACAATTTGAGGTTAGGTTACTTACCAAATTTACAAAATTTAAGTGTGCATTACACGTGTCAGAAAAAACTTGTTGCCTTGCAACTTATCATAACATAACATAATTAACATTAAAAACAATTACTACAATAATTAAATAGAGACATTTGACATTTCTTACAATAAATAAATTTTGGTTATATTTGAACTACTATGTAGTGAGAAATAGTTCCTGTGATCTTATATAGTTAAAGGCCTATCTACACATACACCGCAAACCGCAACGCTCTCACGTCGCACCTTCACACAGGCCCAAACCCCCCCCCAGGGTAACCCGCGTTGCTTAAAGAAAGGGAATAAATAAATAAATAAATAAAATATATCGCTGGGCAGCGTGGGTTACTAATACGATACTGTGTGTGGGGGGGGGGTTTGGGCCTGTGTGAAGGTGCGACGTGAGAGCGTTGCGGTTTGCGGTGTATGTGTAGATAGGCCTTTAACTATATAAGATCACAGGAACTATTTCTCACTACATAGTAGTTCAAATATAACCAAAATTTATTTATTGTAAGAAATGTCAAATGTCTCTATTTAATTATTGTAGTAATTGTTTTTAATGTTAATTATGTTATGTTATGATAAGTTGCAAGGCAACAAGTTTTTTCTGACACGTGTAATGCACACTTAAATTTTGTAAATTTGGTAAGTAACCTAACCTCAAATTGTGACCCCCCCCCCCTTTTTTGATAATGAGTAAGCAAATTGTTAATTCAGTTTTTCTTTATTAAATTACAGCCCTGAGGAAGAGCGGCAGCATATGCCCTCGAAACGTCGGCGAAAATTACACAAAATATCTCTTTTTTTTTGCGTTGAGTCCTATAACCTACAAACCCCAATTGTATTAAAAAAAATTATTTGAGGACGAAAAAATGATGAATATAAAATTAAAATTTCATAAGGATCGGTCCAGTGGTTCCGGAGAAATCACCGCCGCCGACCGAAAAAACGTTTAGACTTTTGGAGAAAAACGCGTTTAAAGTATTTTTTAATGAAAAATAGGAAAAAGTCTTACCTAAACTTAATCAGAGATGCCTGCATTATACAAAATGCCTTCTGCCTCTTCGAAAATTTAATTTTCTTCCACTCTAGTCTTCTGCTTTATTTGATTTTTTGAAAATTATAAACCAGAATGGTCCCTTAAATTCTAAGATTTTGATTATTTTGTTATTTTTAAATTAAATTTTCATTAATTTTCAGTCATTATGAAAAAGTAACCTATAAACTTTAAATCGCTTTAGCCAAAATTGCAAAAAAAAATGATCCGCCCTTATACGATTTTTCTGGAAAAACTAGTAATGGCTTGTTGTTATGTTTGTAATTTACTATTATCGGGCCAAATTTAAGCAAAATTGTTAAAGTCATTTTTGAGAAAATTAAATTTTCGAACTTTATTCATCAGTAAACTACTAAACTACCTTTATTTGGCAGAGTATGAAAAATTAAGAAAATCCCCTCCCCTCTCCTCAGCAATCCCCCAATTTTTAGGTATTTTAGTAAAAACCTAAAGTTTGAATTTGATTTGTTAATAGATGTTTTTCAAAAAAATCATTGAACTATAACTGTTTCCAAATGGATGTCATTTTTCACAGTTAAAAATATTTACCACTTTTTTTGAATTACTGACATTTAAAAACAAAAATAAATCTAAATAATCAACTGAAAGCATACACCAACATTTTTAAATAATTATAATTAATTAAATCTATAGTTTAAAGGTACAAATTTTGATATTGGCAAAGGCAACTTTTCTACCCATTTCCATAAAAAATCGAAACTAAATTCTAAAGAAGCTTTTAGATCAAACAGTTAAAAACTTTTTTTTGACATAGCTTCTGGTACAATCAATTTATATTTATCATGCAACAGATCTGGAGATATAGAGATATGTGTCTACTGACACACTGACCAGGGAGATCAAAAACGTCAACAAAAGGCAAATTTTCATGAATGCAAAACACGGCACGTGTTCTGCCGAAGTGAGAAAAAATAATTTCAAAAATGTTTGCAATGTTTTTCAAATTTCAAGTTTTGTAAACAAAAAATTATAAATACTTATTTACTACTATACTACCTTGTTTCAAATATGAGGTGTGTGTATGCCCACGGCTTTCTATTAATAAATTAGTAAATAATTTTTCATTATAATAAAGTAATGACTCGAGAAAACTTGTAATTGTGCCATTTATCATTTACACTACAAAAATCAACACTCAAAAATATGCAAGTTTTTGAATTTTTGTGGTAACTACATGTGTATACATTAGATCATATATACATAGATATGGCATTAATGTTGATTTGTTTTGTGTAGAACATATACAAAGCCAATTGTAAACAAACCACTATAGCGGTGAGGTTTCGAGGAGGTGAAGTATAACATATTTGTTAACAAACCACTATAGCGATGGGTGGTGACCAGAAGCGGGTAGGTGAAATCTACCTGGATATAGCAATGAAAACATTTCGGTTGGATGTGGACTCAAGGCGCATCTAGGAGGGGATATATGATCTGATGTGTATATTTTTATATTTTTTATTGACATGTCCAATACTTGTAATGAGTCTTATGGAATAAATAATTTTGAATTTTGAATTTTTATACACCAGGGATGACGCCAGGGATTTTTTTTGAGGGGGGTAGGTCAAAAAATGTTTTACTAAATATTAAGAATTTCCCAACTTTTTACCCTGCTAAGAAAAGCTTTACCCAAGACGGAAAATAAATACTTTATATTAGTTTTTTTATCTGTGTGTATCTTTAGATGCGAGAGCAGTATTGTATAAGGATAATCCTTTTAAATTTAATTATTTATGCACTCGAGTGTACAGGAAGTGCAAGTTATGTAGTGTACATAGAAGGAGAACAAGTACAGAAGAATAAAAATACATTTAAGCAGCATGTAACTTGTGTCTGAGATAGTAGGCTTAATTAAAGGAAGTGTGATTTAATATATCTTCTATGGACAAATAAAAAAATACTGCTGCCGACAAAACAAAATGTTCCCCTATAGTTCTTACAAAAATAAAATCTCTTTGATCAATATTTTTTTGCGGAAATAAGATTATTGCTTGTATACGGTATAAGTAATAAGAGTAATTTAATTTTTATCAAAAAAAATAAATTGTCGGTCTTCCCTACATAGTGGTTTTATTTTAAAGTAGGATTATCCTTTTATCCAATATTAAAACATATTAGGGAACGTTCAAGTATTACGTAACGCAAATTGTACCAAAATTCATACACTTCATACCCCGGTTCTCGCGTTATTGTAGATTATAGAGATTTCATATTTTGGCTACCCCCCCTAATAGGGGGTATGTTAGGGGAGTAGCCAAAATATGAAATCTCTACAGCCTCGAATAACGCGAGAACCGAGGTATGAAGTGTATGAATTTTGGTACATTTTGCGTTACGTAATACTTGAACGTTCCCTTAGCTTAAAAAAATATTTTAATTTAATAAATAATTATGTAGGTATAATCAAATAAATATATTATAATCCCAGTTAAAATAAATATTCAAAATTATGTCTTTTTATATGTATTTTTTTTAATTTAATTTCAGTTTTAGTAGATTAGTAGTACAGAAAACAATCGTCATCATAAAAAAATACAAAAGTCCAAACCCGCGAAGAACAAGGCTTTACTAAACTTTTGCTATTGTACACAGAAAAAAAGGATTCCTTAAACCAAGGACACGTGTCTTTCAATATGTTTATGGCCATATTCTCTTGTTTCAAAGAAATGCTAGCCTTGAAACAAAAGAATATGGCTTTGAACATATCGAAAGACGCGTGTCCTTGGTTCAAAGATTTTTTTTCGGTGTAATCCTTAAGTAAATATAGATGAGGGCGTGATCCACTTTCTGGATTATTTTTAAGCACACGGAGTACTTCGAAGTACTTTTACATTTATTTTCGATACTTCGATCGAAAAAGTACACCTAATTCAAATAAGTTTTCTGTTTTAGGGTACATGTATAAATATCTACTTACCATCTTCCATTTAAGTATCTTTAAAACTCAATACAAGAAATATTATTATTCAAACCAAGCACATTTACTTGATTCAAGTTTTATCCTCTTAAGCGCACTTGGTCTAAGTAACGTACGTATTTAACTTCAGTCAAGCAAAACATTTAGTTTAAGTACTCAACATGCTTTTGGATGTACAAACTTTTGAGCCACTTGATCTAAATATTACGTACTTACTTTAAGTAATTATTTCTCCCTGATTTATATATATTTTTCGCAAGTTTGAAATTATATTTTTCATTAAATATAGACACTGGTACTTTTGATTAAAAAGACATAAAGAATTAAGTACACTATTTAAAAATGTAAAATAGTCACTTAACAATTCTGCTGACGCACGAAACCATAAGTAAAAAAATAAAACACATGCATTAGTGTAAAATAAAAAATGACCTTTTATTTAATTTATAATTTCAGATAAATTTTATAGAGCTATATTAATAAAATTTTGGTAGGCTTTGGAAATACCTGTCGTCACAGCTCTGTGAATTTTGAACATAAAATTAAACAAAAATATAAAATTAAAAATTCTGCGATTTCAGCGACAACAGGTATTTCTAAAGCCTACCAACATTTTATTAATACAGGACTTTTTAGTAGATAGGTATTTTTAAAAAAGGTTTAATTAAATATATATGCGAAACTGCATTCTACCAATGCCATCTTGATTTAGTCACTTTTCAGGAATAAACATTTATTCAATAATTTTTTGCAAATTTCTCTAAATCTTTGAGTCAGTAAACGACAGGCCACTAGATATAAGAATTTTATGTATAACTCCCGTTTGACCAGGGATGATGCTATAGGGGTTAGGGGGCGCGACCTCCCCAAGCACTCGAATTGGAAAAATTTATCCGCCTGTTGAGAAAATTAATTGACGAGCTAGGAAAATAATGAAGTTGGTGACCTTTTTTTGGTCATTAATTTTCCGCGTATTAAAAGTTGGGATATCTCAGTCTTGGGTAAAAAGTTGGGAAAATCGTAATCTACACTTAAATACTACGAAATTCGCAAACTTTATTTGAATTTTTTTTTTGTTTTTAACCCCTCAATAAAAAATTCTAGCGCCATCACTGCGTTTGACTGTCATTTCCAAACAGAAGAAATAATACTTTTAAGTATCTCTTTGCTAGAAAGAAATAGAAAACAAAGGGGCAGCGTTTTTATAGTATATTAAAATACTAGTTTCATAACATACATTTTTAGCGCACGAGTACAAGTTTAGAAAACGAGCCGCTTGCGGCGAGTTGTTCCCTTTTGTAACTAGCCGTTTAATCTGAACTTGTGGAATGCCAAGCAAACAAAAGTTGTATTAGTGTATTTCTTTACAAATTCTAATACATATTTCCACAATTATTTTTGATTGGTGTAATTTATCTATGAATAGGACCGCTATCTCTTTGCTAGTTACATTATGTCTGGTTTATTACACTCCTCGAACTTTCAAGGCGAAAATTATTTTAGCAATCATTTAGGTCTTTGATATTACATATAAAGAATGGAGGTCCTAAAATTGTACCTTGCGGTACACCATACTTGTGGATCATTTAAAATATTTTTAATTTTGCATAAAGCCTATCGTTTATATTTTTTTAGTTTTATAGAGTTTTATTTCTTCCAGTATTGGATTATTTTAGCATGACGAATAGTATCAAAAGCCTTTCCAAGATCCAAGAAAACAGCAACAGACGCCTTACCTTGATCAGTGACCGTGTAAATATTTTCCACAACCTCCTTAATAAATTTTTAAATAAGCTGTGTAGTTTAAATTCTAAGTAGGTACTGGGGGATCTAAAACTATACCCTTTGGCAATTTTATATTATTACAAAATATCTTTGATTGTGCACAACTTATATGAATCGTTTAAATATTTTTTATCATAGCACAGCCTGTGCTTTTTAGTAATTTTTCATATTTCGATATTCTCTAGAAATTCGAATAATTTGGCATGACTAACAGTATCAAATGCCTTTGTAAGGTCCAAGAAAACAACCACATACACTTTACCTTGATGAATAGCCCTTATTAACAGAGAAAAAGATGTGTTGTTAATAATAACTTTTATAGAATCTCATGTTATACCTTATCAGAAAAAATAATTGTAAATATGGAAGGAATAACCAACTTTGAAGAAAAAAAAGTCCCCACTGCCTATTTTATACTATAAGATGTAAAGCAATATAGTTCTTTTCCACCATTTTATTTATTACTTAAACAGTTGACAGTGGCCAGGCTTTTAATGCGAGAAATTGCAGTTTTTTAATAACATAATGCAGTAATTTGTTTTGCTTTCCCTGTAAGAAATGAGCTAGAAAAGCCTTTGTTATATATTTCACAGTCGCTAGCGGTTTGTAACTAGAATCATTTATTTTCAATATTCAAAATCCTTAATGATGAACTAAGACCAAAATTGGACAGATGGACCAATAGTTTTGATATTTGTCCATCTGTCCAAAAATTATAATTATCAACTCAAAATAAAAAATGTTATAGGGGAGCAACTTCTCAAAAAAAAATATATATATATTTCCCTAATCATACATATTTTATGATTCGTTATTTCTAAGACTAAGCTTTTGCTCAAGAAGGCAAATTTTTTTTCTTACAGTTTGTATTCATTGTTTTTTTTTGCGTGCTTATAATTTTGAAATGTAAGCCTTAAGTTCAAGAATATTCTATAAGTTATTTCGACCACCTGTTTATTGTACTTTATTTTACAAGCAATATAATTTTCATTAAAAAAAATCCTATAATTTATACCCATTTCTCTCAAATAAAACCATTAACAATTAATTATTAATAATATTATTGTAATTAATTAATTATTAAAGTAATCATTTATTTTAAATGAGCAGTACTTATTTACATTAATTATTAATTATTGTTTTAATACGCTAATAATAATTAACGTAATGGATATTGATTTTTTATTTAATATTGTGCAGTTGAACTTAAAATAAAAGGTAAAAGTGAGGTTAACAAATTTGACAGTTTTTCTTATAATAGTCAATATTTGTGGTAACGCCGGTATGTGTCTCTTTCTCTGTTTAATTAATGAGTTCAGAAAAAATACATATTCCCCTAACTTGGTTAGTAACCGCTGCCCCACAAAAAATCGGCTGTGTTCATCGTCATCATCATATAAGGTTTGTCCGAGTTTCCCCAGTAACAGTTCTGGACTATTATTTTTTGGTTATTTTAAGTCACATGGCAACAAGGATAAAACCTCTTTTTTATTTTAAGATAGCCGGTTCTCCAACTAAACTGGAACTGTTTTATTTTGGGATTCCCATATACGTATTTTGAAAATTTATGGTCTTTTGACCACAGATTCTTATGTAACAATTTTTCAATTTCTCTCAAGACATGTTTATGAATAACGCAAATTCTTGGCAACATATTTAACCCCGTGCGTGCTAAAAACCTCACGAAAATTCTTAAAATAGTTTTAATAATAAAAAGTATAATAACTAAAATTATTATAGGGAAGAGACGCAATTGGGTTAATTTTGTTTTTTTTTTCTGAAAAAATGTTAAGCAAAATAGACATCTGGGATTTTACTTTGAGTCTTTCTACACCCACAAGGCATTTGTAGCAATAAATACTTACTGGGCCGGCTTTAATTTGTTTTATTTGTGTTCTGTGCATCCAGCTATATATTAAATACGTATTTAATATAATAAAATTTAATTACGTCCCTGTCTCAAATTAATTTGTTTTAAATGTAAGCATTCTACTATAAATATGATACCGACTATACATTAATTGATTAACTTTGGCTCCGATAGTAGTAGTAGGGATAGTATTAATGTTGGGGACGTCAAGCCTGGTAACTAGACCATATTGATTGTTTTTTCCTACACCTGAGTTACCAATACCAATACTCGATAGCCATAGTAGCTAAAACAAAGCAAAAATAACCATAGTAGCTAAAACCAAAAAAATAACCATAGTAGCTAAAACCAAAAAAATACCCTAGATTGCGCACGTTTGTCTGCCACTGCGAAGTGACTGAGCAGGTAGTCAAAAGGTGCTGGCCTTGTAACGACTGACGTGCAGTCGAGCCCACGGCATGCTGGCCTCCCATTGGCTGGCAGAACATCGTACGATATTCTGGCTGCTAGAGGGGAGCAGTTGAAACCGATAAACGCATCGAGTTAGCTGAGGTCGGTAATGACACTTAATAATTGGCAATTAAAACAAAAATAAAACATTTAATTGTCGCGAGAAACATCGAATTCGATATTATCGAGCTAATTTTATATAGACGGCCTTGATTTTCCTTGTTTTGCTGCTAATTTCATTGACGTTACTAATGCATTGGCGCAGTTTGCGTTTGGAATCTGAAAAACTTTTTCCCTTAAGGGCCAGTTTTTACAACTCCGGGAACTTACTTAACCAACACCTTATCTTTATATGTACCTTAAGTTGTTATTGTAAGGCCCATAGTAATCTTTCCAAAATGGATCTCTCAAAAATAACTTAAGGTCTCCATTAAAGTATTGTGAATGTTAATTATTTATTATAGCTGTAAGAAATCAAGATTGATCAATTAATATTATTAAATGACTGATAATAAATACCACCATGGACTTCTATTATGGAAGAGAAAAAACTGTTATCACAGCTTATCTTCGTGGTTACTTTTTGTAAAAAATTTATTTTCATTACGAAAAAAATAATAGCTAGGTTTTTTATAAATGATTTAATTATCTTATAGTTTTTGCAAACCACTACTGTTTTACAATGTATACAAATATAGCAAATGCAATCCACTTTAAAAATTAAAATTTTATATTGATGGTTCAAATTTCTAAATGTTGTATGGGGAAATATATATGTATAAACTGTTAATTAAAACTATTATGTACATAGATACACATAATACACCTTATATAACAATTATTACGCAGTTTTTGTTATAAACCTATTATGTATAAAGCTCGCATAAAATTTCATGTGGCGTGCCCCAGGGTCATCTACTGTGCCTACTGATATTTAAGTAGTACTTAGATGATCTACATTCAAAAATTATTTTGTAATCAAAAAGAGTATTTCAAAAACAGGAAATTCATTTTATTTGGATAGAAATAACGAAATAAAAACTCTTATAATATATCTATCTGTAAAAGTATAATAACTTAATATTTCCAGACAAAATTTAAAATTCATACGAAAAAAGGTCAAGCTGTTTTAATTCCATACATGTGTTAATCAAGCATAAATCTTACGAATAATAATACTTGATTTATTTACAGCTAAATAAAAGGGAACCACTTTGTATACTAAGTAGGGTTATAATAAATAATACCATAAACATAATATGAATAAAAATATCACACCAAGAATTCTGAAGAAGAAGAATAGAAGATAAGAATTTATTTAATTCTGTATGTAAGGCGCCGTCCACAGGCTCGCCAATCACAGCATTATATGTTATGTGTTATGGAGTTTTCCAGCTTCGCAGTTTAAAGTAATGTAAAACAACACATAAAAGGTGGGTCCATTTATTATGAATGGTATTTCACAAGTTCTAGAAAAGTGAATGAACAGGTATCCGTTTCTAAATAATGCTGGTAGCCATAGCGTGGCATGACGAGCCTGTGTTTAGTGTTTTGTGATTGGTCGTAGACAAATCGTACGATATATTTTTAAATTCGGTAAGGATGAAAGCGTAAAAAAAAATTAACTGTATTTTAATGAATAGTTATTATACTACAAGGGGAGTTAGTAATTAGACCTCCAGCAAGGGTAAATATAAAGATAGAGAATATTGCAGGTTTTCGATAGATTTTTGTAATTTTACTTTGGTTAACTTTGGATAATGTACTAGTGAATGATTCAAAGCTTTTGTATGTTTTGCGATATTTTCTCCTACGGTATTTTAAAGGTTTGTTTATTATTATCGAGCTAAAACCTTGGTCTACTGAGCCAATGTTTTCATTTTTAGTTTTCTAATATACCTATATATATATTTTTATTTATTTATTCATTATTTTTATATTACAGGTTCATAGAGAACCCCAAATAAGCTTTAAGCTTGTGCTAGGGGCTCTCTATTAATTTTATATATATATATATATATATATATATATATATATATATATATATATTTTTTTTTTTTTTTCTTAACAACAGATTGACGTTTCTATTTTTAATAAACATTAACAATGAAAAAACATTAACAATATTCTGTGTTATAATCAATATTTTAATATACTTAAAAGGGAGTAAGTTATTAGCTTTTAAAATTTTATCCAAGTAACATGTTTTGGTAAGGTAAGATAAACAAGAACAGGGGGACGCGACTGTCTTTTTTTTGGGAGGAGGGGGCAGAAAAAAAATAATCTAATTAGGTAGCTAAATAAAACTAATAAATTCACTTTTTTTACTACATAAATCCCATAAAAAAGTCCTTCTCTTTTATACCAAAAATGTTTGTCCTTTTTTATTAGAATAAAAATTGTTATAGGTCGTTAATTTAGTAGATTGTTACACCCAAGGGTGAATTTTGGAATGTCTTGTATTCAAAATAACCACCCTTAATAGTTATTTTATTCAGAATAAAAGAATGAAATTGGAATTTGAGGGGTGACTTAATATCTACCTGTTCATTTAAACTTATGCGACTTTTCTTAAAAGTTGACAATTTTAAATTGTCTTCTTAAAACGAGATTTTTGGTAATAAATGATATAAATTTAGTTTTTTCTTTTTTTAAACGGGGAAAAGGTTTTCAAACGTGTTTCGTTTCCATCACCTGCAACTAAAGACCTCGTTAAGGAATGGCAATCTTCAATACAAGTATGTATTTTGGGTTGCAGAGAAATATAATTGGCAACACTGGTCCAGACTTCGAATTCGATAAATAAATTCATCTAATTTTTGACGATTTTGGAAATTTAAACAAATTTACAAAATATGAGCGTCCTAGCTCAACATCTTGTGCCCCCAAAACTCTTCAAAGATGTGGAATTTGAGTCAAATATTGAGTTCCCGAATACACCATGTATTTACTCAGAGGTTCGTGCGGACCTAGAATGGTTTATTTAAAACTGGTAAATATACATGTTATATTAAATATATGGAACTCAATATTTGACTCAAATTTCACAACTTTTAGAAAGTTATAGGGGCACAAGATGTTAAGCCATGACGCTCATTTTTTGTAAACGGTTTACCACCAAGGTGTACAACATTTTCCGGACCCAAACATTTTTGATTTCAAAAAAGTACCTTTTTTACTACACCCTACTGTGTGTTATATCGAGGGCTTCAGAACATAGGGGCGTATCATCTATATATTAACACGGTTGATACGCCCCTACGTTATGAAGCCCTCGATATATTAATACCTTTATAATAATTAAAATTGTTACAAATTGAACAAAATCTAAAGTATGCATAAAATTTATGCATATTTAATATCTATACTGCGCATATTTTAAATTTCAGACTATCCAAAACATTTAATATTTACCTTTAATTAATAAAATAAAGCACGCCGCTGGTTCTAAAACTATTTATACCGGTTAAATACACTTTCAATCTCACTCGTAAATTACTCTACGTCAATATTTTTCATCTCTGTCTATCTCGAATAAGATTAATTGGTGTCTTCCTTTTTTAGGATGTGACCTATATGAATTTTTATTAAAAATAATATGAAAGTACTCGCGGCTTACGGCACTTTAAAGCTAAAAATAGCTAACGATATTATGTATCAATGAGTCGTAGCTAGGTTGTTATTTTTACTAGAGACTGTGTACTACGGATACATCCGGAACTTGTTATTAATGCGTCTAGATTTACTCTCGCGGTGCATACAATATTTTTGGTACGACCGAACACTTAAAACTTAGAAAGTTAAGCATGTAGGAACCAACCAGTGGCGGATGAAAATTCGATGGTCTATTTTAATTTTAAACTTTACACCCGTTACAATACAAATATTTTTCTTTTTTTTTCTTTTTTTGTGTTATTATAAATATCACTAGGCTGAATGGCGAATTCTCCCGTTAGATTAGACAGGGACAAAAGTTCTACCCAAAAAGGATAGAAGACATACATACACTCCCACTTCCACCCAACCAAACAAATTCTGTATTTGTTCTTTGTTGAACAAATACAATATTTACTTGGCCGGGCGAAAAGTGTTACTATTTATTTTTATTAAAGAAATTACTGGCGCCATCTAAATTTTAGTAGAATTATCTTATTCTACAGATTCACATTAGCTATGTTCGTTCGTGACGCTCAGTGCTACACTTTCCGGCCAACCAAATAAATACTGTATTTGTTGTATGAAAAACAAATACAGTATTTATTTGGTTGGCTGGAAAGTGTATCATAAATGAGATAGAGATAGGGTAGACGTCTTTTGTTTCATAATTCTAGTTGTAGAGATCTCCATTAAAAATGGTAAAAATACAGATTATTTTCATAAATAAAAGGCTCAATTTTTATAAATAGTTTTCTATTTTAAAAACTGCATAAAACTGTCGCACCCGTTACAATGGAATTACCCTATACTTACTTTATTAAATATAAATATGTTTTTTACTAAACAATTATTTTACAATAAATAATTTAAACGTTTCAAAACTTTTTTAATAAATTATTAGGTAATATATTCAAATCAATATTTATTCAATTTTCTTCCCAACATGAATTTTTAATATCATAATTTTTCCTTTAAACATTTTTTTTTAATAGATAATTTTTACAGAAAAAATACCTACTTCATCCATAAATGATGTCACACTTCTAACAAAGTGTCACAAACGTTTAAGTTAATATTTGACCTTGGAAATGTTACTTATATACACACCAGTTTATAACCTCCCATCCTCTGTCACAATGTGTCACCACTTCAAAGACACTTGTATTAAAATAAAATTGTAAGCTATTTTATTTTCATATTTTTATAAGTCAAATTTAGCTCTAAGGCCCGGTTGTACAAACCTGTTTTAACTTTGAGCAGAGTTCCTTTACCATTGAAACAAACGACAGTTGAGCTAGGTTCAAATTTGAGCGAGGTTTGTACAACCGGGCCTAAGTGTCTTTAAATGGTTTTTACGTTTACTGATTAATATTATAAAATCATATAAATTAGGGAACTTTCAAGTATTATGTAACGCAAATTTTGATCGTTTTAACCCCCCCTGTAACGCTTTTTTCCTATACCATTAACATGTGCGTAACACTCCAAAATGACACCCCCCTAGGAGCGTTACGTAATACTTAAACGTTCTCTTAGGTACCTACTTTTATATGTTTTTTTTTAGAAAAAGTTTTATTAACACAAGGACGTAATTTAATACTTTCAAAAGCAGCCGTATAACTTTTTATTGAATAAGAATTATATTAGGATTTATTTATTAACATGATATGAAAACTGAATACACAAAAAAAATATAAAAAAAACTTCAAATTTTTTTTTTTAGCTATTTTTTGCCATCAGATAACGTCATTATTTTAAAATTGAACATTTCAGTCACAGAGCATCACATTTAAAGTGTAAGACGCCGTTTTGAAAGAAATTTATTTTATTTTTCTGTGTTCGCTCACTTTTCAGCTGAAACTCTAAAAACTAATGAATATGAATACTCAAACTGAAAATCTTGAAATTAAAAAAAAAATGGAAAAATGAGGATTTTTTTAATTTTTTGTTTTTCTTTTTTTCTACCATTTTTTGCGTGTACGCTCAACCTTCCATACGCATCATTTAAAACAATTTTATGAAAACCCGTCTTTATTCTAAAATTATATGTGTGTATAATGTGACAAAGCTTTTTACAAATAACTTTTCAGCTGAAAAGCTGAAAAACTAATGGATATGTCTGAATACTGAAAGTGAAAATCTTGGCGTGTGAAATAAGCTTTTCGGGAAAAAAATTACACTGGTAGATAAATTTAAAATTTAAAATCAAGATTATGCTTCGTTTTTTAATGGACATTCTCCACAGTGGGTAAGGGGCTGCCAGAAATTACGTCACGCCATTTAGTAAATTAAATTTACCCTTAAGTTATTTATTTAAAAAAAAATCCACGAAAGTATAGTTTTTAATTTTTTTCCTGTTTTTTTTTATGTTTTTGAAAAAAAAAATAGTTTGGATAACTTTTGACATTTTACCCCCTCTTAGCGATAAAAAATGGTCACAATTTTGTCTAGTCAAATGAACACATACAGACAGACACAATGTTTTGATTTCGTAGAAATCAGTTTAACATAACGAAAAACGTAAAAAAAAGCAATAAAATATTTTTTTTATTAACAGTAGGGAAAAATAAAAAGCTATTTAGCGAAAAAAAGTTTTCAAAATTTTTTGTCCATGATAACTCGAGAATGCTTTGTGCTAAAGACTTTAAATTTAAATCATAGGTTCCATTATGGAACTTCCATATCCAAAGTTCTCGGCTGGATTTGTTTTTGGTAAAATCAGGCGGGTTAAGGGGGACAAAGGGTGGCAAAATCACTTTTTGCAAGAACTCATTTAATACTGTTTGCACTAAAAAAAATTATTTTTGAAAATCTGAAATTTAAAAAATATAAATAATTCTAAAATACTCTTATAGGTACTCTATAAAACTGCGAAGGGTGGAATAAAAGCCACAGACACAGACATGTATTATATGATTGCATAATCATTTTTGCATACCAATTGTTTTTCGAATATATATGTGAAAAAATTGGAATATTTTACATGGTATTACAGTTATTTATGACAAGACAGTTTTTTAGACAACTGTCGATGACTGAGTTTAAATAGTAAACATTTTTCGGTCTGTCGGTTTTTTTTGTCGGTCTGTCTGTCAGTCTGTCTGTTTCTCTGATGGTCTGTATATCTGTTGGTCAGTCTGTCGGTGTGTGACGAGAACTTAAAAATGCTTGCATCTAAAAGCTTTAAATGTTTTCTTATCCAAAGTTCTCGACTTGAATTGTTTTAAGCAAAAATCCAGGCGAGGGGGGGGGGCTAAAGTGTAAAGACATTTTATAGTTTGTCTAGTTTTTAACAAATGTGTATATTTTTTTATGTATAAAGTATTCTTTTATCCACAGCCGAGATAAATAGGCCTTTAAATCACAATTCTGTAAAAAAAAACGTTTAAACTTTGAAACGGCCGTGAATAAAGTATAGTATTCTATTCGCGTATAATAGCTATTAATCGTTCGAATGATTACGGCACTCGCCTATCGTCTCGTATCGTAAAATTCACTCTTATTGATTACACCGACCCAAAAAAAAAATATTGTCTGTGCTGGGGTTGAGCCTCACCTATTCTTATATATTTTGGGAAGCTGAACACGAATCTGTTATAAAAAGGGACTTCATGGGCTCTTTTTTTTTGCTACACTGAAATTGCAGATTTGCAGATATTCACAATTTTAGACAGTTTATTCAGTGAAGCTTAAAAATGAGCACATAAGTTGTCTTTTTTATTGCAGATTCGTGTTTAGCGTTCCAAAATAGATAAGAATAGGTGGGTCTCAACCCCAGCAGACAACTTTTTTTTGTGGGCCTGTGTTTGTATCCTATAATGTCCGAAACAAATAACTTTTTGAAGAAAAAAAAATAAGTAACTAGGGCAATTTTAAATTCCAGGAATAAAAATCTTGCATGTTGAATAAAATCGTTAAAAATGTTAAAAATGTTTTTGAAACATGTTTTAAGTTATCGTAAAATGCTTTAGATTGTTCGAAAAATAATGTTATTTATAATTTTAAAATATCTGATCAAATAATAGAAAATTTAAATAAAATTAAAAGGCTAAATGTCAGATTAAAATCATTTCCTTTCTGACTAGCGTTTATTTCTTTTTTATTATTACTTTTCTTACGAAAAAAAGTAAAAGAAAAGTAAAGATACCTAAGTAGGCATAGATGAGTAGTAATGTAGATTTAGGTAATGTTTTTTGGTCGACCATTTTCAAAAGTATATTCCTGTTCATTGTTAAAAAATAAAAAACACATTTTTTATTACATTGTATAAAATTATAGAAAAGTCGCCTAATTTCGGGTACCATTTATTCCTTGACATTTTGTTTTGCAAATAGGAAGTAATTTAATCTCGAATTTAATCATTAAGCAATTTTTTATGAATACTATAGGAGCCATAATTTTGCCGTTTAAACGATTCGTTTGGACTTTAACGGGGAGAAGCTCTACGTTTACAGGACGAATTTACAGTAGTTTGACTTTTGGCTTCACATAAAAGTAGGGTTCTGTTTACCTCTGCAGATAGTATTTTAGATGCACTACTATCCAAAATTAGGAAACTATCCGAAATTAGGCCTCTTTCCTACATATTTAATAAACTATTGTAAGAATTATTACTATGCGGCGATTTATAGTAAATATTGTTGCCGTTGTTTCATGTTCATTCTAAAAAAACTTTAATGGTTCATTCATAAACTTGCAAATTTCCTCCCCCTTTCGTCGGAGACTTTTTTAAATTATTATTATTATTATTATAGAACTACTTAAATAACCAAATATGTCTTAATATTGGAAGAAACTATTTTTTGAGTCGCAAAGATAGGGCTTTCTTTGCTGCCCAACTAGTTTAAATAGTTTTAAAATATTATCATAAAAATATATTTCTGTTACTTTTGGAATATTGTACTAATAATATTTTTTTTGTTTCAGGTGAGTAATTCTTAAACGTCACCTTTATTTAAAATTAGAGTAAGTAGTTTATAGCTGAACTAGCCATGAAGCCCATTCTTCCGACGGATAATTTAAAATGTTTAATTAGGGAACGTTCAAGTATTAGGTAAAGCAAATTGTACCAAAATTTATACACTTCATACCCCGGATCCCACGTTATTAAGGCTGTAGAGATTTTATATTTTGGCTACACCACCTAACACACCCCCTATTTGGGGGGGGGTTAGCCAAAATATAAAATCTTTATAGCCTTTAATAACGCGAGAAACGGGGTATGAAGTGTATGAATTTTGCTGCAATTTGCGTTACGTAATACTTGAACGTTCCCTTAGTTCTCTCTTTACAAACCTTGTTTAAACATCCCCCTCCAATTAAGAGGTTAAGTGGTAGTATTAGTAGTAGTAGTAGTAGTAGTAGAAGTAGTATCAAAAATAAAAAAGATATACTTTAATCTAAAAATAATAATAATCTAATTGAAATTCAACAAATTGTAACTCCCATGTCAAATATTAAAAAACAATAATTTGTATTTGATTGTATAGTTAACTATATAATTACAATTTATCCAAATTTGAAAACAAACAGAACTGTTTTAGATGTAAATCGTTTTCAAGTTATTAAATTGCTTAATATTTCAAGTAATACTCTAAACATTTATTCAACATTAAGTTGTCAGTTTTTGAACTCATTTGAGGCAGTTTTCCATCTCCTGTGCCAAACCAATTCTTTCATTTCCACACCTTACATCCTTTTCTATTTGTCAGCAGTATTTCTCTTATACGCAGAAAAAGTATTACTAAAAAAAAGTCCGTATTAATCAGATCAAGTAGCTCAAAAGTTTGTATATCGCAAAACATGTTAAATTAGGATTGACCTTATATTTTTTATTATCTTAAAATTTTCATGTGGTGTAGCTAGAAAATTCGGAAATGAGAGTGATCAAACTTCTCTAAGGGTGCTAATTGGGTCCCTAAATTAGCCAGGCTAGAAGCTTTTGATCATTTTGAAATTTGGAACATAATTTTGTATGCTCAAAAGGTAAAAAATAAGATTTAAAGCCCTTTAAATTTTTCACAAAAATTTGTTTTTGTGTTTTTTTTACAAGGCGCAGCCGAGTAAAAAAAGCACTGTACACTGAAATGGTTTGCGTCGAGGTACGTATACTATTTTTCCTACGACCTAAAATCTAAACATCAAAAAAACGCAAAAATTATCTTAAATTTAGTTTGTCAATTTGAGGTTATTTGTTTGACGTTTGGACTAATTTTTTGACAGCAGATATGTAAAATCAGCTGAATGCGCTTTTCAACCGTTGCCATAGGCAACGGGTGGGAAATAGGCACTAACTACTAAATAGGTCGTAGGAAGAAGGTGAAAAACTAACTATTTACATTTATCAGATTTATTAGATCGATTTTCATACATATTTTTTATTAAAATAATAAAAAAAATAACTTCGTAGGATTTTCTTGATTTACCAAAGAGTACACCTAATATTGATTACATAATTATAGTGTTAGTTTTATAGGGGTTGGCTATGAATGAATTATAATAGAAAGTTAGTAACTAAATATCACTTTCTATTCAGGTCAATAATGTACATTTTATTATCCATTACAGAGTACTCTAAATAAATATTTAAAAATATAAAAAATAAATCAAAAGTCGTTATATCGATAGCTTGGTTCTAAACTGTTGTATCTTGAAAAATGGCCTTTTATTCTATTACGTGTATATATCGCAGCCTTTTTAATTGGCCGTTTCATGAAAAGGCTGGACTTTTTGTACTTTTGGATGTTTGGATGTTGGTTGGTTGTTGGTAGTGGTAGCATTTCATGAACCGTCCAACCATTTCATGAACCGTCCAGCCTTTTCATGAAACGGCCAATTACTTCAAAAGGCTGCGACATATACAATAACTGAATTGTTTTGATTTAGAGACTCGACGAGTTTCCAACCTAAGCTCTAGATTAAGTTCTTTAAAGACCGGTTTCGATCAAATTTGGCACATCTATAGTTCAATATTCGGTTGTGAATATCTCAAAAAATACTATTACTTTCACTTCCGGGATACTGATAAATGCATGCAGTAGAATTGCAAATATCATATGAAAAACTTGAGTTAAGAATACATTTCTTAATTTCAATTACTGTGTATTTTAAATTAATATTTTAGTATATTTAAATTTTAATTAGGTACAGTTTTATTACCAATTATAATTATTAAAAATAATTATTTTAAAATTTACATATCAACATACGTACTATAACAATACTATATAGTATACAGGGTGTATTTGAAATAGCGTAGGAAATTTTAACAGGTGATTCTACATGATAAAATATGACAAAAACTTCCTATAAACATATGTCTAAAAATGCGTCATAAGGGAGCTACGCCCCTTTGAAATTGGCTAAACAAATCGGTTTTTATTTAATAACTCAGGAACCCTTTGAGATATGTTAACGAGGTTTTTCACGTGAATTAATCCTAATAAGGCCCATCTATGTATGTCATTTTCACGTACTTATTTAAACCAGGGGTGTGCGAAACGGGGGGGGGCTTAACAGTTTTTTGTCCCAAACTTTTTTCTGTGTAACTTTTTTGCAATTTTATTTTTGAAATATGATTCCTCAGGTGAAAATACATAAAAAAGGTACTCTTGTTGTAATACTGTAGGATTAACCGTTTTCGAGAAAAGTTCATTGGAAGGTGAAATTTCACGGTTCGAGGACGAAAAATTAAATACTAAAATGTCGAAAACCAAAATTTTAATGATGCAATGATATTCTACATCAAAAACTAAGAAAAAAAGTTTTCATACATGTAGGTCGAAAAAACGCTTTTAAAGCTACCATAGCCCTTTAAAGATGGTGCATATTTAGGAGACCATAGCTCCATTAGGATTGATTTTTGGAAGTACCTGTATATGAGTTTTTTTCTTAGTTTTCAATGTACATTCGCCCTGCATCATTAAAATTTTGGTTTTCAACATTTTAGTATTTAATTTTTCGTCCTCAAACCGTAGAATTTCACCTTCAAATGAATTTTTCTCGAAAACGGTTAATCCTACAGTATTACAACAAGAGTACCTTTTTTATGTATTTTGACCTAAGGAATCATATTTCAAAAATAAAATTGCAAAAAAGTTACACAGAAAAAAGTTTGGGACAAAAAACTGATAAGGCCCCCCCGTTTCGCACACCCCTGGTTTAAATAAGTACGTGAAAATGACATACAAAGATGGGCCTTATTAGTATTAATTGACGTGCAAAACCTCGTTAACATATCTCAAAGGGTTCCTGAGTTAATTAATAAAAACCGATTTTTTTAGCCAATTTCAAAGGGGCGTAGCTCCCTTATAACGCATTTTTAGACATGTTTATAGGAACTTTTTGTCATATTTTATCATGTAGAATCACCTGTTCAAATTTCCTACCCTATTTCAAATACACCCTGTATACGTACTATAACAATACTATATTGTATATACTAATTAATTATTAAAATAATAATTAACATGATATTTTAAAAGACAGCTAAATTTATTTACAATAACATTTTAGATTTTAAAAGCTTTTTAGTAAAATCTATATATTTTTTTAATGTAGATTTTACTAAAATTATTATAATTATAATTTATCTACTCTGCAATGTTAAATTACACAGAAAAAATCAAGCATTAAGAAGTTTAAATTAAGCATTTAAGTGCTTAATTACTTGATTTTGACACCTATTTTATTACCCGACTACAGCAACGTGTTTGTATGTTTGCATGTATTTATATACATATATGCATGTTTGTTTGTTCCTCTACAGAGCCTAAACTACTGTGACTACTATGATGAACATTGTTTCATTCTGACACAAGCTTAGCTTTTAGTTGTCAAACTAAATAAGACACAAAAACAAGTTTATTTTAATATTCCATCAATCTATTTTCTAATCATCGTACAAAGTGATATTGGTAGACTGACAGTTTAGGGCTGCTGGCCCTCTTCAGTACCAAGAGTCAACTCTGCACGCTGATTAAGAAAATTATTTTAGACTTTATTCGCAAAAGGAATATAGTCATTAGATTGATGTAGACTTGTGCGCCATCTGTTGCTAGATGTAGACAACTACTCATACCTCTCCTAGTCTGGAGACTTTGAATGATATCCAGTTGAAGACTTGTGTGTCTCAAGCACATAGTAAGTTTATGTTTGAATAAATTAAAAAATGCTTAATGTTTAACTTAAAAAGTAACAGGCTCGATTCTCATTACGCAGTTACTTTATATTGACGCCCAAATTATTCAGTATTTTTCTATGTGTACGAAAAATTGTTTTGAGCTGTATTATATACAGTGTATATGTATTATTTTCAACCAAATTTGTAAAGTCTTTAAGCTAGAACAATATTTAGGAGCATTAGTTCAGTCACACAAAACCCTATGGAATTATAACACATTGTCAATTTAGAAATTCTAGTCAATTCTGGGTAATTCCGAGATGAACATTGTTTCGTTGTGACACATGCTTAGCTTCTCGTTGTCACACTAAATAAGACATAAAAACAAGCAAACAACTTGACGTTGAAACGTGTATCTTAATAATACTCGAGTAAATTAATTAAAATCATCGTGCCGACGAAAACCAGGAATTTCGGAAGGATAAAAGGGATAATACAGGAAGAATAGTAACTATAATCTTATTTTGAGATACAGGGACAATAAACAACGATATTTCAAGAATTCTGATATTCATTTGGACCAAATTAGGAGAAGCGTACAGGGTTGACTCTTGGTACTGAAGAGGGCCGTAAGCCCGAAACTACAGTCTACCAATGTCACTTTGTTCGATGATTATAAAATGGATTGTTAAAATATTTAATGAATATTTAATCTATGTCAACGCATTCTTAACATATCGTAGTGTAGAATTTACTTGCAAAGGACTTTTTCTTGAAAAATATTTTGACGTTTCTCATTAATTAAAGCTCCCTGTGATTGGTCTATTTCTTAAAAACTGAAACATGCTTATTGAATTTTTATTCTTCTCCCCTTTTGACCACTTTATTTTATCCTTATTTTTATCAAACATAACAGTTACAACTATAGTAACTATATACATATATACAACCGAAAACTTGAAACAAGAAAGCTATATTTCTAATTTAAAGGACTTAACAAGACATAGGACTAAGCAAAACATGTTTTTTAATTAAAATATTCCCATTTGGCCTACGAATTAGCAAATTTTAGACTTACAAGATTAAATTAGCCTTGTTTTTGAAAAAACTGACTGCCTATTTAAAATACAGGGTGATTCTACTAAGACAAATCACTCATTTTAAACCTAAACAATTATATCCGATAAAAAATGAAAATAATAAATATATTCTTTGAAATATGGTGCTTTATTAATAAAACCGTCAAATTAAGTTACAAACGAAAACGTACTTATGAAAAGGGCTGGGAAAATGGATCAAATTTAGGGCCACATACTAGGGGCGGCGGTGGCTCAGTCGTGAACACCTCGATCTAGTAATCGAGATGCCGGGGTTCAATCCTCGGATGTGGAAAAACTTTTTAGTACAACTACTAGACTCAAATTTGGAAAAAATACAATAAAAAATAGCACTTACTGAAAACGTATTTTTTTAGTTATTGTAAGAGATATAGCCACAAAAAGCTAAGTAAAATAGGCACGCTTACCTGCTTCATCAGGTTATTTAATTAAAACTGTATACAAAAAAAAAGGAAAACTAGCTACTTGTAGGCCAAGGAGGCCGAAAAACAAAACTCACACTTAAAATGACTACTAAGTTTCGACCGATCGTAGTGGGGCTAGGAATGTACGGGTAGTGGGGCATATACTACATCTCATTTAAGAATCTCTCGACTTTATATAAGACCTTACCTTTTCTGCTTACGCTAAAGTTTTTAAGACCGACTTTTGGCCGGCTAGATCAGCAAAATACCCGTCTGTGTGATGATGAGCTTTAATAATACCAACAAAAAAAAAAAACAAGTGATTAGTCTTAGATAAACCAGCCTGTATAACTGGTTCCGGTGTTTAGGCTGATTTTAAATTAACTAATTTAACTAAATGGTAATATTTAAATCAAAACAATGAGATTTCTGTAAAACAGGGTCTGTTTCATCCTATTTACTAAAATTATGCATTAATTTTAACTTTATAAATACTATTATACATTCAACATTTTGTATAATGAATGTCTAGTGTCCTGAGTTTTGGTATAATACAATAGGTAGACTATTTTCAGAAAGTCGTTCTTTCACTTTGCGGAAATTAGTTTTTTTATAATGTTAAGAAATTGAATGTATATCGATGACCTAGCGTACAAAGGTGCTAAGTACCGGATGGCCTAGCGTAAAAACGTGCTAAGTACCGGTAACGGTTACGGTACTTAGAACATTTTTACGCTAGGCCATCTGGTACTTAACACCTTTGTACGCTAGGCCCTCGATATATTGTATTTTCTTTTCTAAAAAACTAAAACTGTTTTACAAAAACGTAAAAGCTAGCGCTAACGCCTTCGCCAAAATTTTAAATATAATCTTATAGTTACATTTTTAAAAGGAATTGCAAAAAAAGTACGGAGAATAGTATATTCTATAACTAGTATGGAATAGACAATATTCCGCGCGAGCGGAAAGTTTGTCATATGAGCCGGCAGGCGAGTATGACGGTCCCGCGAGTGCAGAATGACATACGTGTTGTAGACTATACTTTTTCTTCCACTGCAAATATGAAACACTGTTTAGCTTTAAACTGCGGACAAAGTTAAAAACAATGTTTTTTGTGACTCGAAATTGTTAATGCAACAAAACACATATTTTTAAATAAAGCAATTAATGTTATTTAATAATTTTATCAAATCAGTACTTAAAAAAGATTTTTATTTAATTTTAGCACATATTTACAAATTATAATGCAAAAATTGAAGGTTATGTCAGATTGGTGTGACAGATATCAGGTTTAAATATTTAACAATATATAGAGCAGTTTTAATTTTTTGAACTAAATTGATAAAAAACTGGTCAAATATTAAGAAAAACTAGTAAACTTTATGTAATTTTAACGCAAAACTTTAAATTGCATTAAATTATTCAATATTTTTTGATAAAATATATATATTTTTGCTAATTTTGCTACAGTTTTCTTTACTTTTATAAATAAGAGATGGCACTACATGTGCTCATTCTAACACTTGATGCGGAATATTCATACCGTATCTAGAGCTAGAATGGATTCATTCTGTGTTTGAAAAGTGTGTGTATTTGCTTACATTCTAAAGCAGTCGTAGAAAAAATATATTCTGATATTTGTGATTCTTGTGGCAAGTATAAAAATACTTGTCATAAACATATTTAACTAATATTAAAAAAATATATAATTTGTTAAATTAGTACTTATTTCCAAGAAATTAGTATCAGTACTTTTTTTCATTATTTTTAGTAGTATTCAAGTTTCAGCCACTTGGTCTAAGTAAAATACGTATTACGTACATAACTAGAGAGGAATGTAGAGTTTTTCATTGCAAATATGAACATTTAATACGTACCGTAAGCCAAATACGCAACCAAATACGCAAAATATTAACATGATCCTGAAAAACAACATTCCTCTCGAGTAATGTACACTATGTTTTCCACGAAAAATGCAAATTTACGAAAGTAAAAGGTTTATGAAGAGTGTTACACTTTTGTCTTATCAAAGTATTTGGCAAGTTACTTGATTATAACCACCCCTAACTTTTGCCTAACATGAGTTTTAAAGTTTTTGATGGTTAATTTAGTGTATAGATAGATAAGTATGTGCTATATTTTATAAATTACCTTCTTCCATACATAATAACACCGACTATAGTTTAAAATTACTTTCCCCAAGGAAAGTATTTTTAATGTTTTTTTCTTGACGTTTTATATAAAAAAAGATTATATCCGCGAACGTGCTTTATACAATTTTTTCTATTTTGCTCTAAAATTTAAAAAACTTACGCTTAAATTGATGACTGATTTAGGGATTTTTGTTTTGGGTTGGCATTACAGTTTACTATGTTTAAAATTCTAAGAACAAATGATAATTTGATATATTTTACAGTCAGTTCTTCTTTTTTCACTGCAATTAACCACTCCACAATTTTAACACGGTAAAGAATAACCCAAACACAAAATTTTGTAAAAAATTAAACTTTAAATCAACATTGACATTTGCACGCAAAACGTCAAGAGATAAGCTTTTGTATGTTGCCAACCCAACAGAAAAAAAAAGTAGAGACCTTTTATGGGCCTATAAGAATACGCAAAATGCATGTGATTATGAGCTTATAAGAGTCGCAAAATAGAAAAACTATATTTTTTAAACTACAATCGATAAACTAAGTGATTTTTCGGAAAATGAATTACTTTCTCTAAAAGATGAGTAAAAATATTCAAAATAGTGTATTTTAGAATGCGTAGCATTACATTTCTTTAGGGCTTGTGAAATTCTGTAATTTCGGAAATAAATATTTTCCTATAAGAGTGAATTAGCGTAAAATTGAATAATAATTAATTAATGACTTATTAAAATGTAAGCTTTTATAAGAGCTTTGTGAAGGTTTATTTTAAATCTCTATTTTAACATGAACGTATTGGGGATTTGAAAAGTTGGTAGCGCAAAGTTTTAATTTGTTTTTTTTTAGTTTACGTAGACAAGCAATTTCGGTACTGAATATACGATAACAATATACTGAAATATGATAACAAATTTTGAGAGTAATTGTCAAAATTACATTTAAGGGGAGCCATAACATCACTTAAACTCAGGCCAATTACCCAGTATGCATACTACCTTCTTTGGACCGCCGGCTTATAGTGACTTCCGAACCACTGTTTCTAAGGCATAGATAGAAATCTTGTCCAACAATTCTTAACAGGGAGCCCCTGTTCTCCCCTCAACTGAAAGGTTTCCTCCTCTTACACAAATTAAATAAAGTTTTATTTACACTATCAAAGAAGCTCAATCTAAGGAAAGTAGAATCAAATTTTTTAATTAATAATGTTGCCAAGAGAACAGTTTGGTCGACCACAAGTCTCTATGATGCAAAGAGAGCAGCCATACTGTACAGTCGGCCGCCACAAGTCTCGAATGAAAAATTGTTTTGCACCGTGGGGATTCGAACCCACGCATTATCCAGAAAAATTAAGGACTGAACGCCTAAACCACCTCGGCCACTGCCTGCCCTCAGTGTAGTACTTGGATATTAAAATGTATAGTGTTAAAAAAAATACCTTTTCGCATGCATGTATAATTGCTCAGATAATATTGAATAATTGCTGTAATACCTAAATATTTTAAATAATTGAGTTTATAAACATTTATGGCTAATTTAAATCTAGAGATTATATTGATTTATCAATTTAATTGCTTATAACAGTTTTTAATCACACCGATTAAAAATAAAAATAGTTTTCAGTTTAATTTAATTAATTTAATAAAATTAAACAATTAAATTTTTATTTTATTATCAAAAAATATATATTAATTTTTATTTAATTACATAGGGCCACAAAAAAAAAGTTGTATGTGCTGGGGTTGAGACCCACGTATTCTTATGTATTTTGGGATTGCTACACTAAAAAAAACTGTCTAAAATGGTAAAAATCCCATTATTAGTCGGAAATTTCGGGGTAGCAATGAAGTGCCTTTTTTACGGCAGATTCGTGTTCAGCATCCCAGAATAGGTGAAAAGTCCAAATAAAAGTATTATATCAAAACGAATTTGTCAATAATTTTTTAATTATACTTTTGATAACACTAATCCGCAATGTTGGATCCGCCGTTTTGAATTTTGAAAAACTGGCAAAGGATTCGTAATTAGCGATCCCAGAAACCCCAAGTACCAAGTTTCAAGCAAATCTGAGCAACCTAAAAAAACTAATCCGCCATATTGGATCCGCCATTTTAAACGATAATTTTTAAATTCTGACCTTCAGGTTCAGATTCAGGGACCCAAAATACGTAAGAATTGACTAGTCTGGTCTGGAGATTGTTTTTTTTTGTGTGCCGGTGTAATTTATTAAATATTTATCTCTTGTATAAATTATTATTACTAAAGAGAAAAAATAATAATGCAGAAAAAAACAATCTTGTAAACAATATTTTTCAAAAAATATATTTTAAGCAGCAGACAGTAGTATTTTTTAAATTAACAAGAGCGATTATAATTGTCAATATTTATGAATATATTATATTTGAATTTAAATCCAAATTAACATACAATACTCAATAATAATATTACCATATAAATAAATATGAAAATTATAATATACATATTAAAAATTTTCCACAATTTTTTATTTTTAGTTCGGTTTGAAAATGAGAATATAAAACAATAGACAAAACTACTATATATAAATTATAAATATTATAACTATAATTATTAATAGGTACCTTAACATACAATCAACGAACTAATAACTCTTCTCTCTAGAATAGGCATTTCATTTGTAAAACCTGACAAAAACGTAGCCAACATATACATTTGTCTGTCTAACTAATAACT
>OY294051.1:533627-618616 GCA_958510825.1 Brachypterus glaber | reverse complement strand
TTTTGACCTGAGGAATCATATTTCAAAAATAAAATTGCAAAAAAGTGACACAGAAAAAAGTTTGGGACAAAAAACTGATAAGCCCCCCCCGTTTCGCACACCCCTGGTTTAAATAAGTACGTGAAAATGACATACAAAGATGGGCCTTATTAGGATTAATTCACGTGCAAAACCTCGTTAATATATCTCAAAGGGTTCCTGAGTTATTAAATAAAAACCGATTTTTTTAGCCAATTTCAAAGGGGCATAGCTTCCTTATGACGCATTTTTAGACATATGTTTGTAGGAACTTTTTGTCATATTTTATCATGTAGAATCACCTGTTAAAATTTCCTACGCTATTTCAAATACACCCTGTATACATATTAAACATTTTCCACGATTTTATATTGTCCTTTCGAATAAGTTAATCCTTTTTTACGGGTTAAAAAGCAGATTATAAAATATGCTTTTCTAGAGAATAAAAAAAAAGTAGTGAAAATTTAATAATTTTAAAATGTGTCTAGCAAATAAAAATTATACAGTACTTTAATTAAAACCTTTAATTAAAAGTACACAGTAAAAAATCGCAATATTTTACAGAGGGACATCTTTTAGTGCAGTTAAATTTATTTCATAAATACACTGCAAAAATAAAAATATTTTCCCGTTCTTTCACAAGATCTGAATTATTAATTAATTAATTAAAATAATTATATTTAATTGACTTCCCGGCTAGTAATTTACTAACAAGATTAAATTTTACTACGGTTTTCTACTAAAAAGTTATTATAAAAAAAAACTGATACGCTCCAAATGGGAATCAAACCCTGAACAGTTTTATACATGGAATGGAAAAGAATATTATTTTGCAATTTTAAGCTTTTTTTAACAGACCGACCATTTTTTTGCTCAGTATCGGTTTTTTCTTAATAAACAGATTATAGGTCAAATTATTTTATGAAAACTTGAAAAAAAAGTTAAAGTATTTCAGTACCACTGTTGCTACAGTATTCTGTCATTGATGTAAGTCTTCTATATTAGCAATTGAAAAACCTGAAATCATTATTTGACTGCTAAAGAAATAAAGTCCATTATTTTTATAATTAAATTTTAAGCAGTGTATGTTATTTAAAAAACGAAAAAACAAATTATTTCGTTTTTAAAACTTCATTATCAGTTTACACATGAATTTTGTCCGCAGCCTGCTCGTGAAAAGGCTGACAACGAAGAGACAATTTTAGCTTTCCCAATAAAAATATCAACTGTTAATCTAAGCATGCTGCAAGCTTTTTAATTTAAAGCTAATGAGAAAAAGCTACAGCTTTTTGTTAATCGATGTTTACTACTTTTATTTTGGTTTTAGAATAAATTTAGACTAATTTAAAGTTAATCTTGCAAACAATAGGAGTGATTATTTTTCATATTTTATTTTATTTTTTCGAGTCTTGATAAATAAAGCTTAAATTGTTTTCCTCAATATTATTTTTATAAAGTTACAAACGAGACATTATTATAGAGAAATGAAGAAAAATGTATTTAAAAAAAGAGCTATTTTGGAGATCCCTTTTCTCTCAAATGGTTGTACTCAAAGATATGACATCCTGCTGAAAATGTTTTGAGGAGCCGGATGGGAGATGGGCAGGCCTAGAATTGAATACTGCTCACAAGTAACAAAGGATGTAGAGTGTTGGGGAAATTAAATAATTGGCAAGGGATATTAATTTAATCTTAAATGGGATATTTTTTCCCAGTCTATTAAATTTATACAAATGTTATATAACTTTGGCGTTAATAACATAAAATGTTCTTAGTGTTGTCAGTAAATGCAATCGTGGTACGAGTTATAAAAGTAGGAAACTGCAGTTTTACAACAAAACAGTCCAATTCGTATTTATATGGCAAAAACAAGAAATTTAATTAATTTAAGAAAAAGGAAAATAGCGAAACGTTTACAGTTGTTTGAAAATTATCTTCACTAATAAAAATAAAATTTTATGAGACAGGGTTTATATATTCATATTTTATTTTACATTACCATGTATTTTATAATTTATTTTATTCAAGTAATATAAAATACTCATCTATTTCATTTTAGAAACAAGTTTGTAGTTGACTTTATTTGTATTATCAAACCAGAAGAGGTATGTTAGTTTGTTTATTTGACTGATTTTCGTACATCTTGTATAAAAAATGTAAAAATTTTGTTACGCAGTAGAATTATTTATTATTATAATCAATTTTTTTTAATAGTTTACGGTACTTAAAAATGTTATATCAATTAAGAATCTTTTATTGCCAAAATAAGTATAAAATAAAAACCGGTTAATTTTTTTAAACAAATTTTTTTGTTTCTACGTCGTGTTAAAAAAGTGCTAATAGCTATACTGCCATCCTAATCAAGAAAGTTGTATTTGCATTTTGAGAAAATGGATTTTTTATTAGAAAAGGCAACAATTTCGCATATATAACAAGTAAATGAATCTCTCATAATGTAATATACGACTTTTTTTCGTGTCATATGAGTTGAACTAATGTGCAAATATGCTTAGAAGTTAGAAACTCGTATTTTTAGATACGATAAAATGATGAAAATTTGCGTTACGTAATACTTGAACGTTCCCTGATAGAAAAATCTAAAAAAAGTACAACCAAACGTTGTTGTAACAACTTTGAGGTATATAATACAATCTTTGCGATTATTCTAAAACATTTGGACTTTTTTAAAACTTTATATTAAATACACTATTAAAATTGTAGATTCATACGAGTATTATTTAATAATACAACAACGTTGTTGTTACTATAATAGTTTTTTGAGAAAGGAAGATTAATAAAGATGGCGACAATCAGCTGATTCTAATAAATGTTTTACCAAAATATTGAAATTATGCATTTTGGGCTAAAATTGTTATGTGCATAAGCATGTACATTTACAATTAATTACATGTAATTTGTAGTTTCTATGTGCTAATTATTTAAAATACATTAAACCAAATTTATAAATGCAGTAGAGAGCCGATCAGGCTCTCTGCTAGCCAGCCGGACGGACGGGTCAGTTGAATTGCCTGCGTTTTGAAGCGAGGATCGTGACGTGGGAAGGATCGGAAATACGAAGCTGCAGATTTGCAAGCCACGCCTACCTCGCTCTTTGCCCGACAAAGAAAACCCTGATCACTTAACAGTTTGTTGTTGTAAATCAAACAACTCCACTCGTTTGTAAATACCGTTATTGTTCTATTACGTTATTGATTACGCTAGTGTTCTATGAGTGTATTAATGTAATAGATTATTAAAAAAAATTATCTTTGATAGGCCAGCCTAATTCGGTAAAGTACATTACCTTAATTTGCGACTAGACGCGGGTGAGTAAGTGTATATTTATCGAATAATATTACATAAAGTGAAAAGTGCCATTGAATTATTAAATAGACCATGCATTAGGACACCCACCCCTAGGGACCTCTGAGTAATATGCGATGAAGTTGAGGTAATATAACGTTAAGTGGAATATTTAACTCATTTTCACCTGTTTTGTCTTTCCACTGCTATATTACTAAGTTTATATACATATATGCAGCCATCATTATGGGACATCAGTTTTGAGACCGTTTTATGTCACAGAAATTTTTTTATCCCCTGTCACTCTTTTTTACTTTTGCTTCTACCCGCCAGTTTAAAAAAAACGATTTTGTTTAAGTTTAGTTGTACAAACCTCGCTCAAATTTGAACCTAGCTCAACTGTCATTTGTTTTAATGGTAAAGGAACTCTGCTCAAAGTTAAACCAGGTTTGTACAACCGGGCCTAAAAGTATAATTTACGCTTTTGTGTCATGAAATTAGTCATTAAACAAAAGTTGATTGTTTTTTTTTTTTTTTGGGAAAATTTGACACTTTTTTAACCCCCTTTTTTTTAAATAAAATGTATATGGTCAAATAGAAAATTTTACAAGTTTTTACATCATGTATTACAATACCCCCTTTTCTTTTTGAAAAAATGTTTCCCCCAGTCTTCCTGCCTTCATTGTGCCCCCTAAATATACATTATTTTAGCTCTTATAACAACTTAAAAACTTTTTTGATATCTCTAGCAGTTATTAAAGTATTAAGGATTGTCATAGTAAATGGAAAACGCTGTATACCGGGTGATCCAACGAAAACTTTAACTTCGAATAAAATCGAAACTAATGACTTTTCGAAAAAACGCCGAGACAGGTAAATTTTTATTTCAAGGGGGACATCTTTTGACATGTAACCAATAATTGACATAACTACCCCCACCACTCAGGAGCTACCAGTTCGAAAACCTTAAATGGGAATGTGGGACTTTTAATACATTATTGAATAGGTTCTCTAATACTGGTTATAACAAAGTTTTATTTTTTAGTTTTTAGTTCTCGCGAAAATATATACTATACTATAATATAACAAAAATTTAAAAAATGCATTAATTAATTTAAAAACATAATATTTTTACATTTTTGTTTTTTTTTAATAATAATTAAAAAAACACATATAATAATACCCGTTTTTTTTTGAAAAATTTTACCTTTTTCGTGGGATGACCCGGAATATGTTTTTTTTTCAAAAATTTGAAATCGAAATATGTGTCTTGAAGTGTATATTTCGACCTTTTCCCATATTAGCTGCTTAATCTGAATGAAATATTCATCTTGTACTAATCATATTCCACTATATTCCTCATGAAATATTAGCAGAAAATACTATTTCGCTTGAATTAATCCGGGTGAGTCCTTTAAACGTCAAATTATCTGTATTAACGACTCTAACTCGATTTGACGTCGTAATCTGTATAGATGCTATTATTAATAATTAATAAAATAATATAACTAAGGATATGTCGGGAATTTCGATATTTAAGCAGCAAAGCTTTTGAAATACCTAATTTTTATAAATATATCCTGAAAAAAAATTAAAAAAATACATACAGTGCTGTCCAAAAGTCCTCCTCTCTCTTAACTTTTGAATGACTTGATATGTCGACTGAAATTCCTTAATAAGACAACCTAAACTATCTTTTTGCATACACTGTAAAAAGTAAACTGAATATTCAGTTACAAATGGATAGGACAGACAGACGGACGGACGGACGGACGAAAATATTTTTTTTACTGATTTAGACTCAGGAAGGTCTAAAACGTCGAGAAATGTGAAAAAACATGGTCATAGATTTTGAATTTTCAGCGAAGATTTCAGTACATCGGTACTAGTGCACTCTTAGTAGTAGTGCCGATGTAATTCTGATATCCTAATCAACGAACTAATAACTCTTCCTTTTAGAATACGCACACCGTTAAAATAAAGTATCGCCAACATCTCGGTTTGTTTGTAAACAAATAGTAGGTATATTCAGGCCTGAACAATAACAATTACCAGTAACTGGTATTGTTGTCTGTGTTAGAACAAATATGTGCGAGTAAGACAGACGAATGTTTATGTTGCCGAAGTTTTTGTCAGTTTTAACGAATAAAATGCCTATTCTAGAGAGAAGAGTTATTAGTTCGTTGATCCTAATATAGATAAACTGGATAATTTTCTTAATACCTTGTTGTATTTAGCCAAAACTCAATCTAACATAATATTCTATAGACGTAACTTAACTATCTTAATAATAACAAGCTGTGAAGATATGTAATGCTTCGCATTCTAAGTTATACTATTTTCTAAAAGTAAATTGTAAACCATTTCATGATCACCAAGTTTTACTAACAAAATTTTTTCGAGACACTATCACATCCCAACCTAGTAGGAAAATGACAGAAGAGTAAGCTGAGCTTACTCTACCCTTCTGTCATATTCCTAAAAATTTCTACACTCTGCATCCGTTGTTATTTGTGAGCAGTATTTCATTATAGACCTGCTTTCTTTTAAGTCCAGCTTGCTGTTCATAGTAAACTAGCCGATAAACCTGTTTTTTAACAGGAAAGTTCATATTTAAGCCTGGGAGATTTTCAATGGTTGCGCCTTCACCAATTTTGTAAATGATTAAGATCAACTTGAAATAACATAAATAACATAACCCAAATAAATTTTTGGTATATATTTTATATGTTTAGGAGACACAGTGGTGGCAATATGGTAAGGAGATACATTTTTTTTTAATGTCGCCCCTTGCCCCCCTGTCCCCATATTGCCCCCTCATCATCATCACCCTGTCAAATACCAAAAAATTATTCATGTTATGTTATTTACGTGTTACAATTTTCAAGTTGATATCTTAAACCGCTCAAAAGTTAAAGGGGGCACTGTATAGATTGTTCTGTTTATAGAGCCATGAATAGTATAATATCCTCCAGAATATGCAATTGATATTCCAGGCAAAAGTTATTGGTAATTACAGCAGAAATGATTGAAATTCAACGGAACATCCAGAACAAACAGAGGAGAAGCATTTACAAGCTGAACTTCATTTCCAGCCTTAGATATCTCCGCGAGAGCTTTCAGATTCCGCCGACCACACATTGTAACGTCATGTAAATCAAGTCATCCAGTGACGCAGAATAAATTTAGGATAAATTTTCCTAAAAATAGAACAACCATTTCCATTTGCAAACTTTGTGGCTAATAATTTACGCACATATGCACGGTTAAAGCTTATTAATAGATGCAATCTTTCTTGACTTGCCAAAAGCATTCGACACTCTTAACCTTACTGCTGAAAATGAAATAAAAAATATCAATTTTTGTATCGTAATCTTGGTCTTTATACTATTTACCTACTACTAGTTAAGTTTATGGTACAAAAAAATAATAAAAAACCTTATAAATTTGTTTTAAAAACTATAGAATCAGCTTTGGAGCTTACATATATCCGCGAGAACTACAAGATTTGGAAAGCTAATCAACCAGTGATGTAGTATGAATTTTTCTGAAAATATAAGCTTTTCATTTACGAAATTTACGGCTAATAATTTACGCATATATCTTATTGGTAGCTGCAACTTCTCTTGACTTGTCAAAAGCATTCGATACTGTTGAAAAATGTAAAAGATTTTCTATTTTTTATCGTAATTTAGTTTTTCTACGATCTAGCTAGTACTAGTTAAGTTTACAGTAAATATCAAAACCTATGAAACTTAATAAATTTGTTTACAAGACTTTAGAATGCTTTCTTATTTTCAACCTCGGAGCTTAGATATATCCGCAAAAGCTACTAGATTTGGAATGAAATTAACCAGTGATCTAGGATGAATTTTCCTAAAAAAATAGCAAGCTTTTTATTTACGAACTTTACGGCTAATAATTTACGCACATACCTTATTGGTAGCTGCAATTTTTCTTGATTTGTCAAAAGAATTCGACACTGTTGATCTTACTGCTTTAGTTTCATCATAATAAAGGTTAGAATATAATTTACCTATGACGTAATTTCCGAATGTTTGCCATATTTTGAGATTGAAAATACAATTTAATGTTTTAAAATGAAAGATTTGGAAATAAACTTCTGTAGTCCTATCTAGTGTAAACTGCTGCGCCACTGCATGCTAGATATATCCGTATATTGTTTAGTATATTATATTCGTTTGAAAATTAAATTTATGCATTAAAACGATCCGAAAGATCTGTCAGTTTAATATCAAGCAACTAACTGCCAACGTTTAATTTGTAATATTCCTATATTCCTAGCTTTTATCCTTAAAATACATTTCGTATGCAACACCCACAAAACTTCCTCCAGTTTGACTTAATTATATATTGTTATTATTCTGGACATACATATAACACTGTATATATAATAAGTATATTGTACAACACGTGTGGAAAATACTACTAAAGCCACTTAAAGTTGTTTTCATTCTGCAAGAATTTAACTCGCTAATATTTTTATTTTTTACTTTATGAAGAGAGTAATCGTGAGCTTTTTTAGCTTTTATGATAATTTTAATTTTAGGCCAATTTAATTTTAGGCAATTTTAATTTTAGGCAATTTTTTATTTTAGGCAATTCTTAAGGGGATTAACTTTAATGTTAGGCAATTCTGACGACGTGTTGTCCTATGTAAAATTTTTATTTTGGGCAAGTTTTAATTTTAGTCAAATTTTAATTTTAGACAAAATTTTATTTAAAACAGTACTTTGCTTAGGACAATATTTAATTTTAGGCATTTTTTAATAAGGCAAATTTTGATTCTGATAAGTTTTAGTTTGGTAAATTTTAATTTTGTTTAATTTTTAATTATGCATATTATAATTTTAGGCAAAGAACCCCGCACAAAACCCCGTGTTTTTGGCCTTCGGCTAAATTTGCTGGAAATTATATATTTTATTAACCTTTATGTCCTTAGTAATTGACCAAAATTTCAGCTTAATTGTATGTACAGTTTTTGCGATATCGAGCTTTAAAATTGGTGATTTAGAATTCAGGAAAATTTTACACCTGTTAAAATTTTGTACTTTTTTAATGTCAGTTTTTTATGTATGATTAAACTTAATGGTGCAAATTGAAGGTGTTTAGATGCTTTATTTAAATGTGTTATAACATTGGCCACAGAGTGTTTTCTTTTTCCGTGTCAACAGCCCAAAACAGGCGATATAATAAATATTAAAAATGCCAATTATTAATTTTGGTTTAATATTAAAAAACAGAAAATCTAACGGCTAGAATTTCATAATTTTATATATTTTATAGTTTTTGAGTTACTGAATAAAAATAATTGAAAGCGAAGGTTATTAGAGTACTCAAAGTCCTTCTTTTTGGGCATGATGGGGGTAAACCACATCAAAATAAATTAACTCAATTCAATCAGCAGTTTAAAATTTTCGGTAAATCTTACAAATAAATGGAATTTTAGAAAAGGTATTGCTAAATTAAAGTAGGTAAACCAACTAAAGAGCCTACATTGGCATAGTGGAGCAAGGGGTTTAGTTGGTTTACCTACTTTAGCAATACCTTTTCTAAAATTCCATTTGTTTGTAAGATTTACCGATAATTTAAAACTTTTAGCTGATCGAATCGGGTTAATTTATTTTGATGTGGTTTACCCCCATCATGTCCAAACAGAAGGACTTTGAGTACTCTAATAACCTTCGCTTTCAATTATTTTTATTCAGTAACTCAAAAACTATAAAATATATAAAAATTATGAAATTCTAGCCGTTAGATTTTCTGTTTTTTAATATTAAACCAAAATTAATAATTGGCATTTTTAATATTTATTATATCACCTGTTTTGGGCTGTTGCCACGGAAAAGGGAAACACTCTGTGGCCAATGTTATAACACATTTAAATAAAGCATCTAAACACCTTCAATTTGCGCCATTAAGTTTAATCATACATGAAAAACTGACATTAAAAAAGCACAAAATTTTAACAGGTGTAAAATTTTCCTAAATTCTAAATCACCAATTTTAAAGCTCGATATCTCAAAAACTGTACATACAATTAAGCTGAAATTTTGGTCAATTACTAAGGACATGAAGGTTAATAAAATATATAATTTCCAGCAAATTTAGCCGAAGGCCAAAAACACGGGGTTTGTGCGGGGTTCTTTTAGTTGCGGAATTACCTCTTAATCTTTTTACCCTGTATAGTTGTTTATATATTCAGATTTAACCAAATTGCTCTCAATTTATGGATGCACGATGTATCATACATCTGTATTATGTACTATATAGTATTTATACAGTATTTGAAACACAAAGTAGGTTTAGATTTAACCAAATTTCATAACATGCATTATTAATAAATATATTCATTAATAGATATCGTTTCGGCAACAATAATATTTCTAGTTTTGTTTTATTCAATATTATACGTGTTTTGTAACTGCATAAGAATTTTATACAGAGCGAACAAAAGATGATGTGTTCATTATCATCATCATCATCATCGTCAAGTTACTAGCCCCAAGCAAATTAACTTTACACCAAGTACTGACACTGACAAATAAAAGTGTCTGGTTTAAAAAGACAGGGCGCTTTTTTCCGTCGTTGCCAAACCACACATGAGCGGCGTTGCCGATAAGAGTTAAAATTCCCTAAAATGTAGGAATAAAAAAGTCCAAACAGACAATTTGCAAAAAGTAAGGTTAATTAATTATCAAATGATTTTACAATAAATTTTGATATGTAGTAAGTTTTATTGCATCTGTTTAAAAATATTTGATTCCCAATAGTTGGATCTTTTACAGAATCTAGGAATAAAACGAACTATTGACGCAGTCGATAGAAAAGATAACTAATCCAACGAAGCGCCTTTTTCATTTTTAAAGTACGTAGTAAGATAATTTTTGCGTTTTTCTTTATGTTTAGTTGTTAGGTCGTAGGAAAAATAGTATATGCACCTCGACGCAAAGTGCACTAAAAACTAAGTTCGCGTACTCAGTGCGTAATATACTATAAAGCTCTCTCCACAGGCTCGTATAATAATAGGACATAACGCATAAACCTACGTGTCCATGTAATCTGATAAATTTCAGTCAAATCGACACTGTAATAAGAGAGATGTGAGGGAAATTCTAGCGAGTGTCTTGCATATTTAATCTATCTTGTCTCCGTTACTCCTGAATCGGTTTATTTGATATTTGAGTTATATTTTACAGGATAAGGTGTACAAAATAGGTTCAGTTTTTATGCCACACTATAAAACAAAAATTTCCTGCATTTTAATTACCGGCTGTCTATCGTCATCGTAAATTTAAAGGGTATATTTAAATATTTAGTTACATTTCCTATAAAACAGTAAAATAATTGGTAATTGGTAATTTTATCCCCATTTTTTACAGTGTAATCACCAACAATATATTATTGTAATTTTAATACTAAATTTTATTTGTAATTACATATTTGTTATTTATATCGTCACCTTTGGTATTGTATACTGTGCTGGTCATTTGAATCCCCATGCAACATGTGTAAATAAATATTAATACTAGCATTGTATAATAAAAATTACTGTAACATTTGGTAAAGCATATCACACTTATAGTATGGTATACTTTGAGTTGTTGTTAAGTTGCATTACTGATCTAGTTTAAAGTATGTTACAGTATTCAGAAAAATTAACAATCGGTAAATGACACCAAAATTGATTAGTAAAAATTTAAAGATTGCAACCACACACAATTACATATTGATAAAATAATCGATCTTTTTTTTACATTTCTCTGTATACTAATCAAAATTTTGGTATTATTTATCGATTGTTATTTTACTAAATACTGTAACATACTTTAAACTAGATCAATAACACAACAACTACAACTTAAAGTATACCAAACTATAAGTGTGATATAATTTAATAAACACATGTTGCGTGGGGATCCAAATATACCACTATGTTAGTATGACAACATTTTGTATACAATACACACATTGCAGTATTTAATATCACAAGTAAAGTATTAAATAATAATGGTGGCGATGTAAATAAAAAATATGTATTAACAAATAACGTTCAAAAATTTTCTGAGTGTAGTTTAATACGTATTGATTGTAATCATTAATAATATAATATTCATTGTAATTTGTAATTCGTAATTGTCTATTATCATAGAAATGACGATCAATTAATTAAACTATTAACAGGAAATATACGATCAAAAGCATAAATTTTGCAGGATTACTTGGTCCTGCGTATACACAATATGCCGAAACAAGCCCTGAAAATATGCTTCGTAATTTGCAGTATTTTCTACACAGTGAATGATATATTGCGTTTTTCTAAGGATACTTGATCTGTAACCTATCTTAATTACAGTTGCTTCAGGTAGCGATGAATTACAAAAGATGATCGCTCTATCTTGGTTTGTTTGCTGAAGAATTTTATCGCGTCGGCTTTCTGGTGTTGTTTTGGATCATTAAATTAAACACAATTAAAAAATATATTTAACTAGTTTTGTTTTAAAGAAAAAAAAAAAGGCATTTTTTAAATTTAGGTTAGACTTATGTCAAATATGACTAGAAAACTTTAAGCAACAAACTATTTTAACCCTACTTTAAAAACACTGTAGAAACTCGAAATAAATTTAAAACCTTACATTGATGTTAACCTTTCTATTTTTAATCCAAATGTATCTGTAGTTCTTTCGAATTTTATATCTGTTTCATCTTTTTTTTTAATTAATCCTTAATGCTCTTTTATCTATAGTGTTGAGAAGAGTTTAATAAAAATATTATACTTTATTAAATAATTGGTTATTTTACATAAAAGCTGATCCATCAATAATTATTAAAAACAAATTAGAATATCCTATTTCCTGCATGTACATGTAATCACTTTATATATTAATATCAAATTAAATTTATTTAAAATAATGCTACAGTAATTTAAAACTCTAAACCTTTAAAAAATTGCCCACTAAAAAGAAGATTATATTATATTTAAAACGTAACTAATATGTCTAAAATGATAGATACTAAGCTTATACTAAGACATTCACATCATTCGATTCTCTAACAGTATGTGCGCTATTGATGCAAACTACATAGTGTTCTTTAAAGGATGGGTGACGAAGCGTAATAAAAAAAAATGCTTTAGAGCAAAACGTAAATTTTATAAGAGAAAAACACTAAAAAAATCAAACTTTTAGCTGCCTTTTAGTTTTACAACCGTTTATACACTTTCAACTTTTACATTTTAAGAGCTCGTGAGAATTTTACAGTAAACATTTATGCACCTTTATTATTATGTGTCCTAAAATAACTACCATTACTTTTCTCTGAGTAAATTTATATATTTTAATAATTAATTATTTTAAATACACACAGAAAAACATCACGCATTAATAAATTAATCATATAAGGGTTAAAAAAATGCATTTTTAGCCTGATTTCACTGGTTTGTTGTTTAAATTGAGCAAACAAATCCTTGATAAACAATTTTTCTCAGTGCATACTAAAGTTTAAGCATGCAAAATATTAAATTTGGCAATGCCTAATAATGTCTAATAGGCATGTAGGATCACACACTGATAAGTCTAGCTTTAAGCTAATAGCTTAGCTTTAAGCTAATAGCTTAGCTTTAATCTAATAGCTAACTTTTGGAAAACAAAAATAACCTTTATACTTTTTGTACGACACCAATATTAGTGTCGATTGGTTTGGGCTTTGAAAATTATAATACATTTATTCAAACTTTCTTAAAAAAAGGTGTTTTTTTTTAGGAAGCTTCGGAGCGGATTCATTTTTTTAGACTAAAATAAATAAAACTTTCTAAGGCAGTTTTATGAAACGTATGCTTTAAGAAATTTTTTCCCATTTTGCGTGATCTTATTTGAAGTTCAGCTTGATTTTCTGTTGATTTAAAAAAATAACTGACTAGATAATTTTTTGTTATTATAGATTGGTATGTCATCGGATTTTGACTAGCGGAAATGCCATAGCCTTTGAATACAGTCAAATTTTCAATGTTTTCCATAGTTTTCTAATTTTACATCCATTTTTTATAGTGTATATTCTGTCGTGTAAATAAGGCGATAAAGACGCTTTTATTTCCTTAATAAACCAAAAATATATTAAAAAATTTATTATTCAATATGAAAAAGTTGAGACTATTATTACCCGTAAAAAATAGCTATATAATTATATTCTAATTATTTCTAATTATTTTTTAATGTTTATTTCATTAACTAATAGAAAAGTTATGTCTTTTTAATACATATAAATGTTATTAAGTACTGTTTTTAACCAAAAACTTTTTACAGTAAGTATAACATTATTATACAGTAATTATTAACGTAATATTTGTTGTACTACTGATAAAAAGACCTCATTCGTCAGTTTTAGAGTTTAGAAATAAGTTTTATCCAATACATACAGATAATGAGACAATTACCAGCTTTATTTTAAAGATAAACTCAATAATAAACCCCGCGTGGCTTTTCCTTTATTGAGTGGATAATTATTTATTTTACCCACTCAACTATCACTTGTCAAATTATTTTCTTGTTAATGTCATTAAAATTTTTAATAAAAATATGAATTCCTAAGCTATTTATTGGATAAAACCTTGTATGGCACTCATGGGTAAACCGATATTGCCCTCTCGAAAATTAACCTGCTTGACTGACGCCTCGCAGGTTAATTTTCTCATGGGCAATATCTTACTTTACCCACTAGTACCATAAATAACTATTATATTTCATGTCAAGGGATAGAAAGGGGTCAAAAGGGGTAAAAACTACTTTGATCAAGTTCTATTTAGTATTAAGCAGCTTATTTTTTACCGAAAATTCTCATTTTTCGAAAAAAAAAAACAAACAAGGTTTTATTCAGGTGTTAGTAGATAATAATATTTGTAATAAAAAAATTATTTATGATAAAATTACTCAGTAATAATTAATGTAATATATTTTAAGGATAGTCATAAAAACATATATCTCCATTTTAAGTAATGGAAAATAATTATGATTTGAAAACTATTCATATTTTATATTTTTGATTATGCTTTCATATATATTTTTTATTTTTTATGTTCTTTCCTTTTATAGCCAAAAGGATGAATATTCATCCTTTTGCCTATAAAAGCTATTTAGCTTTTAAATTAAAAAATTGTAAAAAATTCAAAATAATGCTTTACAAACTATAGTATACTCTTCGGACAAACAGACAAACTTAGTTAAATATATAATTAAAGCTAAATAATTTTATTTTGGAACATTTTGAGCTGAAAAAATTAAAAGACCTTAAGTTTTTGGCTTGATTTTTTGTTTGTTAAATTGGGCTAAAATATGGGAACAAGAATGTAAGAACTATTACTTAGGGGTCATACTTTAAATATGTAACGCTAAGGCTTACCCCCTCTATAAATACGTAGCAGTTAAGCTATCCCTCCTTTTTTTATTTAAAACCAAGTCATTGTTAAATGCGTTACGTATTTGAAGTAGGACTCGGCTTTAACTATTTTTAAAAATTTATTTAGTTTCAAAATCAAACTCCTTCAAACTGGACTAAAATACTACTACAAAAAAATATTAAAATTCATTTTGATTTTTTTTTAATTTCATAGGTAGTTTTTTCTACCCTTTTATCCCTTACTCTACCCATGTTTTAACAAATACAATCTCTGCCGAGAACTTTCGGTAAAAAACATATCGATACCCCCAAGCAACAAAGCCGTAACTCATATATTGTCATTTTTTACGACAGCTAAATTTCTAAAATATATTTTTTTGTTATTTAAGGGTGGGTAAATAATTGAAGTGGAAAAAGAAGTCATGTGATACATCATTTGAAAGCGTAAAAAATTCTCTATTTAACTATTTAAGTATTTATTGTTTATTTACTGTTTGTTTCTGATAATATTCAAGTTTAGAATTTCTTACTTTAGTGATTTTAAGTAAACTTTTGCTGAAAGTGGACTGTGCAGAAACCTGAATAGTACCACCATGTGTGTCTTTTTTCAAGGCGTTTACCTATGAGTATAACTCAAAATAGGTCTAACTTGAGATACATCCTTGTTGCTTGGGAGTGTCGATATGTTCTAAAGCCTTCTCAAGTTCATAAGTTTTTCTGGACAGACGGACCGACCCCGATATTTCTGTTTCTATAATATATTAAAAACGAAGAAAATACAATAGAATTCGTTGCAATTCAACTTCTAGGTTTGTTTTGAGTTTTGTCTCACACAAAGGGCTTTTAAGAGTACCCACTTAATATTTTTAATTTAAAGTAGTTGCTTTTGTACAAAAAATAAGCATATTTTCCTCTTTAATTTTTCTAGTTTCTTTATTTAATACAAATTGTAATTTACTTTTAATGTGTACTTTCAGTCATAACAAGAATATCTAAAAATTCGTAACTTTTAAAGTTAAAGAAAAACAAGATGAAACGTTTCAAGCACCCTGTCAAAGCATCGGCACTATTGTACACTAGAGCCATCTAGTTTGCAAATTTCAAACTAGATGTTTTGTTTGATTTTAAATTCTGTATCTTTAAAACATTATATTCTAGCAAAAAATTGTATATAACATTTTTTATAGGGCTTAAAAAGAGCTTTTATTTAAAATATATTTTTTTGAAATCGGGTTATAAATATGTGAGATATGCTAAAAAACCTTTTACTGCTTTAAACGCCAATATCTCGAAAACAATGGGTTTTAGGAAAACGTTGTTTATAACATTTTTTGACCAATTTAAAATTATCTTTTATATAAGTGCTAACCAAATACAATAATAATTGCCTTAATTATAAACAAAAAACGCTAAAAATAAGAGTTTTACCCTATTTTTACCCCCTTACCCCCAATCGATAAGAAACAATATGCAAAAAAACCGCAAGTCGATATCTCACGTAGAAATGGAGTTAGAGTTTACACCCAGGCAGACAGACAGACAGACAGACAGACAGACAGACAGACAGACGGACGCAAAATTTTTTTTTACTGATTTCGACTCAGAATGGTCTAAAACGTCGAGAAATGTGAAAAAACGTGGTTAAAGATTTTGACTTTTCGGCGAAGATTTCAATACATCGGCACTCTTAGTAGTACTAAGTGCCGATGTAACATTTGTTTTAAAATCTGTGCATTGAAACAATAATATCCTCAAATGCATTTTTCTCAAAACCGGATAATCCTGAATGAACAATGAACATCTGTGTAAAGTTGCAAATTTGCAATAATCTATATAGTCCTATTAAAGGAGCTGGACCAGATCCTTTTCACCACGTAGAAAATCTTAAATATCGGGTCTCTATCTCGAACGGTTCTTGAAATATCGTAGTGTTAAGTTTATTCTCAAATGCAAAAAGGAATAAAGGATATTAATCCTTTAATCTGTTGGGTTGGCAACATACAAAAGCCTATCTCTTGACGTTTTGCGTGCAAATGTCAATGTCGATTTAAAGTTTAATTTTTTACAAAATTTTGTGTTTGGGTTATTTTTTATCGTGTTAAATTTTGGACTGGTTAATTGAAGTGAAAAAGAAGAGATGACTGTAAAATATATCAAAATATCATTTGTTCTTAGAATTTTAAACAGTGTAAACTGTAATGCCAACCCAAAACAGAAATCCTTAAATCAGTCATCAATTTAAATGTAAGTTTTTTTAAATTTTAGAGCAAAATAGAAAAAATTGTATAAATCACTCGTTTCATAACACGTTTTTGAGCACTAGTACTTTAGAAAACTCGCCGCAAGCGGCTCGTTTTCTAAACTTGTACTCGTGCGATAAAAACGTATGTTATGAAACTATAAGTGTTTCGGTGAAGAATCCTGTTTTGCTTAGTTTTAAATTAAGAATGGCCCTCTAGCATATTTGATTGGTGCTTTTTTTGTATCCCATTCAATATGTCCATCTTCGAAGGCCCGTAGCTCCCTTATGGCTTATTCCCGGACATATGTTCATTTGTTGTTTTTTGATGTAGAATCATCCCCTTTATTTTCCGCCAAAAAGCCTCAAACACCCTGTATATTTCCCAAACTTGTTTGTATAATTGTGCAGTATTAGTCATGTATCCTGCAGTGCATCGTCCCGTATAAATCAACTCCTGCAGACCTGGTGGCAGGACCTGCTGGTTAGTTGTGTACAGAGTATATAGGTCCAAGCGTCAACCCCATCACTCACGTGGCCACATTATTAGTCACCAGTGACCGATAGAGTCAGTGCAATACTTTGAACAGATTGGTCCGTGCAGGGACGTAACCGGGATTTTACGGCCCCGTTGGAGATTATAAAATAATTAGATTTGATTTATCGGCGATATATTTTCCGATTAAAATTAATTATGCGTGTAATAAAGCGTTATAAGTTGTTATTGCAATTATTGTGTCGGTGGTTCAATGTTATGTTAAAGTTTGATTTACTCTATGTTTATTAAAAAAAAACAGACATTTTCTATTGAATAATTTAATTCACTTTAAAGTTTTGCGTTAATTGTAATTACACAAAGTTTATTAGTTTTTCTTAATATTTGACCAGTTTTTTATCAATTTAGTTCAAAAAAATAAAAATGCTCCATCTATTGTTAAATTTTTAAACCTGATATCTGTCACAAAAATCTGACATAACCTTCAATTTTTGCATTATAATTTATAAATATGTACTAAAATTAAATAAAAATCTTTTTTAAGTACTGATTTGATAAAATTATTAAATAACATTAATTGCTTTATGTAAAAATATGTGTTTTGATGCATTTACAATGTCAAGTCACAAAAAACATTGTTTATAACCTTGTCCGCAGTTTAAAGCCATACAGTGTTTCATATTTGCAGTCGAAGAAAAAGTATAGTCTACAACACGTATGGAATAGTCATTCCGCGCTCGCGAGATCGTCATACTCGCCTGCCGGCTCGTATGACTTATATTGTCTATTCCATACTAGTTATAGAATATACTATTCTCGGTGTGGTTCAAAACTGAAATTTTATGAAAAGTTCGTGAGTTATTGTTAGATTTAAAATCTTCTTTGCAACTATCTATACTTTGTAAAGTAAGCTTAATAAGAACTCCTTTTTAATATTCTTACCGTGTACCAAACAAAAATATGTTTTAATTTAATTTGTTCAATTTATGCTTTAAATATAAATTTCTAACCTAGTTTTTGTTTAGTAGGGCAATATTCTATGTAAGAAAAAAAAGTAAAGGGTGATTTTTTACTGTAACAACTTGTAATAAGTTGCTTGGGGTTCCATACAGGATACAGATTTAACATTAAAAAAAATAGAACAAGTTTTTAGAAACATATGTCCGAAAACAGCTCATAATGGAGCTACGCGCCATCAAAAGAAGCTTCAAAAATTTGGTCTTTATCCGGAACCCTTCGAGCTATTGCAGTGATATTTTACATGTGATCTAACCTTAATAAGGCCTATTCCAAACCATATTATTTTCATGTAATTATCTTTAACCAAGGGCATGCGAAACAGGGTCCTTTTTACCCCAAACTTTTTTGTACGTTACTTTTTTGTAATTTTGTTGTTAGAATATGATTCTTCGAGTAAAAATGCATACAAAAGGTACTCTTGTTGTAATAGCGTAGGTAACCGTTTTCGAGAAAATTGCAAGAGCTCGAAGGGCTTCTAAGTAGGCATAGCTCCCTTACAAACCGCTTGTATTTTTTCACTCTTCTTGGATAAACAGACAGTAAATTCATCGATGAATATTAAAAAAAAAGAATCAATGCAATACCATCCGATATTATTTCAACAAACCGTTTCTGTATTCATATATGTGCACTCGTTGTCATTGTCTTTGGCTTCGGAAGATAAAACTAACAAATAACTGAATAATTTTCCAAATACTTTGACATTTCATTGGATGCCGGGGTCAAAAGAAAAACAGAGGATATTGAAGTTTTTGTTTACGAATAGTACATATAAATGAGACTTCCTTCAGAACAGGATCGTGCTTTTCGAGAAAAAATTACGAGGTATAAGCAATATTTTAAGTCATTCTTGTTTTTTTTTTACTGTATCATCACGTCCCTCTATTCTAACCTATCCTCCGCTAATTCTCTTATTTCCCCAACATTTGGAAAGGAGTATCCTACATATTTTCTTATTTGTCCTGAAACATCGAGAAAAATCAAAATATGCACAAAAAATTATATCTGTCGGTCTGTCTGTATCCACGATAACTTAAGAACGCTTTGAGCTAGAGACTTGCAATTTGGTACGCAGATTTATTTTTACATTATCTTGGACAAAATCGTATTTGGTCAAGGGGAAGAGGGGTAAACTGGGGTTAAATTTTTGTTTTGGCCTTAACCTTTTTATTATTCACAATAGGGAACGTTCAAGTATTACGTAACGTAAATTTTGATCATTTTGGTGAGCCCCCCCCCCACCCCTCTATGGGAACGTTCAAGTATTACGTAACCCAAAATGTACCAAAATTCATAAGCTTCATAGCTCGGTTCTCGCGTTATTCAAGGCTGTAGAGATTTCATATTTTGGCTACCCCCCCTAACACACCACCTATTAGGGGGAGTAGCCAAAATATGAAATCTCTATAATCTATAATAACGCGAGAACTGGGGTAGGAAGTGTATGAATTTTGGTACAATTTGCGTTACATAATACTTGAACGTTCCCTCAAAATGTAAAACATTTTTTGCAGCGATATCCATAGAAAATAAAATCATTTTTTATGAGAGACTGTGTTTTTTTTACTTTTTAGCCTATTTCTTATCAAACAAGGTCCATTTCGGAATGAGTAAACAAATAGCATAAAAGAAATAGAGTGGTAAAAATAGCGAAACAAAGGAGCCTTTTTAAATTAACTTCCTGCAATATTATTACTGCTACTGTTTTCATTTCAAGTGATGGAAATATGTAAAGGAATATTTAATATTGTTAAAATTAATTAGTTTCGAGAAAATATCGTTTTTTCTACTCGTTAACAATGATTCAGTTTTCCTACTCGTTGAGCAATTATAATATACACAGGGTTTGTTTTAAAGAAAAATGTGTAACAAATAACCATTTTTTTTCACTACTAGCTTTGGAACATTATTTATTATTCCACCAATCTATTTTCTAATCATCGTAGAAAGAGCGATTTCAAAGGCTACTTGTTTTTGCGCGGTTAATAAATATCCAGCCAACAATTTAGTTTATTAAATCTATATAAAACATTTTACTATTCCTTAAAACGACTTTTGTTTGATTAACGCAGTCGTCCCTCCGAAGTGACTGATCGATTTCGTGCTTTTTAGCACTCTTCAGAGCCACATATCGGTAGTAGGGACAACTACGAAAATCAAATCCTTTCCATATATCTCTATATAGAGTTTAAAAATCGTTGTAAGGAAAAGCAAAAACAGCTAGCGACATCTACTGCTAAAAGCAGAGACTGGATAAACCTATCGATAGTCCAAAAAAGGAAGCAGTTATTGGTTTCAAGAACCTATTGCACGCTTTCGATAGGGGGCAGATTAATCAATGCCACGGTGGACATTGCCGCCAATTGAATCCGAAACGCTAGGAGGTCACCTTTTACAGTGGTATCTGAATTAATAAACTAAATTAAATTGTTTGATATTTACAAATTTAAAAAATCCTACTACCGATATGTGGCTCTGAAGAGTGCTAAAAAGCACGAAATCGATCAGTCACTTCGGAGGGACGACTGCGTTAATCAAACAAAAGTCGTTTTAAGGAATAGTAAAATGTTTTATATAGATTTTTTAAATTTGTAAATATCAAACAATTTAATTTAGTTTAATTTAGTTTATTATTGATAAAAAAAATAATAAGAAAAAATTCGCTAGTAGTGAAAAAAATAATATATAAACCATGGTGGAGAAGACTATTATAGCCTCGCACTCCGCTATAAAAATTGTCTTCTCTACCTTGGTATATAATTACTATTATTACCAAGCTTTTTTTAGATATGAGGGCTTTTTGTTGTCATCAAAATAATTTTGCGCCAGGGAAACTTCGTAATCTTTAGTTGGTATATATATTTGTTCTTTCCCCGCCCAAAAACAATACTGGAACTTTTTTCATATTTTTTAACGTAGAATCACCCCTTAAATTTCTCGAACATATTTCTGAATAGCCCTATATATTTTTTTTAATTTTGTTATTTATTTACTAATGTTATTTTTCTTTTGCAGGTGAGTATCTCCTAGACAAAATATAAGACTAATGTAAGTAGATTTTGCTATCTCATGAGAGGTTAAGAATCAACAGAGTTTTAACTATATCTGGAGTCAGTTTTTGTATTGACTAATAACATACCTTATTAGTCAATGGTTTTTGGTAATTTTTTGGCAACAATAACTGAAAAACACGAGGGGTTTATTTATTGGACAATCCTTGTACACCTATCCAACAATCTTCTACAATCCTTGACAATTCCTTCTTTCAAAATCATCTGCAATCCTCCAGAATCCTTCACAATCATCTACAATCTTCCAAAATCATCTGAAATCTTCCCACAATCTTTAAAAATCTTCATTAAAATTTTGTACAATCTTTTTGACAATCTTCCACGATCCTTTGATTCTCACAATCCTTGTAAACTTTTTTTCAATAAATAAACCCCTCGGAAAAACAAAGTAATATTTTAAAGTTTATTTCGATTGCTGATTATTTTCTCAAATAATTTTATTTTCGTGCTTTAAAAGTAGGTAATATTAAATTCCCTAGGAATAATTTGACCTCGTCCCAGGTAATTTTGTTGCATATGTTAGTAATTATGTGAAACTTTGTTACATTTAAGTCGCTGGTATCAACGAGATTCCAAATGAAAATTGTCTGTATGACGTCACGTATAGCGTTTACGGCTCCAATCTGTTTGGTATAATAATGCCAGACTGTGGAAAAAGGCAATATCTGCAGGCAAAAGATTTATACATAAAAATACTGTAGTTTTACCTTGAAAGTCGATTTTTGTATGGCTAGACAAGCTGAAAAAGTAACAGAGATCTTTTTTGTAATGTTTTAAAATTTTCATTCTGGTGTATCTGCAACAAATGGTGGGTAAGGGAACATTCAAGTATTACGCAACGCTCCTAGGGGGTGTGGTATAGGAAAATAGCGTTACAGGGGGGGGCAAAATGATCAAAATTTGCGTTACGTAATACTTGAACGTTCCCTAACACCTAGAATGTAATACTCACAAATAACGAAAGATGTAGGGTGTAAAAATTTTATGAAAATTATTTTCCAGAAATGAATGAATTGGCTAGATAGAGATATGAGATAGAGATATGAGATGGAGAGCTACCTCAAACCAACCTTGGGACTGGTAACTTGATAATGTTTAAAATAGCTGATTTAAAAAAGCTTTAAAAATAGCTTTAAATAAAGCATAAGCTTCATTTCACGTACTGTTTTATTCCCTTTTCGTATTAAAACAGAAACGGTCTGAATTTTTCCATTTTACAGTTGATCTTATTGACACGTGATAAAAAATTAAATTTTTAATCGATTTTTAAAGGAGACGATTTATTTGCCAAGAAGGCGCAAGAGAAAAAATACTCAAAATAGTTAAATAAATCCCCGTTTAAAATGTTTCCAGCAATTTCTTATAAAAAACTTTTAACAACAAAAAAATAAACCTACTTCTATGTCTCTAAAAAGTAAAAAATAAAAAAATAAGTCCTTGCTTCGAAATATAAGAAAGAATATACAAAACCGCTTGCCGATACCTTTTTTAAAAGTGGAGTAATCGAGTTTACGTACAGACAGATGAACGAAAAAAAATTTTTTACTGATTTCGACTCAGAAAGGTCTAAAACGTCCAGAATTATGAAAAAACATGGTCAAAGATTTAGTCTTTTCGGCGAAGATTTCAATACATCTGCACTTATAATAGTACTAAGTGCCGATGTAAAAACGAAGTATCAAATGTATATATTTTCGAGTACTGCAGTCTAAAAATTCAAAAATTCAAATTATGTTTTGTTGAGTCAGTAAAACACTCAAATGCATGATTAAATGGGTTAATTATGAAACCCAAATAAAAAGACCATTTTTTTAAATCTAATGTGAAGATATTTGGCTTTCTCTCTTTTGTATTCTGAGGGTTTTCTAAATATATCGTGTCTCATTTCAGACATATAGAGAATTCTAATTTAGGGTCAAAAAGTCAATCAGAGAAAAGGTTTTCCATGTAGCATTTAAAAAAAAAATTAACCACTAATTTAAATTTTATAACGATTTTCTTTTCAAAAAACTAATTTAAAAAAAAAATCTGCTGTTCACAAAATAGAAAAATTGAGATAAAAAAATGTGAAACGGGTACCTTTTCTAGACAGGTGGAAAAATGAGGAAGTTTATAAAATAATATATCAGATTGACTTCACTTTTCCTTTATTTTTTTGGACCATATCCTTTTGTTTTTTCTTTGTAGCTTTGTTGGATTGTTCTTCTGGCCGCATCATTATCAGAAATTTATTAAAAAAATATATATATATATATTGAAATTAATTTTGCCTATGACATTTTACTAGTGCCAAAATTTGACAACTAATTAAAAATGTAAAAATATATCAACATTTATTAAAATGCCTATATCTCGGAAACTAATAGTCCTACGACAAAAATGATAATATATGTTTTTGTAGCTAATTAAACATTATTTTCATTTATGCAAAAAATATTGTCCTACTATAAATAATAAGTTAGATATAGTTTTTGTTCATTTTACCCCCTTTGCCCTACGCTAATGTTAACTATATTTGATGTCACGTAAACAGAAAAGGTCCTGAATCGTTTGGTGAAAGTAACAGACAGACAGACATTTTTATCACCCACTTTTTCTCGACGTTTCATGACATCTGATCATCATGAATTGATTTTTCGGTCGATTTTAATAGCGGGTGTTGCCACCCGTAAAAAGGGAATAAATAAAATAATAAGTTAACAGTTTTTACCCACTTTGCCCTAACTAACATATTTTACAAAATAAATCCAAGCCGAAAACATTGCTTAAAAACTTTTTAAATTTTGAAAAAATAAATGATTTTAGAAAAACAAGAATTTCCATGTATTTGAAATTTTGGCGAAGGCGCTTCCATTATACACAGCGTGTCAAAAACAGGAACTAAAAAATGCACCAAAAAAAAATTCAAACACTCAGGGTGATTCTACATTAAAAGCTGTGAAAAAAACCTTTATATACAAGTTAGAAAGGACCGTATTGGACGCAGTTTCTAATAAATTAATTATATTTTTCAGTTTTTTGAAAAAAGTTATTTAAAAATGTTGTTTATTTTAATGACTTGTATAGTATACAGTGTATACACAGTTAAAAAAGAAGTAACAACTTAGGAATCACCCTGTAAAAATGGGCCCCAGGTATAAATAGCCTGAAACCTCGAAAATGGATATTAATTATTTACATAATACGTTTAAAACCGCATTTAAAACCATATGAATAATAATACAGATTTAATATTCATTTGCCCATGTAAATAAATTATATATTCCTGTATTTTGATTCTATTAAACATGAAAACATAATTTGGCGTGAATAAATGCTTAATTAGCTTTAATAAGAGCCGAATTTGTGTTTTTGGACTTTTTTAGTCAAACTATTTTATATACGGCCATATTTTAAAGTACCTATAGTGGTGACCATTTTTATTAACCTATTTTCTTCCGGTTAAATGTTACATGTAAAATACTGGATACATGCAATTTTCCAGGCTCTGGATCTGGTTTCTTTGGGTGTTAGAATCCCTAAAAACATTATTTATCTACTTGCGTTTTATAATTAACGTTTTTTAGTTTTGGTTTGCGTGTTATAATAATCTTCATTTTAAAAAAATTGCGCTTTCACCAAAAATACAATTTTGAAGGTATTTCTATGCTAATATATCTCGCTGGGGAAGGGGGGGCATGGCCCCCTATGCCCCCCCCCCTAAATCTGCCCATGAATTCTTCCTTGTCCATTTTTATTTAAGATAAGTATAAAAATACACTTAAGACTTGAAAAGTTTGTGACTATTATGAATTTGTAATAAAAAAACCGACAAAAAAAATTAAATTTAAGTCTCATTGTTATATAATAGAAATAGATTAAATTGCCCAAATCAGTCATATTGAAATTATTCAAATACAAAGTACTTTGTAAGGAAAACGAAACGCGCAAATAGATAAAATAGTATAAACAACCCTTTCCATGAAACATTTAACGCACTCGTCCCGTTTTGCGGTTCGTTTTCCAAACATGGACGCGTGTACCGAAATAGTTTATTTAAAACTTAAACATTTAAATTTAGAATTAAACGTTAAGCATAATAAGTTGTTTGTATACCATCTAAAAAAAACAAAAGTTAAGTCATCTGAAATTTTTAGTTAGTTTGTGTGTTTTGAAAAGTTTTTGAAAAGTGAAAACCTTTTTGAAAACTTTTTTAAGTTTACCTTTTAAACTTTGCATTCATTAAAAAAGTTGCACAAATTTAATTAGCTCTCTATTTAAATAACGTTCTTTTCAATATATACAGGATAATTAAAGAACAAGCTTTGAATTCCATTTTTTGCATGGATAAGAACAATTTTAAAATAAAAAAAAATAATAAGTTTTTTTTTTTAATAAAAACTTTTTTTTATGAAAAGTTATTTGAATGTCAAGGTCCAAGGCTAGCAAAACGGCGATTTCAGCCCGTGGCACAAACAATGTTTGGACTTTTAGACGGCCATAAAAAAACAGTTCAATAAAATGGAAAACAAAAATATTTAATATATTAAATCACTTTCTGTTCATTTAGGACTTTGTTTTATTGACAAATAAATGATGGTTTACAATAATTGTTCAAAATGTTGACCATTTGTTGAAAATTCAGAATCACAAATTTTCAGGACAATCTGTATGGGGTTAGAAATCTGTATGGGGCTAGGAAAAATTATTTTATCCAATACATACAGATAATAAGACAATTACCAGCTTTATTTTAAATAGATAAACTCAATAATAACCCCCGCGTGGCTTTTACTTTATTGAGTGGATAATTATTTATTTTACCCACTCAACTGTCACTTGTCAAATTATTTTCTTGTAAATTTCATTAAAATTTTTAATAAAAATACGAATTCCTAAGCTATTTATTGAATAAAACCTTGTATGGCACTCATGGGTAAACCGATATTATATATCTTACTTTACCCACTAGTACCATAAATAACTATTATACTTTTTAGTCTATTTTAAAAACGTGTTATATTAAAAATCTTGTTTTTATTTAATTAATTATTTTTGCTGTACAGTCCAACGGCTCCCTTGCGGACATATATTTACTAAACAAAAAATGTTTGTTTTGATGTCCTCTACCAACCCTTAAAGTTTGTCGGTATGTTTTCGGGACACCCTGTATACATATAACTTTAGGAAAAAGTATTCTTTAGTATAGTCTGTTACATCAAGCAAGAGAGTAAATTAAAAATCGCACAGTAAATATTTTTTTAACAGGTTTGAATAGTATATGTTTGTGTATAGAATATAGTTATGTTTTATAAAATAAACTAGGCAGTATATTCGCACATCCAATATTCGAATCTGTTTTGAAAATATTCACTGTGCGATTTTTAATTTACTCTCTGCTTGATGAAACAGACCATAGTATTTTTGTATATAAAGACTTCAAATGACAACTGTTGCTTTCCAATGGGTCTGTTCCATTCACTCATTCATTAAAAACGTTTTTCAATGTTAAATTAATGTTTGTTTTTAATTAATTTCGATTTATTTACAACAATGGCGCTCTTTGATTACATTTATTTTTTTAGGTTTATTAGTTTAATGGAATGTTGAGTTAATTTAAAGGTTTGTTAAATAAAATTTAACTAAACAAACTGGATAAAAAAAATCTACTGTCAACAAAGAATAATTTTCCCTATATAAAATTAAAAAAAAAAGTCCAAATAAAAAAAATAAAGAAAAATCGAAAAATTAAAACATGAAAAAAAAAATTCGAAAATGGATTTTTTTTTAAACCTCACCCCGATTTTTTTTATTACAATTCCAGCCTAAAACACTAAAAAGAGTAAGTATACAGATAAAAAATACAATCCAAATGAATATAATTTAGGCCAAGTAAATATATACGTATAGTAAGATTTTAATGGACGCGGTTGCGACCTCTCAACTCAACGTCTAAAACGTCGTAAGGCAGGGTGCGTGTAATCGTCGTATAAAAACTTGTTTTCTTTAACAGATACCTTATAAAACCCAAAAGATTTATTTAAATGTTTTTTTGTTGCATATTGTTAAACTATTGTGACCTAATGCCGTGTTAGCTCGACACAATTTAACTATAATTTAACGAAATTATTTATTTTAAAAAAGAACGCAGTTTAACTTAATAATATTTTTATTTTAACCCTTCTTATTTGAATAGAAAATAAACCAAACTAATGGCAAATAAATACGTATCACACTGTCCCTGAACCAGAAACAGGTTTGATGAATTCAACTATCTTATAAAGAACTTTCACTTTCGGGTTTAGACCGTGTTAATGGATTTTCACTTTCCGACGTTTCGTCTCTTACTACTAGAGCATCCTAACAATATCAATCGGGACACTGGTTACCACTTACCTGCAATATGGAAGTCTTTGATAGGAAAAACCTCGTCACGGGTGAATAACCACAACTCGTCATAAATAGTGACACAAGTTGATTCGAAACTTAGTTTCAGATTAATCCCTGAAGATGTCTCTAGTAGTAAGAGACGAAACGTCGGAAAGTGAAAATCCATTAACACGGTCCAAACCCGAAAGTGAAAGTTCTTTATATCTTAATGGCCGTGAAAGCTTAAAATCTAAAATCAATTATCTTATTTCATATTTTCTTTTAAGACAAAACTTATTAAGTATTATTTTTTGAAGGTAACAAAATATGCCAAAATAAATTATTTTTGTTGGGTTTCTTTTACTAATCAGCTCTGTACATGATGACTGGTAACATATCGCCTTGTAAATTCTGAAACATCGTATTGGAACTTGGCAGAGACTAGAAATTATTCTCTTTTATGGAGGTAGTAGGTTAGTAATTTAATAATTGACTAATTTCTATGAATAAGAACTTATTCTTGTTTATATGTAAGTAATAAGGTTCTAAATAAATACCTGTCAAGTGATCATTTTTCAGATACGATGTTTCGAAATTTACAAGGCGATATACAAACTCCGATTAACTATTCCACTTAGCTTATAAGCAGTAATCGGAATAAACTCAGTTATGACTCATCAACGTTGAAAATAAACACAGAAACATAGGCTTACGGAATAATTTTTCCGAATTATGAGGGAAATTTTTATAAAGGTCACTAAATCAAAACCTTTGACGACTAATTTGTTACACACAACAATATTGAACATACATATTAACTATAAATATGTATATATATCGGTGTTTTTCGAAGAAAAACCAGATATTCAATTTTTATCTTTTAAGAATACGAAAGTTTTTAATTTTTATTTGTCGATAACTTTTTTTCCCACCTTACTCGTTTAAATGGAATCATTAAAAAAATCAAGATAAAAAGAAATAAAAATGTAAATATATAAAACCTCGCGTCAACGCTAGAATCGACGCGGCGCCTATGCGACTACTGGAAATTCGCCGATGACTGCTTATAAGTTACGCTATATTCGAGTAATAAATTGAACTTTTTGTATAAGTTACCAGTCATCAGGTACAGAGTTGATTAGTCATCAGGTACAGAGTTGATTAGTACAAGGAACCGATAACTGATTTTTTGAGATACGAGGTTTGGCAATTTACAAGTCGATATGTGTATACTATAAAATCCGAAGCATTTAATATTTTTAGGACTTGTTAAAATGTTAGTTACACTAAGTACAACAATAAACTTTTTAAGTACTCAGGCAGGTAGGTCTTAATCCTTTCTAAAGTTTTCATTCATTTTAAAAACAATATTTGTACCATTTGTCGCGCACTAAGTTTTCCCCAAGTATTTTGCGGGATGAACATTTGTAAGAAAATCCGTAGGAAAATCTTTTACTTCCACATAAAAATACAAAAGCTGCTGAAGTATTTCATTCATGCTGAATATGCCAGATAAAATAAGGGGGGATATTAACATATACATGTTTCTTTAACCTCGTACTATTTTATTTAATTAAGTATTCCCTAAGACCAGGACTTGTGTAGGCTAGGAGTTTAGGGAACTAACGGCTTTAACTGACTTTTAAACCAGTTTTTAAAGGGTTTTCTTGCCCCTGCCGCGGTCGGTACTGTCACTTACATCGTTACGTGAGATAGGGGTCGATAATATCAGTGGTGCCTCTTCTCTAAAATATTAACGTGCAAAGTTCCATGTAGAGTTGCGGCGAATAGTAGATTCCTGCCAGTAGTGTCATCTCGTAAAAATTTTGTGTACTTTCAAATCTGGCCGGCTTAAGTGGTAAGAGTTAATATGAATAACTAAGCAAAAAATGCAGATGGTCACGATTCAAATAAGCTCTTGTCACAGATTCTCTGCACGTGAGTATTTACGTTTCATTGTTTCGTCATTGTCACTAAAATGGTTTGCGTTGAGGTGCGTATACTATTTTTCCTACGACCTAACACCTAAACATCTACAAAACAATTATCTTAAAATTAGTTTGTCAATTTGAGGTTATGTTTTAGATTTTAAGCTTTCACGGCCATTAAGATATAAAGAACTTTCACTTTCGGGTTTAGACCGTGTTAATGGATTTTCACTTTCCAGGTTATGTGTTTGACGTTTGACGTTTGACGTTTGACTAACTACTAACTAGGTCGTAGGAAAAATAAATTATATTGTACTGAAGTTTTCTTAAGATGCCCGCCTGTAACTTTTCATCAAGTTCATAAGAAATCTTTTGACATTCATATTATAAGCCCGCCTTTCTGATATCCGATTACTATAAATGTAATCCCAGTAACTTGTTGGAAAACTTTCGGGAAACTCTTTCGGAAAACTCTTTCAATGTACACACAATCTTAGCCAGTTCGTAAAGGAAGACTTACTTATCGAATATACCTATATATAACTTTGTGTAACTTGTTTGTGCTTTTCCGCCAAAAAGGGCCTATATTGTCGTTATACGTATGTTTGTCTGCAAATTTCACAAATTTTAAACTTAGCCAAAAACTTAAGTTTTGAATATAAATTCCATATAATAATAGTAATAATAATATATATACATCATAAAACACCATAAAATGAAAAACACTAATAACGTCAATGTAAAACTTACTTTTTATTAATTTCAGTTTTAAAATTAAAAAAAAAAAGAAAATATAAACAGGAATCAAACTAGTTTTAAAGATTGAAGAATATGTCTGGGTATTCCCCTAGCGGCCTTTTATACCGACAGTAAGGGCCCTTTTTTGCGGAATTACTTTTCGATATTTTACAAGTGCCCGCAAATTGTGGATTTTATACCTCTTGAATTATGACAAATCAGTTTATGGCATCAACCAAGATTTAAATCTCTAGGGCCCTAGGGGCATATACAGGACGGATACAGGATGCTTCTAAAATACGTCAGAAATCATAAAAGGTTACTTTATTACATAAGAACCGTATTACGTAACATATTTTTATTTATTTTTAGCATGAGTACGTGGTGATAAGCGTGTCCCCTTATGCACCCCTCTCCTTATCCCCCACCCCTACTTAGTTTGGTCACAGGATCCATTTTTTTAAATATTTTTTTCCATAATATCCCTGTTTATTCTACCTATGAATTTAAAGTTTCCATATTCTGAGGTATTTTTTAAACTAATATTGAGTCGTCAAATCTAAACCTTAAGTAACATAAATATTCTGATGTCAGATTCGGTATCACCGACCCAAAATTAGTTAAAAAAACATCTAATCAGGGCAAGAAACCGAGTTGCCTAGTGTTATTTGTATATGGAGGCTCCAATTACAGAATTTCTCTAAGAGGAATTATTTTTCTTTACGACTTTAAAATACATAAAGTTAGACGTTTATTATTTTGTTGATAGAGCACGTATGTCTTTTCTAAGTATAACTGAATCACCCATATAATATTATTAGTTATAATTTTATATAAGCTTAAATTTATATACAAGTTAAAAAAAATACTCACCAGCTTTTTTTACAAAATATTTAATATGGGCATGCAAAACATTTCAAAACACTGTCGACAAAAGTGTTATAATTCTTATTTCCACAAAAACATTGCAACGTATTTTTTCTACAACTGTAATTATTAAAAAAAATTCTAAATTTAAAAAAATTAAATAATTAAAAGTGTGATGAAGCATTTTTTATAAAAATGGAAGGTGTGAATCATATTTTTCTTACGACCTTAAAAAAATAATATATTTAATTTAAGAATTTTACAGCGAAGTGGATATTAATCATTTTGTTTATAAGCAATGAAAGAAAAATTATAAAAATCAACAACACATGTGTTGTAATTGTTATTGTTATAGGTCGAATGAATAAATCCTAGATTTGGGACCTTCCATGAAAAACTGAAAAAAAATCCTTAAATATCTTTCATTTAAACATTTTTCTATAAAAAAAAAATAGAAAGAGGCAGCTTTTCATAGACAATTTTTTCATTTTCCCAAAACTTTTACACTTTACATCTTTTGTTATTTGAGAAAATTGTTTCATTCTAACCTTTCTTTTAATAAGGTGGGAGATAGCTCTCTCAGCTCAGCTAGCTTGCAGCTTGCTCTCCAAAATGTCTTAGAGTTAGCACTCATGTTTTAGTATGTGACCCTACATTTGTTCCATTTTCTTAAGGGTCAATTTGAATTAAAAAAATTCACTCACACTCAGCTCCGCTTTGATCCACAAAATACGACGTCACACAAATAAATCACTTAGCGCTTATAATTATTGTTTTTAATTTCAACATTTTGTTGTTTCTCGAAAAAAGTTTCTTTCAATTTTTTTCATCTTTTTTTATTCGAAATTAAAAAAAAAACAAATCATAACTATGGGGAAGTATTTTACTGTAACAAATTTTATTTAATAACTAAAGTTGCTATATTTGGATCTTGAAGTGTGCAAAATACGGTATTTAATACGGTAATTCTCAGTGTGATAGGTCAAACATTGACCATTTAATGCGGACAGCCCCGTAAGGTCACATTCCCAGATATAAATCAAAATTGAAACTGGAACGCAGCGCTATAAATTTACTTTTAAAAGCATTGTAGTGCACTGGGTTTCAGAGTTTTATTTTTCACGTGAAATCTGCTCTTTCGTCAATAACTTTATTTTAGTCATAAAAACCTGTTACTGTATTTTTTACAGGAGTTTAAATATTTATTCGGAAACCAATAAAGGACTAATAATAATAATAATTATTATTATTATAATATAATCAGATTATTTACAAAAAAAAATAACCAATAAATTAAATTAAAGCATTCAGTACTTAAATTCACGTGCTAGAATTAGGTCTCATATTAAGGACAGAAATTTTTAATTTTAAACAAAATTATAAAAATATTAATTTATTATTCCATCAATTTATTTTCTAATCATCGTACAGAGTGATATTGGTAGACTGACAGTTTCGGGCTGCTGGCCCTCTTCAGTACCAAGAGTCAACTGTGCACGCTGATTAAGAAAACGGTTTTGGACTTTATTCGCAAAAGGAATATAGCCATTAGATTGATGTAGACTTGTGCGCCATCTATTGCTAGATGTAGACAACTACTCATACCTCTCCTAGTCTGGGGACTTTGAATGGAGCAAGTTTAAGACTTGTGTGTCTCAAGCACATAGTACCACTAACGAGTGGTTAGGCGTAGAATTATTAAGGACAGTACCAAATTAAATGTTGAATTGACTATACCACATTATAGTTAAAAATTAACCATATAAAAAACAGTGTTGTTATTAATTTGCGTGCCTAAATTATAGACCTGATAAGGTTACACGAGGCTAAAAATTTAAAGTGTGAAACAACATTTAAAAAAAAATGGTTCCTACTATATCTGTCACTACGAGCCTCGCAAAGTAGCCATTATTTTTTTAGTGAATCACGGCTTTTCCATCTCAATCATGTCGGGAAAAGCAAAATATGAAATCAAGTCGAATTACTGTGTATTTTCAAACATACGTTGGTTTAAAAATGTTCGAATATAAACTGATTTTACGGTTTGTTAAGTTCGTACCTGATACATATGGAATTTCCATAATGGAAACTCAAATGGCAAAATATATCAATTAAAACCGCTCATCTGGATAAAAATCTATCGAACAGTCTTTTATTCTATACAGAATTTCGAAAAACCGATTTATACATTTTTGTATTAATACCCACTGAGGTACTTTTTTTGTTACTTTTTTAACTATCGAGTTGGGTCTCACATGGACGTTCTTACGGATCTCAAAAATGTATATATATATATATATTTTTTTCATGAATTTTAAAATTAAATTCAAATCAAAAAGGAAAAAAAAGGAATAATAAAAATAAAAAAACAGTTTTGGTTTGGTTATGGTTATGGATTACACATGTTTGTTCTGGGATTAAATTTCACTTTACTTCTTCTTTCATTAACTAACTATATATAGTTAATGAAAGACTATACATAGTTTATACTTAGTTATGACAAAAAGATTAAGTTTTCTTAATACACAAAGGAGTCAGCATAACATTTTTTAGTCACTTGTGGAAAAAACTTAACTTTTTATATTTGAAATAGTGGTCTTCTACGCAAAAGAGTGAGCAAAAAATTTTTTAGGCACTAGTGGAAAAAACTTATCTTTTGATATTTAAAATAGAGCTAAAAACAAGTGTTTTTATGAAGCTTTAATACCTTGAAATAAAACAAAAATATGTGAAAACGACTTGACAGAAATGGCTTTTAAAGAAGTCATGTAATTTACATCATAAAAAGATTTTTTAAAATTGCAATAAAGCATTTTGTAGTCAACAACCCGATAATTAGATAAAATAAAGATCGATGGCCAAGATTTAGCAGGATATGCTGAAATTAAAACTTAAAAAATTAAGGAAAAGAAGTACTAACGCCAAAGCGATCCTTAATAGGTATTTTTTTTCTAAATAGCTTCCAGATTGTATTTAAAATTGTACTTTTTGTTTAATACACCCCTACAAAAAGTTTAATTTTTCGCACTAGTGCAAAAAGTAAAATATTCGACTCATTTATTAAAAATAAGATTGTATTTATTAGATTATTACAATTGAATAAAAAATAGTGTATTATACACGAGCAAAAACTGTTTTTAGGGCGATTACGGTTGCCAACCTCGCTCCATGAACTCGATTGTATTTAAAGTATGGACACTGATGAGTAGTAGTCGGCGAATTTCCAGTACTCGCATAGGCGCCGCGTCGACTCTAGCGTTGAGGCGAGATTTTAAATATTTACATTTTTAATTCTTTTTATCTTGATTTTTTTTATGATTCCATTTAAACGAGTAAGGTGGGTAAAAAAGTTATCGACAAATAAAAATTAAAAACTTTCGTATTCTTAAAAGATAAAAATCGAATGTCGTTTTTTCTTTGAAAAACACCGATATATATATATACGTATGTATAGTTAATATTGTTGTGGGTAACAAATTAGTCATCAAATGTTTCGATTTACAAACATTTCCCTCATAATTCGGCAAAATTATTCCGTAAGCCTATGTTTCCGTGTTTATTTTTAACGTTGATGAGTCATAACTGAGTTTACGCCGAACACTGCTGATGAGTTTAGACAACTAAAGTAAAAAATCCGAAAAATTCAACAAGAAAAACATACTTTTTAATATGAATTTAACGTAATAATAATGTTATTTCAATGAAAAAGTTCTAGGTCTAGGAGTACGGATCCTTTTTTGCACCGAGTATACAAATTTCCTTAAGAATTGAAGGAAAGTTTCTCGCATATATCTTTTGCGGTCCAGCCGGCAGTAAAGCGTCCCTAGGGAGCAATGCATTACTTTACCAACTCGCTAAAAGCTGCATGTATATATCTGCTTGCTAATTAGTTGCTAAATTTTGTGTTGAAATGACGCTGCAAAGCCTAATTTAATATAACTTACAGAAACTTTAACGGATTAATGAAAATTAAGATATACAATAGTAATTAATATATATTTATTAAGAAACTGCTGCGATTGTAGTTTAAATCCGTCCCTGAAGATGGCTTTTATCTATATATTATCCACACAGAAAGATTTGTTTAGTAATAATTCTGTAAATGCGAGACAAAAAACCCTTTACTAATTATAACTAGAAAAAAAAATAGTTTTTAAATTACCGTATCCCGACTTTTACGAAAAAAAAACCCAGTATGGTGCAGTACTTTTTGAAATTTAAAAGTCTTTAGCTCAAAGCTTCCTGGTCACAAATTGTCCCGGACAGACCGACAACCCATCTACAGGCACAATTTATTTGCAGAAATTATCCTTTTTGCATATAAAATGTCAAAATACGTAATGCAATAAAAAACTTTTAAAAAAGTTTGACTTATAGCAAGACTTTCCTCGTGGAAAGTGAAAAGCAAAATGCAAAGTGATTTAGTAGAAAATAAATTTCTGTTATTAATAAAATAAATTCATAAAAATATCAGATTAAACTTACAAATCACGTAGCATATATTTTATAAAAACGATCCAAAGAAAAACGAAAAAAAAAAACAATTTTATTTAAATAGGTAAAACGATTTGATTTATTAATTTTATATAAAAAATAATTATTTAAAAATTTAGGATGCCCATTAAAAGGGTCCCATTGGGATTCACTGGGACTGAATGTTATATATGAAGGGATTTAAGATAACTTCGCATGATTAGTATACCCTTCGCAGTCAGAAAAGAGAAGAGAATGAACATAAAATTACAAAAAAAAATTGCCTGCGGCGCTAGACCTTTCTTGCTATGTGCCACTCTAGGACCTCCGCCACGTCTTTAGCCCTAAGAAGTACGTGTTTAAAGATGTACATTTTCGCCCGCAATTTTGATGATTTTTATCCGGATTTTTGACCGTTTTTATTCGTCATTTTGACTAATTCCATTTGGCACACCCTTAAAACAAATTGCTTAAAACCTGTGGCGTTTTTTCAATGGTATTTCGCGGTACTTTTTATTTCTTTGTGTAAAAAACGAAGCAATATGTACCGTTACCAATTATGTTGGCAATTGTGTATAGGTATCCGTCTAAAATCACTTCAGTGACTCTTTTCTACCCCCATTCTATTCCAGTCTAGGACAGGACGAATTTTGATTATTATCTGACGTATTTACATTGAATGAGCCCATCTGAGCGTTAATACGCAAATTTAATAAAGTGAACAAATCTGAGCAAAATTACAAAACAAAAAAAAACAAATGTACGCTGTAACATACATTTTTTTATTTATTTTTTTATTTAATAAAAAAATAAATAAAAAAGGCTAATAGCCTTGGCCACAAAGACCGCTAGGCAGGTTCGAGTTTATTTATTATTCAATATACATTACAATATACCACTATAGGCAACCACTAAACTCTATTCAACGAGATAATACGACTCTGACGTCGCATCCCGAAAATTAAAAAGCACTATGTATTGTAATTGAACCTTAACCTAACATAACATTAGGCTTTAAGTCGGTTTTTTCGCCTGTTTGATATTTGTGTAGAGAATAAAATTCTGACGAAAATAGTATATTAAAGTACTAGTTTTATAACACCCGTTTTTAGCGCACGAGTACAAGTTTAGAAAATGAGCCGCTTGCGGCGATTTTTCTAAAGTACTAGTTCGCTAAAAACGTGTTATGAACGAGTGCTTTATAAATCCATAGAACAGACGATATTTTGATATCTATAAAGTCAGCTCTTTTCTTTTTCACTGCAAGTAACCAAGCCACAATTTTAAAAATTTCGTAGAAAAATAAACATTTGCACAGAAAACGTCAAGCGATTGTCTTTTGTCCTGTATTGCCAACCCAAAAGAAAAAAAAGTACAAAAAGCTTTAAAAACCCTAAAAATCAATCAATAAGAATATAGCTAATACTAATGCATTATATACGTCGGATGTATAAAAAGCCTCTTCCATGTTTTTAATCAGCAGTATTTTGCACGCTTTTCCTAGCTTTATTAAATAAAGCTAAAACAAAATAGAAGTAAATGGGATGTTTATTTAGAGTATATGGAGTCATAGATAAAGATATTCAGTTATTTGTTCTGGTGGGCAAAGTTTTAATAGCCAGCGGAATTAGAGCAGTCTTAGTTACCACAATGGGGAAGCCGAATAGCCACCCCTAAATGTTTCTTTGCCGGAATTTATGTGCCCCATTGAGGGTATTAGGAAATTAAGCCGAAGCCCACTGGATTTAGAGGATTCCATGTGCTGTTATATGTCTAATAATTATTTAACAGGATGTAGGACTGTCCTACTAGGACTGTTTATTCATTCCCTTGCGACCTTCAACTTACTCTGGAAACACTCTGTAGTCAGAGTGAAAACATTCTGCTGCCAACGTGTTTCCAGAGTGGTTTTGTGCCATTTTGTCAGAGTTGAATCAGAGTGGTTCCAGGCTTGATTCACAGTAGATCCAAAGTGGGTTTGGACTTTTTTTTTAAATCAGAGCGTTTTCAGAGTGTTTTCGTTTGGACTTTTTTTTTTTTTTTTTCAAAAAAAAAAAAAAAGTCCAAACGAAAACACTCTGAAAACGCTCTGATTTTACTCTGGGAACGTTATGGATAAAGGGCACAAATACACTCTGGAAATACTCTGGTAACAGCATGATTACAAAATGTTATTAGAATGTTTCCAGAGTTTTTTCAGCGTGATTGTAAAGTCGCAAGGGTTGGCTTTATTTAAATGTTTAATTTTTGCTTTTTCCTAAAGAAAAAATATTTTTTTCTCAAAAAAAAATAAAAGAAAACATTTTTTCTACGACTGCTTTAGAATGTAAGCAAATACACACACTTTTCAAACACAGAATGAATCAATTCTAGCTCTAGATACAGTATGAATATTCCGTATCTAGTGTTAGAATGAGCACATGTAGTGCCATATCTTGTTTATAAAAGTAAAGAAAACTGTAGAAAAATTAGCAAAAGTATATTTATTTTACCATGAAATATTGAATAATTTAATGCAATTTAAAGTTTTGCGTTAAAAGTACATAAAGTTTATTAGTTTTTCTTAATATTTGACCAGTTTTTTATTAATTTAGTTCAAAAAATTAAAACTGATCTATTGTTAAATATTTAAACCTGATATCTGTCACAACAATCTGACATAACCTTCAATTTTTGCATTATAATTTGAACATATGTGCTAAAATTAAATAAAAATCTTTTTTAAGTACTGATTTGATAAAATTATTAAATAACATTAATTGCTTTATTTAAAAATATGTGTTTCGTTGCATTTACAATGTCGAGTCACAAAAAACATTGTTTTTAACCTTATCCGCAGTTTAAAGCAATACACGGAAAAAAAAAATTATAGCTAGGAGCGCTATAACACACATACCAAGCAAATTATAATCGCTTATTATATAAATACAAGGCTTTCTCTTACAATTATGGTAGTCAGTGTAAAAATTTATATGAAATACTTTAATTGTTTAGTGAATAATAAAATATAACAAATAGTATGGCATTTATAGCTTAAATAGATTTAATTATTGTCCGTGCTAATAATTTTTATAACATAGTAAAATTTCTGTAAATTTATAATAGTGCCTGTAATAAATATAATCGTGTCTGTAATATATATAATCGTTTCCAATTTATTTTTTTACATTATTAGTTATTGTGTCCCTTATAATCTATAGCTTAAATCACTATAATTTGCCACTGTTACCAAATATCTTATAATGTATAGCGCAGAGCCCACTAATTTCTTTCCGTGTACAGTGTTTCATATTTGCAGTCGAAGAAAAAGTATAGTCTACAACACGTATGGCATAGTCATTCCGCGCTCGCGGGACCGTCATACTCGAGGTCATACACGCCTGCCGGCTCGTATGACAAACTTTCCGCTCGCGCGGAATATAGTCTATTCCATACTAGTTTTAGAATATACTATTTCCTACGACCTAGTTGGTAGTTATTGCTCATTTCCCACCCGTTGCTTATGATAACGATTGGGAAGTGACGATCAGCTGATTTTACATATCTGCTGTCAGAAAATTAGTAAACTCCAAACACATAACCTTAAATTTAATGTGCTGGCTAATTGCTTTATAGTAAAGGTCATTTAATAAATTAAAAAAAAAAATAACCTTAAATTGACAAACTAATTTTAAGATATATTTATCTAGCTCTTGGACTATTGTAAAATTATGTTTTCCGACAAAGTTTCCCACATCATTATCATAAAGTTTCCATTTTATAAATAATAAAATTGATTAAAACTTTTTGGGCTTTTTCGCTTTTTGTAAAGTGCATTTTTGAACTGAGGAAGTTTTAACTACTTGTAATTATGTCAGGAATCAATAAACTACTTAACACTGATGTTATTTTACTATTGAAGAGTTTAAAGTGAAAAAGTTTTAAACTAATAGGAAATGAAAGAAAGTTTAAAATGTTTTTTGATAATTTAACTTTTCCCTTTCACATCAACTAGAAGACAAAATATTGCATTGTTGAAAAAAACGTCTTTCGCAAAAAAGCTAATTCTCGCAAAAAACAACTATCTGTCCGGTTTAATAGCTAGGTTGTCTATAATATATACATATTATGTCTGTCCCCCGCCCAAAAAAATTCTATTATAACTCAAGTCACTCCTAAATTAGTTTTAAGCATCCCAAGATCAAAATCAAGCTATGACACATGAACAATTAAAACAAATGGTTAATTTTAAGCGTTTTAGTCAAAACGTTTAAAAGATATTAAGGAAAATTATCAAGAAGTTATAAAATATATATTCACTCAATATTTTTCAAAAATTCGCCGTTTTTGCTGCCTTTTAGTCTATTTTTTTTTTTTTGAAAACACTGTTCAATGTTGGTAATTTGCGTGCAAAAGAGGTGGTCAGAAATTATCGTTTACCTCGCCATCAAATATAAAACAATTAACGAAAATCGGCGTAAAATTGTAACGGTTCATGCTATTTTGAAATTAGGAAACATAAAATAAATCTATTGTGTACTAAAATGTCCAAATGAGAACCTTTTCGTGGGGCCAATAAAACAGTTCCTTTCAGATGGTATCTCACACTTTCAATTTGAGGCCCTATGAGCTGAGATATTTTAATTCAAAATTCAGCTATATAAAAGCTTATAGGTTAAGAACAGTGTTTAAAAAGTTCATTTGACTGTCAATTCTAAAAACTTTCATTTAATCAAAAAGTTATTTCATATATATGAATAAACTCTTATTTCATTAAAAATTTAAACATGACATATCTGCCTTTCTAAGCTAAAAGGTCCTATCTGTGCATGTTAAACCTATGTATATAGGACCTTTTAGCTTAGAACGGCAGTTTTTAAAGACTGTTTTTACTCCCATCCCAAATAGCACCGATGATCTAAGAATATTCTCTAATTATTCTATTGGGAATATTCTTAGAATAAACTTTTAGATATGCTATGATTATGCTTAAAACCTGCGCTTAAAATACATAATCTGTGCATATTCATGACATATCCTTATAATTTTCTCATATCATTCTTCTAATGCATATTCTAAGAAATTTCTGTTAAGAATGTTCTTAGAAATGTCTTTGATATTTTTGGATGTAGAATCGACTCTTAAATTTTGGCAGGCCCGTTACTGATCACCCTGTATATAAAATACAGCTGGGAAAAAATAATGAAATGAAAATGATCACCAGCTTTTTCCGACTAAAACTAAATATTTTATTCCCTAAAAAAATTGCACGATACCAAATAATAGTCAAATTATGTGCAATTTTCGTGGAAAATTGTGGACATTTAAATTGTCATAAAACAATAATTTGATCAAAAGATACGAAACGCAAATGACAAAATCAATATTGAACGTTAAATCGAGTCGTTTGTAAATAATTAATAATATTATTTTAAATATTTCTGATCTAAATTTAGGAAGTAAATGATATAATTAAAAAATAAAAAAAATAAAAATTAATAAGAAGTATTTTTGACGTCCGCAGTAAATTATGAAAGAAAATATAAGTGGCATATCGGACAGAAGAGAAAATTAGAAAAAAAGTCACTAACAAAAATTAACCATCTTTCCTTTAATTAACAACTAACAAATTTGAGAAGAATAGAAAAGAAGGCATGTCCAATTAGTTAGTTTTCGAACGGGAGTCTCGGTAGCTCAGTTGGTAGAGTACCAGGCCGGAAACCTTAGGGACTCTGGTTCGAATCCAGACTGAGACCTGACTTTTTTTCTAATTTTCTCTTCTGTCCGATATGCCACTAATATTTTCTTTCATAATTTACTGCGGACGTCAAAAATACTTCTTATTAATTTCTAATAATTTCGCTAAAATACAATGTTAGAGACCGCATCTCGATCTCTGTTGAAGTTCCTAAAATGTGAACGATACAAGGGTGAAGGGGTAAAAGGGCTCTCAAGACATTGTATATTGAGTTTATTCCCACTAACAAAAATTAACCATCTTTCCTTTAATTAATAAAAATTAATTAATATACAGAGCGGTCCAAAAGTCACCCCCCCCCCCTCTTAACTTTTGAACCAGTTGAGATATCGACTTCAAATTTGGAACTTTTAAATAAGACAACTTAAACTATCTTTTAGCATATATTTAATACTTTCAGCTCTTAAAATGTGGGCAGGGGGGCATGGGGGCACATTTTTTTAAATGGAAAGGGGGGTCGTGTAATACATCATTTTAAAGCTTATAAAATTCTCCATTTAATTCCATATTTTTAAATTAAAAAAAAAATTGGGTTTAAAATGGGGTTGAAAATGGGTATTAATGTCAAAATTCCTCTAAAAAAAAACTAATAATTTCTTAAAAATGCCTAATTTCATCATAAAAAAATTTTAATTATACTTTTAAACTAATTTTAGTTGACATAAATAAAAATTTATAAAAAAAAACTTAAAAAATCGAATGTTTTAGCACAAAAAATTGAAAAATCAAAACCTTAAAAAACATTTTTAAAAAATTTAAAAATGTTAGTTTAAATAGAGAATTTTATAAGCTTTAAAATGATGTATCACACGACCCCCCTTTCCATTTAAAAAAATGTCCCCCCATGTCCCCCTGCCCATATTTTAAGAGCTGAAAATATCAAATATATGCTAAAAGATAGTTTAAGTTGTCTTATTTAAGAGTTCTAAATTTGAAGTCGATATCTCAACTCGTTCAAAAGTTAAAAGGGGGGGGTGACTTTTGGACCGCACTGTAGGTACTCATGTAAATTTCAAAGATCTATCCTTCCGTCCTAATGAATGACTATTCCATACGTGTTACAGACTATACTTTTTCTTCGGCTGCAAATATGAAATATAAACAACAAAAAACATATTTTTATATAAAACACTTAATATTATGTAATAATTATATCAAATAAGTACTTAAAAAAGATTTTTATTGAATTTAATTATCATTGGAAGATACGTGATTTTTTTTTAGAACCCACCTTCGTTACCTACTTCTCACATCGCACTGTTGTTTTAAAAATCATATTTACTTGGAAATAAAAAATATTAAATTAAAATTTGAAAAGTGTGCAGCATTAATCTTTGATAATGGTGTAATTTGAACCGGTGATAATTGTGTAAAATTTTTAAAACGACAAAAGAGCCAGAAAACCTAGGATTTAAGCGGCATTAGCATTTTCATTAGGCGATCGCGAAAAATTGCCACACAGAAAGAAATACTATTGGTCACAAAAAACATAGCTTAATCTATTAAGGTGTAACGCCTTAGGCGTTCAACTGTCAAAGTCAAATTGCAGCTGTTAGCTGAGTTTTGCTGCCAGCCAAAGTAAGCGATTGAATCTACCGTTGAGATTAGATTTTTATCCAATACATACAGATAATGAGACAATTACCAGAATTATTTTAAATAAATAAACTCAATAATAACCCCCGCGTGGCTTTTACTTTATTGAGTGGATAATTATTTATTTTACCCACTCAACTGTCACTTGTCAAATTATTTTCTTGTAAATGTCATTAACATTTTTAATAAAAATATGAATTTCTAAGCTATTTATTGGATAAAACCTTGTATGGTACTCATGGGTAAACCGATATTGCCCTCTCGAAAATTAACCTGCTTGGCTCACGCCTTGCAGGTTAATTTTCTCATGGGCAATATCTTACTTTACTTACTAGTACCATAAATAACTAATGTCAATAAGTCCGCGAAAATAGTAGATATAACCTACAAAAATACTCAAAAGCTCGTTGATTATTTACTGCAATTTATTAAAATTAAAAAGTTTGTCGTGTTATATCTTTGGTGTTCCCGTCTTTTTTTGATAAAAACCCATATAGCGTTTATCCAGCGAAACTCAGCGTAAGTTATCGTTTTGCTGACTTTCGCTGAGGTTCATTGAAAGTACCTAATGCATTTTTATGAAACGATTATTTTTCACCGCGCCAAGCCAAACCAGATTTTTTTTATTTTTCTAGGATTTTAACTTATAATTTTTTTTATTCGCAATAGAAGAAAAGTTAAAAAAAAATACACAAAAAAATACTATATATTTTTACCATTCCACGGGATGGGGAAGAGGCCCCAAAATGTAAAAAAATATTTACAGCAATATCCATAAAAAATAAAATCACAAACATTACACCGGCACACAAAAAAAATTAAGTAGAATGTGCATTTAACCGGACCTACCTACGGGTACGTATTTTGGTCCGCTGAATCCGAATTCGAGGTCAGTTTTACCCCTACACCCTCGAAATTTCGAGAAAACTTCAAAAAACCGTAAAAATGATGAAAATTGGCAGTTTTAATGATAAAAAAATGTTTTGGAACTAAACTAAGCGTGATTTTCATGTATTTCGATGAATCGAAACTTTCTTGAGACCACGAGCCATTTTAAATGTGAAAAAATCACACAAAACTCTCGAAAATTCCGAAAAAATATAGTTTTCATGATAAAAAAACTTCTTCTGGTCCAATTCAGATAAAATTTTATATCTTTTGATGTCTTCAATTCGCATCTTAATTTTTTTAGTCGAATCACCCTCTAAAGCTAGAAAAATTCGAAAAAATTGTAAAAATGACCATTCATAACAGGAAAAAAATTGATTGAACATGATTTAATGCCTAAAATAAATACTCTATAACGTAGATATATCAAATAACTTGAAATCTGTGAAAAACACAAGACATAATTTTGGAGGGTTTGTGTGATTTTTTTACATTTAAAACGGCTCGTGGTCTCAATAAAGTTTCGATTCATATTCAGCGGATCGAAATACATGAAAATCACGCTTAGTTTAGTTCCATAAATTTTTTTATCATTAAAACTGCCGATTTTCATCATTTTTACGGTTTTTCGAAGTTTTCTCGAAATTTCGAGGGTGTAGGGGTCAAACTGACCTCGAATTCGAATTCAGCGGACCAAAATACGTACCCGTAGGTAGGTCCGGTCAAATGCACATTCTACTTATTTTTTTTTGTGTGCCGGTGTTATTAATCATATTAATAAACGATTAATTTTATTTTTTATGTGAAACTACTTTATGGGAGGATTGGTGTAGTGGACTACCGCGTCGTACTTGACGAGTTCACTACCCAAATAGCGTGAGTTCGGTTCTCACCGGCGCCGATTTGCCTTTTTCAGTTAATTAATAATTGAAATTTGGCAAAGGCGTAAGTGAAGCGGACACTCCCTATAAATTGGTTCGAAAGTCAATTAAAGCCGGTGGTTCCCTCTACTACTAGCCCACACAAGTCCTGGAGTTAGGGGATGCTTAATTAAGTAGAATAGTACGAGGTTAAACAAAGTGTAACTTTGGCTTATTTAAGACAGATTTTTCTCTCTGTGTATTGGGCGGCCTCGGGAAATTGCCATAACGCGATATAAATTGGGAAAATTACGCTTTTCTGTTTGTTTTCCGACGGTGATAAATCTTATTTAATTTGCCTATAAGTAAGGATAACCGTTTTGAAAAAAAGGTGAAAAGTTGAAATAAAAGTACCTATTTCTCCGTCCTTAAGGTTACGGTATTGAAAAATGCAGTAACAACATAAGTTGCAAAGTAATAATTACACAGGCCCACAAATGGACATTTTTTTCGCAGAAATTGCAGAAAAGATTTTCACCATTTTAGACAGTTTTTTTAGTGTAGCAACAAATGACCTAATGAGTTGCCTTTTTATGGGTCTCAACCCCAGCACATACAACTTTTTTTTGTGGGCCTGTGTTATTTAAATTAACTTAAAATGCTACTGTTCCAGTGCACTTACTTTATCGCGAAAATGAGCAGATAAGTTTTAAGATTTTGATTATTTTTTTTGTTATTTTTATAATCAGTTTTCATTTGTTCCATATTTGGGACAGTAAAGAAAAACTAAGAAAACCCCCTGAGAAATCCTCTAAAAACCTTAAGGTTAAAGTTTGGTTTTGATCTCTTAAACGGTATGATCTCTGGACGGACAGACGGACGGACGAAGGGATGAACAAAATGATAGACGCATGGACGGACGCCTCATAATTATTAAAATCTTTCGGCGTATATAAAAATTATCCATTATTATCCATTTTCTGCATTTTCCCTTAGTGGGGAAAATTTCAATTTCCCCTTTTTTAATCAAATGGAAAATGAAAACCAAATAATAAAAATAGAGGCATTAGCCTTAATTTTTTTTTTGTTTCATTCTTAATAACAGCGGACATTATTTTTTCGCGAAATTTATACAACTGGGCTTTCAAATAAAATTTTACATAAAATTGTCAAATAAAAAATATCTGGCATGTCTTTAGGCAAAGACATTTATAAATTAACTGAAATTTTTAATTAAAAAAAAAATAATTCCAGCAATACAAAATGTTAAAACAGCAAAAGAAAATCTGATACCCTTCCTAGACGGACGAATGACAATATCTTTAAATCTCGGAAAATAGTCCTAAAGCACATTTTTCCGAGATTTAAAGATATACGTATCGTAAACGACAAAATTGATTATTTTTTTATTGGAAATTTAAAATGCATTTTAACAGTGCAAGAATTGTTGTCGTACGATAAATATTAAGGGGGCAAAACTAATATTTTTGGCTAGAACTCACTTATTATTTATCCTAAGACAAAAAGAATTTTAAATTTTCTACTAAAATATTGATTTCATAGGACTATCAGTTTACGAGATATTGTGATTTAAAGAACTTCCAACCGTCTAGAAAGGGTATATGTTTCAACTTTATTATTTTACAGTTCTTCTTTTAATATAATTTAAGATAAAGAATAGGTATTTGTGTTTTAAGGTTAGAAAAATCGTCTAACTTGCGAGACAAGGTATGAGGCTCTCAAAAACGAGAATATTTAAAAAGTATTTTCGGACACACAAAGTATTTTGATGACCTAACTGGATATCCAAATACTATCTTCAAGGCTTCCTAATTTCTAAACAATGATCAAAAAGAAATTTAATAAAAAAATGTGCTGTTTTAATTTTATTTATTGGCGGAGAATGAAAGAAAATGGAACGGAATAATGTAAAAGTCACAAATTGGTTAAGAATTCATTTTCGAAACGAGAGAGTAAAAAATTGCATTACATTTTGAGTATTACCCGGGTATTACTCTAATTTCTTCCGTTTTAACCGAAATTAGATGAAATACCATCAATTTCAATACGTCTTGACAAATTTTCACTCGTTAATCTTTCGAGGTTAAAGTAGTTTTCATCCCTCTTTTAAGGGAACAAGGTTATTTTTACTTTTTCATAAAAGAAAGTATTTTGATAGAATTTTTTCGCTTAAACTATCTTATTCTTCATGAAACGTCGACAAAAATCAAACAAAATAAGCAACAAACAAAATGTTAAATAAAGTTTAGTGCCTTATAGACCGCAAACTTATAGAAATAATAGTATATTATGCACCTAGTATGCGAACTAAGTGTTAAGTGTTAGAGACTGAAGTTTTTTTGCTGACAAGGAGTCGAGGCAAAAATTAGTCGAGAACACTTAAACAGTTCGCATACGTGGTGCATATACTATTTTTTCTACTACCTAAAGCTAGTAACTCCAAATATCAGTTAAAAATAAAGTTTTAAAATTATTTTGACATAGCTGTCAGTTTGACAAATAAGTTGAAAAAGTTAGTAGTTGTCTCAAAAATTTTTCATTATTGACCGTCGTCAATAAACAATGCTTAACAGCGGTCAATAATAAATGAGTTCACTGATTTTATTGGTTGCCAAGGTAAACAAGCCTTGACATCGGTAGATAATATGTAAGCTAGCACTTAATTAGGTAGTAGGAAAAATATGTTATTATCATTTTTTTCATCAAATTTACAAACATTTCTATTTTATTAGAAATTTACTACAAAATGATGACTTTACAAAAATTTATTTGTAATTTTACAATAAAAAATTGTATAACACTAAATTTTTTTAGTGCAGGCAAGGATTGTAAATATCCCTAAGAAGGGTTTGGGCAGTTTAAAAACGTGTTATATTATTTGCTTTATTTTACTTTTTGCTAATAGGTTATAACTCGGGTTATAATAATAATAAAACAAAAACAAAAAATACATAGAAGAAACTTTTAAAAAAGTATTGTTATTATTTCGTTAATCTATTTAGGTGAAAGTCCACTCGCTCCTCCGAGCCATATATTTCAAGTAGTTTCGTGCAATCCATTTCGAAAATCTGTCGGAAAATCTGTTCATTCTATAACAAAATTAGGAATAAGAAGTCCTGATTCCCTTAAGGAATCTTGTGTTTTCCACTTTAATTGGAAAGAAAAAAGGAAAAGGTTATCTTCAGTTACGGCTCTTTTCCGAAATTAATAACACGGCCACTGAAATTCAATCAAATATTGTTAAAATGGTTAATGTTTATTTTAGAAACATTTTTAATTTCGAAACTTTTTATTCGTTCAGGTAATGAAAATTTAATTCAAATTTTCTTCTGGTTTTCTTTTATTACACAGAAAAAAAATAAAGTTCTTTTATAACACAAAAAAAAATTAAATTGTCATTAATATTTGCCGAAGAATTACGAAACTACGAAAAAAAAAGTGCTTTTATACTTGAGATCGTATTTACAGGGTTTATTTGAAAAAGGGTCCGACATTTTAAGGGGTTTTTTAGTATTTAATTCAAATGGTGGTGAATCACCCCTTAAAATATCGGACCCTATTTCAAATACACCGTGTATGTTAGGTGTCTAAAAAATCGGTAATTTTCTAAAAAATGTTTCCCTATGATGGGTTAAATTTTTTTTTCTAAAAATGAACTATAGGCAAAACAATTATTTTGTTTTCATTAGCATTTATTTTTTAAACGGTCGTTTAAAAAATGATTTCGATTAATAAATAAATAGTAATTTGCAAAACGTTAAATCTCGATTCATTTCTGTCATAAATAAAAATGTTAATTTTCCGTAAATCATTTTTTTTATCAGAAATCTTTCATTTAACAGTCCTGATTAAATAAACGAATTTAAATAAAAATTTAATTAGTCATTTATTTTTTTAATATTTTATTATTTATACCTCTGTTATAATATTTTTAGAAGGTCATATTTATACACACAAGCAAAATATATATCACAAAACATTATTCATCCATTATCCTTCCATCGCGAAACGAAATTGGAGATAGTTTCATTTTTATGGACGATAACGCTACTCCACACCGCAAGAAGGGTTACCAATTTGCTAAAGCAAGGGAATATTTAAAGAATGAACTGACCAGCAAACTCACCTGACATGAATCCTTGTGAATGTATGGGATATACTAAAAACGGCCATTTTGAATAGAGATAGCCCCCGTTTACTCTTTAGGAGCTAATTGTTGCTGCTTAAGAAGAATGGAACAAAATATTGCAGGAAGCCATTAACAACCTTTTAATTCTCTGAATTATTATGATAAAGTCTTGCTGTCAATAAGGATCAAAGTTCCTAAATGTCAGTTTATGTTAAAAATTGAAATACAAAGACCAATTTCTGTTATTTCTCAACCCTTGATATGCCAATTTCGGTAAGATTTGCTGATTTTCATTCAATAAACAAATTAAAAATAAAAATAAATTAAAAATTAAAAATGTTCACCAAACAAAAGTTACCAGAGTTTAAAATTATGCATTCTGTCTACGGTCAATTTAAAATGTTTAAAGTTAAACCATTGTTTTCTAAGGATTGTTTTGACCGGTTTATTTTTAATTTAAATTTTCAATTTTATCCGAATTAGAGGAAAATACAATAACAGTAAAATGCACTTTTCATCCTGAATTGTAATAAATCGTCAGGGAAAATTTGAAATCACGAATAAATACACATCAGGACAATACTTGGCTTTCCTGATAAATTTAATTTTCATTTTAAGATTAATAGTAGACAGATTTTTCAATAGAATAAGAGTCAGCAATTTTTCTGTAGAAATTATTAATGATTTTTTTCAAATGCTATGCATTGTATAAGCGCCTTCACCATTTTTGCAAATTTCATAAATTATGTTTATAAAAAGTATCATGCTTAAACGTATTAAAATATATGAAGGGAAAGGGGCTTTAAATCCGTATTTAGGGACCCCAAATTTGTAAAACATACAAAATATACAAAATGTATATATATTTTTTTTCACTACTAGCTTTAGAACATACCATTATTTATCATGTTTTCAGACTGTGAAATCAATTTTATTCAACTATAGCAATAATAATTTTGTCACTCCATTAGGAGTAAATTTTATAAAAAATTGATTTCTGTCACTTTAGATGTTTCAGTTCTTTATGCAATTTTTACTAATTAAACCCGAGAAAATAGCTTTAAATAACTTTTTATTTATTAAATATAATTAATTATAATTATTACCAATTAATAAAATCAATAATTAGCTAAATATTATGAAAAAAAAAAACTAAATTTTTAAACGTCAGTTCAAAGTATTTATTTGAGTAAATTTCATTGATCAAGGCTACTTGATTTTTATGAAAATTTCAAGAAATATCATTTTGTTAATAATTTATTTTATTATTTAAATAAAAATAGTTAAATAGTGCTAGTAGTGAAAAAACTAATATATAAACTACGGTAGAGAAGACTATTATAGCCTCGCACTTAAATCCCTCGCTGCTACGCAGCTCGGGATTTAATATGCTCGGCTATAAAAAATGTCTTCTCTACCTTGGTATATAATTAATATTAATAATAAATAATAATAATAAATTAGAGTAAGTTTAAAAGATTTTCGAAACTTCTTTTCTGATAGTTCTTTGAAGAAGAAGATTTCATATAAACTAGTCTATTGTTGTCGCTCTTATAGCTTTCTAAGCTATTTAAAATAAGCTATTTTATAAAATAAGTAGTATCCTATAGCTAAAGGAACTTAAAGCCGATTTTCACTTATATTAAGGCCGCGTCTTTTGAAATTTTACTTCAAATATAGTACAATTTTACCAGATAAAACATCGGTTTATCCCACGGTATTACAACAAGAGTACCTTTTTATGTATTTTTATATTGTAACAATAAAACTACAAAAAAAATACAGAAAAAAGTTTTAGGGCAAAAAGTGAGACATAGTCCTGACTTATTCGTTTAGTAAAAGACTAGTTAATACAATTTTATTTAGAAAACATTGAAAATTTTTCACATAGGACAAACATCTCAGGCTATTTTTTAGGAGTTGGGTTTAGATAGGACATTTGACAGTTCAACTATAGTTAGGTGTAATGTTGCCAAATCCAGCATTAACATATGTCAAAATTCGTAATTAAAATAATTAATTAAAGTATTTTCCGCTATGTAAAAAGGGCTGAAATTTTGGCTAAGTATTTATTTTTTATGAATCTATAAGCATGTAAAATCTTATCGTTGCAGGCGATTTAGCCCAAAATCCGATACCCTATTTAAAAGTGGCGCCCCCTTAAGCAATTTCAAAGAAGTTATAAAGGGATAAAACCGTCAGATAATTCTGTATACATCGTTAAAGATCCACTTAGCAAAATTGAATTGAAGTCTCTAGTAATAGTAAAATGGAGCGGAAGGACATAAGAAATAAGAAATAAAGTTAATATAATTTCGATTGAGACTGGATCACTGACGAAAAATAAAATACTTAGATGCAAATTTTTATTAAGCATCCCACATAAATCATGTTTCAAAATAATGCAATAAGTTTGTCAGCCATTGTTAAATTGCGCATGATTCTACTTAAATATTCGTGTTTCTATTCTTTAATTTGGAGCTTCCCATTAATTGGATCGTGTTAAGCAGTAGTATGTCAACCCACATTGTGAGATGACAGTAAGTTGTTGAACTTTTCCCCAATAACTTTTAAACGTTGTGACTTAAATACTTAAAATTAAGTAAGGTGGGTGAACCAATTATTGCCATGTTCCTAATATTGTCACTCCCTTTTAAACTTGTTAGTTCGTCGTCTGTTACATAGATGGCACTGCCAGTATATCTGTTACAAATATGATGTATCTGTATCGAGTTGGTAATAGCGTACACAAAAACGCAGTTGGTGTTTCGTGCTCTTCCGCTATATATACCATTTTTACGATTATTTTAAAACATTATAACGTTATATTAAAAACACTATGAAAATTGTAGATTCATATTATTTAATAATACAACAACCTTGTTGTAACTATAATAGTTTTTTGAGGAAGGATGATTAATAAAGATGGCGACAATCAGCTGATTCTAATAAGCGTTTTACCAAAAAATTGAAAGTAGGCATTTTGGGCTAAAATTTTTATGTGCATAAGTATACCCAGCGATAAGCATGTACATTTACATGTAATTACATGTAATATGTAGTTTATATAAGCTAATTATTTAAAATACATTAAACGAAATTTATAAATGCAGTAGAGAGCCGATGAGGCTCTCTGCTAGCCAGACGGACGGACGGGTCAGCTGAATTGGCTGCGTTTGAAGCGAGGATTGTGATTTTTAAAAAGATTACTTTCAAAAACAGTAGGGGTTTTTCTCTCGCAGAACTTTCCTTCTTAAATTATAATTATACCCTGACACATGGACGGCAGGACGGAGGGATGGACAAAGAGACAGACGCTGGATTTTTTTTTACGATTTCATCACAAAACGTGGATCGATATAAATATTGCTCAATATCTCTGGTACCTACCGTAAGATTCAATTTGGCTAGAAATATACCATTTTAAAGTAAATTTTGTCTACTTTTCGAAAAGAAAAATACATAACTACCACCTTCTATTTTCTATTGTTTTCAATATTATTTTTTTTGTTTCAGTATTAACTTTCGTCAAAGTCAAAGGCGACTATAATTCTTGTGGCCTGGAGGAGCTCATGAAATGTGCTAAACCACTCTCCGTGTTGACCGATTCTGGATTAACGTTTGTCTCGAGCAAAGCAGATTTAGATAAAATATGCCCGTAAGTATCAGAAATAACATTAATTTATTCTTTAACAGAAAAAAAGTAATATTTAGAGAAAATTTTACATTAATTAAACTTTAAATTTACTTTTTTTTTTAATTTTTTGATAATTATTATATATTATTACTATTATAATTAATAGTATATTAAGCACCGATTACGCGAACCTAGTTTTCAGTGCACGAGAGTGTTCATGTTTTTACTAGTGCACTAAAATAGGTTTGCGCCAAGGTGCATATACTATTTTTCCTAAGACCTAACACCTAAACATCCAAAAAACGCAAAAATTCTCTTAAAATAAATTTTATAAACTTGACGTTTTGTGTTTGACGTTCACTTGTCCTGACAGCAGAAATGTAAAATCAACTGAATACCACTTACCGACCGCTGTCATGGCAACGGGTGGAAAATAAGCACTTACTAGTAACTAGGTCGTAGGAAAAAGATATTATCTACTTATCTACTTATCTGATGTGTAAGTGCCTTCGCCAAAATTGTAAATAACACAGACCCACAAAAAAATTAATAATTGAACCTAATTTATCTTTTCGTGGGTCGCTGTAATTAATAATACGTATATTATATAACAAGAGTTGGAAATGATCAGTTCCGCACGCATGAAAAAGTTAGTTTTCCCAAGTGCGTAATTGCTTTTTCCTACGACCTAGTCAGTAGTTAGTGCCTATTTCCCACCCGTTGCCTATGACAACGGTTGGGAAGTAACAGTAGGCTAATATTACATATCTGCTGTCAGAAAATTAGTAAACGTCAAACAACTCAACAACTCAAACAACTCAAACAACCTCAAATTGACAAACTAATTTTAAGATAATGTTTGCGTTTTTTTTATGTTAGTTGTTAGGTCGTAAGATAATTAGTATACGCACCTCGACGCAAACCATTTCAGTGCACATCTAGTACTTTTTTACCGGCTTCGCCTCTTAAAAAAAACGCACTAAAAACTAGAATCGCGTACTCGGTGCGTAATATACTATTTTACAGGTGAGTGATTGCTTTATGTACTAAAACCAAGCAAACTGTCTTTATAAAAACAGACTAAATTTAGTATTCTCGACTGATGTTTTGCCTCGACTCCGTCTCAGCAAACAAACTTCAGTCTCGAACACTAAAGACTTAGTTCGCATAGTGGGCGCATTATATACTATTCTTCTACTGTGGTTATTTTGAAGCGGGTTTCCTGCGGTAGTTATTTGCTTGGAGTTACCTAGTTTACTTATTCGAAAACTAAATGCAAGCAATTCAAAATTAGCAAATTGCCTCCAGGAAGTTTCCGGTCAATTATTGCACGTGTACGAACCAGTATTACATTTAAATACATATATTCAATACGTGTGGATTTGAGGCATTTCTCGCAAAAAGAGCCCTAACGTAAAAAAATTAAAATAGATATCCAAATTTCAGTTAAATCGATCACGGAAAATTCTAGTACAAATTTAATTATTAATTGTTCTGTTTTTCGAGTATTGAGATATAACCTTTCAGTTCCAATATTCACACTGTAGTAGTAGTAGTAGTAAATTTTTGGGTTGGCCAAAGACGGACAACTAGGCCATTTATGGCCCAGGCAATCCCAGCCATTTACTAATTTGAGTCCTCCTTGAACCTGCCCGTCCTTTCAATAAGGGTCAGGATATTGGCCCAGGGGAGATCTCTTAGTTTCTCTTGGTTGAGTCTTTGAGTTTCAAAGACTTGCAACCTGATCCTGTCGTATCTGACACACACGGCTGAGTAATGAGCGGTTGTTTCATCCTCTCCGCACTCTGGGCATAGCGGACTCTCTAGAATCCACATTGTTGCCAGGTGCTTCCTTAACTTGCCGTGGCCCGTGAGGACTCCTACAAGTTGTCTGAGTGCAGTCCTTCCTTTTTCCAGCAACCAGTCGGTTAATGACATTTACAAGAAAATAATTTGACAAGTGACAGTTGAGTGGGTAAAATAAATAATTTTCCAATCTATAAAGTAAAAGGTTATTATTGAGTTCCTTTGTTTAAAATAAAGCTAGTAATTGTCTTATTATTTGTATATATTGGATAAAACATTTATCCCAACCCAAAAAAGTTGTCAAATAGAAGAAAATTTTGAAAAAGTTTAGGATTTTAAGGATAGTTGTTTTAACATTCTTAAAAGAATGTTTGGGTAGTTGATGAATTTAGTTGAACCCTGTTTTATAGGGTTTTTGGTTTTGAAAGTTGACAAAAAAATAGCTTGGTATTTTTTTTTATTATAGTATAAAAAGTAGGATAAAAAGTTTCTTCTAACAAAAAAGTTGGTAAAGGACGGTGTGGTGGGGTAGTACCCTTTTGGCTTCAAAAGTCTCAAATCTATATAAAACGTGACCATTTTTACCTTTTGTTATTGGAAAAAATTGATAACAGTCGAACAATTTTTTTGTTCTGTATTCGACTTTGAAACAAACTTTTGAAAAGTTTTTAATAATGCATAAAATGCAACAAAAGTTTTGAATAATACGTTCAAATTTGTATTGAACTCACATAAAAATAAATTCTCGAATTAAATAGTTAATATCTGGGTCAAATAAATCATCAAGTTATCAGTCCTGAGACCGGTTTGAGGCAGCTCTCCACTTTACTTCACAATATATTCACTCATTTATAAGCAGTATTCCATTTTAAAACCGACTGCCTTTTTTCTTACAACTAGCTCTTATCCAAAATATTTAAACGTAACCTCTCGTCTTGCCTCTAATATTTTTCGGGAATTTTCCTTAATATCCCTCTGCCAAACCTGTAAAGACAGGAATTTTATTTTTCCCTGAACACCTACTTATTTGGTTTATTTTATATGAGTATTTAATACCAAGGAAATGTTTTACTTGAATTTAAAACAAATGTTTATCTGTGTATGAAATCCGTTAAAAAATAGTATATGCCCTTTTAAAAGTTTCCTCCACAAATGGCCTAATACAAATTCTCAAAATATTTTTAATGATTAACAATTTAAACGAAAGCTTATTAAAAGTTCCCAAATTGAGTTATTTTTGTGTAAATATTATTTTATTCTGTAATCATCTTGTTAAATTGAAAGAAAGGTGAAATCTCGCAAACTTTTGTACCGAAGACTGTTTTTAAAACAGAATAACAAACTTATTTATGTTTCATTTTGAGGGTTTTCTTTAGAAAATGTTAAAATAAACTTTTTTGAAAAAGTTTATAATTTCATTATTTAAATGGTTTTTTATCCATTTAGTTATTTTTATGACAATTTACTAGCTTATCAAATCCCAACAAAATGTATAAACATAGGCCGGCTTTTAGTGTTCATTTACCGGAAGCTTGCAAAAATTATAATTTTTAATTTAAGTCAGCACTTTAAACGATATTTTTCTATCCAGACTATCCTGTTGACACTATTATCACATAGTGGTGTATCTATAGATGTTTATAAACATTTTCGTCGAAGAAAATTTTCGTAGTTTTCCTCTTAGTCGAACCGTGTGGATTCACCTTTTGCGAACCTCGTACCTTGTCTCGCAAACGAGATTCGTCTAACAAAGGCGTTCTTTCTAACCTTGGCATACAAATAACTATGAACAAACTATTGGGTATGTGAAATACACATGCTTTGTCCATATGGTAAAAGAGATATCTATGTATCTGCAATGTTAAATTTTGTACTCTGCCGTGCTCAGTAAAAAGGTCCTATCTGACAATTTGAGTTTTTAACTTCTGAGCATCTTTGCACCTTATTTCAAATGTTATGCCGGGGAAAAAAATCATTTCATTCTATTCAATATTTTATTTTAAATTTAACAAAAATCGGTATAGGTACTTGACATTCTAAAAATGACACACATTTTAGAGGTAAAATTACCTAAACCTAAGGCCATGCATAAGGGTATATGGAATCTAGTTCTATGATATTTGTAAAGATTTTTGTATATCTTATTTTATTGTGTACTTATTTTTTATATTTCCAGGCGCTTTTGTATTATATTTATTAGATCAATTTCTGTACGGAACTATCATGTTTTAATGGAAATTTCTCCCGTTAGATTAGACAGGGACAAAAGTTCTACCCAAAAAGGATAGAAGACATACATACACTCCCACTTCCACCCAACCAAACAAATTCTGTATTTGTTCTTTGTTGAACAAATACAATATTTACTTGGCCGGGCGAAAAGTGTAAATATATTACTTTTATTAAAGAAATTACTGGCGCCATCTAAATTTCAGTAGAATTATCTCATTTTACAGATTCACATTAGCTATGTTCGTTCGTGCCGCTCACTACTACACTTTCCGGCCAACCAAATAAATAATGTATTTGTTGTATGAAAAACAAATACAGTATTTATTTGTTTGGCTGGAAAGTGTAACACAAATGAGATAGAGATAGGATAGACGTCTTTTGTTTCATAATTCTAGTTGTAGAGAGCTCCATTGAAAAGTATCCCTATTATATTACTGCCTGATGTCAATAATGAGAAATGTCATCTAAAAGTCTAACTAAAACAATTGAGTGCTTTACCTACTATTTTATGATTGGTTTAGGTAATTTTACCTCTAAAATGTTGTAATGTGTTGTAATTTTAAACAGAAACATAGAGTAAGAAATTTTGTATCCGATTCTGTGAAAATACAGATTTTGAAAAAAAAAATAGGTTTAGGTAAATTTACCTCCTGGAAGCCGGCAAAATCGACATTCTTATCGTTTAAAACAACAAAAACAAACTGGGAATCGATAGGATCCCACAGAAACCGTATTAGATAGTTGAGATTTTCCTTAACTGTTATAGGATTTCCATAATGCCGGAAATTATACAAATTATTATTTCCGTTATGGGGTAATCGAGAGCGAAACTAACTTTTCGACAGTTTTGTGCATAACAATGTAATTTATATTCACTAGAACTATTTTACTGCACTATGTAAAAAGGCAGTAATCGCAAAGAAATGGTATCTACCTATTATAGTTCAATTGTCAAAATTGCGAGAAAATTTAAAATTTTACCGAATGCGCCAAGTTTTATATCTCCTATTTTACTTATCTTATTGTAAAATCAGGAGAAAAACTAACTTTTTGACAGTTTTGTGCATAACAATGTAATTTACAGTCCCTATAACTATTTTAATGCACTGTGTATAATACACAAAGGCAGTAACTATATATGGTGTATTTGAAATATCGTCAATAATTTTAAGAGGCGATTCTACAACAGAAAATATAAAAAAAGTTCCTATAAAATGCGTCATAAGGAAGCCCCTTTGAAGGGGGCTAAAAAATCATTTTTTATTTAATAACTGAGGAACCCTTTGAACTACAGCAAAGAGATTTTTCATATGGTCTAATGTATGTCATTTCCATGTAGTTATTTACGAGGGGCGAGCGAAACGGGGAGCCTTATCACTTTTTGCCCCAAACTTTTTTCTGTGCCATACATAAAAAAGGTACCTACCCTTGTTATAATACCGTAAGATTAACCAATTTAGGGAAAAATGCGTTTGTTAAAATTTCACGTTTCGAGGACTAAAAATTAAACACTAAAATGTTGAAAACTAAAATTTTAATGATGCTGGCTTATTCTATCATCGTTGATAATTTTTTTTAATCTTTTATACATATCGACTGCGTCTTTTTTTATTGGTGTCTTTTTTGATATTTAGGCATTAAGTTGCATGTAGAGAATTGGTGAAACGATAGTTTGTAATGTTTTTATTCAGTAAAAACTAACGCCTACTCTAATTACACATTTATAAATCTAAAACAACTGATTTATACAGTTTTAAAGGTAAATAACACTTATTTCAAAACAAGCTTAATTTTTTATTTTTAAATAGTTATGAACTAAACTCAATACTAAATACTAAAATATTTTATTGGAATGGCGATTTCTCCCATTAGATTAGACAGGGACAAAAGTTCTACCCAAAAAGGATAGAAGACATACATACACTCCCACTTCCACCCAACCAAACAAATTCTGTATTTGTTCTTTGTTGAACAAATACAATATTTACTTGGCCGGGCGAAAAGTGTAACTATATTATTTTAATTACAGAAATTACTGGCGCCATCTAAATTTTAGTAGAATTATCTTATTCTACAGATTCACATTAGCTATGTTCGTTCGTGCCGCTCAGTGCTACACTTTCCGGCCAACCAAATAAATACTGTATTTGTTGTATGAAAAACAAATACAGTATTTATTTGGTTGGCTGGAAAGTGTAGCACAAATGAGATAGAGATAGGGTAAACGTCTTTTGTTTCATAATTCTAGTTGTAGAGAGCTCCATTACTCGTTTTATATATCATCACTGCTAAAATGTTAATAAAAATTTCCTAAAATCCACCAAAATTAACTAGTTTACTACAATTTACTAACATTTAATAGAAAGCGCTGTACGTTTCTCGACGATTTGTATGCAAAAAAGTTCTGTATGTCGGTATGTAGGTATATCTGTCGGCCGGTCCAGGAAATATATGACCACGATAACTCTAGGAATCTTTGAGCTAAAGGCTTAAATTTTGGATAAAAAAGTCCTCATCCAGAGTTCTTGACTTGGTTTTTGTTTTTTTTTAATCAGAGTGGGATTTTCATTTTTGTTTCCTTTTCTCTGTGTATATTAAATAAAATCCACACCTACTGTATATTTTTAAAGATTAACTTTAATCTTATTCGCTTAAAACAATATTTAAACAAATATTATCCTTGCATTTGTTTTTATATCCAATTTTATCAACTAAACAAATACTGAACCTAAAATGTTCCTAGATATTAAATATTTTTGTTACGATTTAAAAGATCTGCAGCTATTATATTTTCTAGGGTTAATACCGATATGGTTCAACCCGATATACGTAGGGTACAGTCACATAAAAAAGACAGAAGTAAAAGATATGATACTTAATTGGATTTCTTGCTATAAAGAATAAAAACACAATAAATTAAAAGACGCAATTATACCAACGTTTCGAGAAACGTTGTATCCTCTTCTTCCGGGTTTATTATCAAATATAAAAATATATAAAAGGTAAATAATGATGATGAAATTGTAAAATATTATTAATAAAAATTGTTGTCAAAAAATTTTTCGACAGTGATTTTTGTCAATAATATTTTACAATTTTAATCATTATTTACGATTCACCAGGTTGGCAACCATAATCGCCCTAAAAACAGTTTTCGTCCGTGTATCATACACTATTTTTTACTCGATTGTAATATATTAATAAATACAATTTTATGTTTTACAACAAATTTGAGGTTAGAATTCCAATATCATCATCGACTGTTTTACTTTTGCGGCCTAGACCGAAAAGTTAAACTTACCGTTGAGATTTATTATACAAAAAGTAATTGTTGTGTGACGTCGAAAGGTCCCATTCGGTGATATGGGATTGCCTCCGTAACATCGCCTTTATGATATTAATTAAGTGGACTGCGAATAGGTATTATTGATTGAAAAGAATATTAAAGACAAAACGACAGTTCCAATAATATATATGGTAATCTTACCTTAGTTATAGCATTCAGCACGACAGGTCATGACCGCCATTTCTTCACAGGAGACACCACATAATTGGAAACTGATGTACGCGAATTAAAGTTTGTTTGACCAGTGTAGGTATACACTACTAATTATTTAAATACATATGTGTATATGGAACTTATTTCTATAGTTTGCAGCCGTAAAATATGGTAATTTCTAACGAATGCCCGCGCGTGGTATATTCGTCAGCGGATTTGAGTATATTTTTATTGACACGCATCGATCGTTCTCGAGCGTCAAATTGCGACTGCCCGGAAGGCTGGTCCCGAACTCGCGCAGAAAAGCTAGGAGGTTTTCAGCGCGTTACTTACAAAAACACAATTAATTTAAAACAAAATATTATTTTTGAATTATAACTAAGTAAAGAAATTAAATGAAATTATGTATAATAAAACCCAAATTAAAAATAAATACAAACACAGAAATGTGGTTGTAACAGTAATGTTAAATAAGAAAAATAAAGGGCGTTATTTTTCTTATTTGAAGAATGGTTCTTGAACCGAAGAAATTCTCAGACTTTAAAAAGTAATATGTTTAAATGCAATCAAATAAAAATATAATTTCCAACATAAAATATTGTAAATTAGTTTTTAAATTTTAATTGTTTTTGCATTGTTTTTATCCTGAACTCGTTAAAAAGCTTTAGTTTTCTGCTGGACCGCATTTTCAGCTCTGAAATTATCTCACTCATAATTACGTTTTTTCTGCCCGCACATTAACAGTCGCACTCTTGATTTTTAACTTTTGTTTTGGAAGTTAAACAGAGTGACAAAAAGTCGGCCAAATTTTTAAATTTTATTTGCCCTTTTTAATGAATTTGTTTAAAAAGTTTTACTATGTAACTGGGGCAAGTAATAAAAGCTTAACATTTTTATATTTATGTTTGTTTTGATAAACTTAGGGTACGATTCATACCTGGAGAAAACTGTTACGTTACCAAAAATTAAATATTAAACTCCATTTGTTTCATCATAAAAAAATGTATTTTATTTTTAAAATCAACATACTAATTTCGCCGGCCTGTGTTATTTACAAATTTGGCGAATGCGAAGGTATACAGAGTAACTTTTTAATTTTTCAGTAATTTTTTTTTGTTAAATAAAATAATATCTTAAAAAAATACTAGTACCAACAAAATAATACTTTCCCCTAGGTTAATCGAAACCAAAAACGAAAAACAAAAAAAAAATATTCAAAAAAATTTCCAATTTTTTTTTTAAACGAAAAAAAAAAGAAAAAAATATCAGACAGACCGTCTGACAGACAAAAATTTGTTTTGGCGGAAATGATCTTTTTTTTTTGGATATAAAACGTCGAAAAACGTAAAAAATGCAATATTGTTTTTTCAATTTTTTTTACAAATACAACAAGACTTTCCTCGAGTAAAGTAAAATATTACATTGTATAACTTGTATGTATAAGTTTTATATGCACAAAATTCTCATACTTTACTAAAGTAGATTTAGTGATCCTTTCCTTTGGGAACTATAAATGGCACTTTATGTCCATCACATTATTCGTTTGTCTCCAAAATCAGTTAAATCCATCAAACTTTAAATTTTATTTAATCCCATCCCAAGTCATCCAATCTCATATTTAGAATTATAATTTTTATCCAATACATACAGATAATGCGACAATTACCAGCTTTATTTTAAATAGATAAACTCAATAATAACCCCCGCGTGGCTTTTACTTTATTGAGTGGATAATTATTTATTTTACCCACTCAGCTGTCACTTGTCAAATTATTTTCTTGTAAATATCATTAAAATTTTTAATAAAAATATGAATTCCTAAGCTATTTATTGGATAAAACCTTGTATAGCACTCATTGGTAAACCGATATTGCCCTCTCGAAAATTAACCTGCTTGGCTGACGCCTCATGGGCAATATCTTACTTTACCCACTAGTACCATAAATAACTATTATTACCCACTATGTAGGTGTGTAGGTTTTTTTATTCTCCTCTAGAGACTAAACTAGAAACGAGAAATCAAGTCTTCTTGTCTTATGTCAAATCATGACAAGACTTTATTTTTTTTTTACTTTTATTCAGAAATAAAAATAAACATTTTTTATGAGCTGTTGAGGAAATTATTTACTTGTATAAGTATTTTACTTAATATGCTTCAAGTCTAACCAGGTCGTGCAGAAAACGCGACAGTTTTAGGTTTTCTTCCAAAATGATCTACACCCCTGTTTACTCAAGAATTAGTATCTTAATGAACTTATTACAGTGTATATGTGGCTTTGTTACACAGACACTAATCCTATTTTATCTACATAAACTATTTTAGTTTAGCTGTATTTTAGTTTAGGTTGACTTATTATACTATTCATAGCGCGTAAGCGCTGGAATAGTATTATACCCATATAGCACACGTTTTACGATAGATATTCCCTGGATATCATTTTGTTACTAAACGAGAATTTGTGACTTCCCCAGGATATACTTTTGTTACTAAACGGGAAGTCGAACGACTTCCCAACCCGTATATTCCATGGATATACCTCGTACATCCCAAATGTACTTCGTGTGTCCCAGAGACGTCCCGAGGGATATTTTCCGGGGACATTCTGCCCGTATATCTCAGGGATATCCCGAAAGGAAATCTTTGGGACATACGGGCAGTATATCCTCAGGACATACCTTTTGGGATATCCTCGGGATATACGACTAATGTCCCGAGATATGCGACATTAAAAGGACATTGAGAGGATATCCGGGGGACATTGTGTGCTATTTGGTTATACGGTTGTTTCCAATTTCTCAAAAACGCCAAAAAAACTTCCTAGAGAAGAAAATCTTGGATACAAATATGTTTCGTGAAAAAATAATAAACTTTGAAACTAAACTTTGTTGAAAATCTTTTTTTCTTAAATTAAAAAAAAAATTATTTTATTTTCATTTTTTTTTGCAAGTAAGTAAGTACGATAGAACTGTACCATTTTCAGTTTATTTTCTCTGTTTAAGGAACCTGAAAGGTGCCATTCGATGTATCCATCATTACACTCGAAGCTGTATGCAACCCGATCACACCAGACATTTCAAGAAATTATTCCATGGTACCAACGTGATGGTACATGATTTGTGCAACAATGGAACATACCAGGAAGGTAAGAAGGAATGTCTTAAAAAAAACCCTAGCGAAAGTCTTAAAAAACTTCGTATCTCAAAAAATTAATTTTTGATTCCTTGTACTAATTAACTCTGTATATGATGACCCATATAGCACAAAATATCCCCTGGATATCCTCTCAATTTTTCTAAAATATTTTTTTTCTAATTTTCAGAATATTTGAAATATGCACCATGTATGAAAAAGGTTGAGCCTCAAAACGAAGTTTGTTTCAAAAGATACTCAAGATCGATCAACGAGATTCAAGCACAAACGCCATCGGACAACGACGCCCCGCCAAAAACTGATTTTTTCTCTTATCAGAAAAGGAAAAGAGAAGCTGCTGATGAGGGTATCAAAAATGTCTGTTGGTAAGTTTATCATCAAGTTATTAATCCCAAAACTGGTTTAAACTTCTTTCCATTCCTACTCATCCTTAGTCAATCCTTAACTTTTTTAAAATACTACAAGCTTCATTCTTTGTTATTTGTGAGCTGTATTCCATTCTGCCTTTCTTCTAATTCCCAGCTCGCTCTCAAAACTTTAAGCTATTGTGTCTTTGTAAGTGGCCCACCATTTAATGCCTTTTTAATGTTAGGAACTTCTAACTAGCCATCATAAGACTTTTTTTTGCAATTCTATTTAATCCGCTCTTGCTTGTAACTCAATCTGACCATTTTATCTGTTATCTATTTTATCAAATTAAAAGTAAAATCAAGCACTATAGCTCATCATTGATGAGTCATCAAGAATTTTCCAAACGAAACGTTTCATCAAATTCCGTTCATTCGTTCCAAAGTTATGCGGGAACAAACATAAAAAAAAAACAGTCACACGTCGAATTGATAACCCCGTCCTTTTTGAAAGTCGGTTAAAAAAAACGTTCTAAGGGGTCTCTGATGACCAGACAAAAAAAATTTTAAAGTTTTATCTGATAGATTTATTGTTTTTCTTTTCTTTCAGTTCCTTCCAGGAATATGTCGAATGTTCAACGCACACGATGAAAAGAGCCTGTGGGGTTGAAGCTGCTGAATTCAGCAGAAAATTTTTGGATAAAATGTCATTGCAGATGATACAGGTAATTACATGCGAGTAGATGGGGGGTGGTAGAGGGGGTATATATAAGGTATTAATTTATAACTTTATTAATTACATATAAACAAGAATAAGTTTTTATTCACATAAATTAGTCAATTATTAAATTACTACCCTACTAATTATAAGAAATAATATTTTCCAGTATCGTTCAAGTTCTCATTTTTTCAGATACAACGTTTCGGAATTTACAAGGCGATATTTTATTTAAATTTATTTATGTTATAACAAATTAAATTTATAAATTTAATTTGATAAAGCAAATATTTTAAACAATAATTTATTAATGGAACTAGATGAAACGTTGCAAGCACCCTGTCAAAACATCGGCACTATTGTACACTAGAGCCATCTAGTTTGCAAATTTCAAACTAGGTGTTTTGTTTGATTTTAAATTATGTATCTTTAAAATATTTTCTAGCAAAAAACTGTATATAACATTTTTTATAGGGCTTAAAAAGAGCTTTTATTTAAAATATAATTTTTTGAAATCGGGTTATAAATATATGAGATATGCTAAAAAAAACTTTTACTGCTTTAAACGCCAATATCTCAAAAACAATGCGTTTTAGGAAAACGTTGTTTATAACATTTTTTGACCAATTTAAAATTATCTTTTATATAAGTGCTAAATTAGCCAAATACAATAATAATTGCCTTAATTATAAACAAAAAACGCCCCCTTACCCCCAATCGGTTACCCCAAAATCTAATCAGCTCTTTGGAATACGATAAGAAACAATATGCAAAAAACCGCAAGTCGATTTCGAACGTGGTCAAAGATTTTGACTTTTCGGCGGAGATTTCAATACATCGGCACTCTTAGTAGCACTAAGTGCCGATGTAAATAGGTTTAATATGCTACCATTTTTACAGCTTTCAAACAAAAAAATATTTTTATTGCCCTAGAAAATAAAATGACGAATAAACGTGCTGGCCTTTTCGGTAGATGCCATAAACTAGCGTTTTAAACATATAAGTATCAAATTACAAAAAAAAAAATAGTAAACTAAGGGTATATGGCTGCAAAATATACATAATTAATTTTATATAGGTAGTTTATGTATACAGAAAAATATAGTGTTGCAAAAAAAATTCACAATTCAAATATTTTTTCTATAAAACTTTTTATTGCTTTCATATTTTTAATATATAAAAGTATTGGAATACACATTTTTTAGATTTTTTTTTCGATTTTTTCACTTTTCTCGACGTTTCCGAAGTTTTTAAGACTTTTGAGACCATGTTAAAAAAAAATCTGTCGATCTGTCTGTCTGTTATCACGATAACTCGAGTACGTTTTGATCTAGGAACTTGAAATTTGGTATGCAGGTGTATTGGCTTCATAGCTCGGACAAGTTCGAAGATAGACAAAATCGAGCATACGTAAAAGGGAGGAAAAGGTAAACGAAGTGTGGCAAAAAGCATGGTGTAGGTCATTTCCTTTATTCTGCTCGCCGAAAATATAAAAGTTTATAAACGATTTTACGTTTCAGATATTTTTAATTAGAAAATTTTAATTTTTCTTTGTATAAATAAATTATCTCTAAAACTATCTTTTTACGGACACGATTTATAATAATAAACTTTTGCTTTTAATTACGCTATTATATTAAAAATTACACTCTAAATGCAAATTTTTCTTTATAGACTACCCACTAAACTATTTTAATCTAATTGGTCAATAAACCGACTGGGCTAACTATATCGTAAAAAAGAAAAATAAAATAAAAATAAACATTCACGTAGATTTCAATGTATACCAAGATGACTTTACATCTTGATGTATACAATTTATGCTGTATTTCTACTCAAAACAGGCTGACTTTGTAATTGTTTATTTAGCATAATATTTGAAATTAAATATTTTGACTCGCAGAGCATCAAATTCAACGTGCGAGACATTGTTTTAAAGGAAATTTATTATATTTTTACTTTGAGTCTCAAAAAAATACTTGAGCTCCACATTCTACTCTAAAAGTAGGCGGAGAGCTGGTGACCATTTTCATTTAATTTTAATTTCAATTAAGCTATTTTCAAATTGCCAGGTTCTGGACCGGTTCCTTTGGGTTTTAAAAAATCAAAAAGCTGTCAAAATGAGACGTTTATTTATTTAGTTATTACAGTCAAATTAATCTATTTTCATAGTTATACACAATAATTTTGGGGCCAAGGGGTAAAAACAGTATTTAAAACCTGCCTTTGACATATGTCATGTTGAGATTTTTAAAGAAATAATTATTATTAATTATTTATAAAATTATTCTTTGATTAAATGAAAATTGTAGATGTCAAATCAACTTTTTAAAAACTGTTTTTACCCCTTGGCCTGCAGAATATTTTTGTATTTATAACTGTCAAAATACACTGATCTAAATGTAATAAATGTAATTTACGAAAATTAACCTGCTGACGCCTCGCAGGTTAATTTTCTCATGGGCAATATCTTACTTTACCCACTAGTACCATAAATAACTATTGTTTGACTCGGTGAGTTAAAAGTAGATTTTTAGGGAACCTCATGTCACCACTTTTTTAAGGCTTCTAGCACCCAAAGGAGCCGGAACCAGAACCTAACGATTTGTAAATAATACAGCCGGGAGAAAATAATTAAATAAAAAGTCCAAACCATTATGTTACCAGCTCTTACAATAAAATTTTCAATAACTTTATAAAAAATCTATTTTGCTTTCCCATTTAATTTTTTGAAAAAGTCTTGTATTCGTGAAAAGAAAATAATTTTATCCAATACATACAGATAATAAGACAATTACCAGCTTTATTTTAAATAGATAAACTCAATAATAACCCCAGCGTGGCTTTTACTTTATTGAGTGGATAATTATTTATTTTACCCACTCAACTGTCACTTGTCAAATTATGTTTTTGTAAATGTCATTAAAATTTTTAACAAAAATATGAATTCCTATGCTATTTATTAGATAAAACCTTGTTAATTTTCTCATGGGCAATATCTTACTTTACCCACTAGTACCATAAATAACTATTTTTTTTGTTTCAGCTACATTGCACAGAATATGGCAGAAGAGAATGTGGTCTTATCTCAAACTCATCTTCGAAGCAAAAGTACAACTCTGGTCTTGCATTAAGTCTGGTCCTTTTAGTAACCTATCTAACAAGATAGGTTATAGGCTTAAACTGTAAACAATTCTCCTGTACATATTCACTAGAAAACCATTAAAATAATATTAAAAATTTTAACTATAATAAGTAAGAAAACCCCTGAAAACAATCAATTAACATTACATCCTTTGAATTTTCGGATCAATTATCCTAGTCGAAAGTTTTGGTTGAAATTACGTTTTTACAACGTTTGATTTATGTTGAAAAATATGTGTTTTTTTTGTTGAAATGATTCGCTTATTCATGTTAGGAGTCTAACATAAATACAGGGTGGGGCACAACATCATGTTATTAGAATTGTATGTTTTACAACTGATTTTGGCTCAAATCGATTTCACGTTTTTTTTTTTTATCCAAGTTACTTCTACTGTAGTCATGCAAAGCTAAAGACCCAGCTCTTTTTTTCTATAAAGCTGAAACTTTTGCGGTTTACTGTTCGAGTAAGCTGAAATTTTGCAGTTCCTATGCCGATTAAGCTAAAACTTGAAATATTGTCAGTTTTAAAATTAAGATTCTGTACAGAAAAAAACTAGTTACTTGTCCAATTGCGGTTCCTTATCAGATTAAGGTGAAATTTGGCATATTGGCACTCTAAAATCTGATTCTGTACAGAAAAAACTAGTTTCTTGTTAGATTAAGCTAAAATGTTCTAGTTCCTTATCCAATTAAACTAATTTTGCAGTTCTTTTACAGATTTAGCTGAAATTTGGCATATTAGCTTTTAAAATTCATCATTTTTATTTTTACTTTTATTTTTTAACGGATGTAATGTTCATAAGTTTTACTTTGTAGAATGCCCCATTTATGTTCAAAAATTATAGCTTACTATAGTTAATTTTTAGTTAAAAAAAACTTATTTATTCTTTGGAATTGAAAATTTGAGTTTTTTTTGTGTTTTGGTTTTCCTATTTATTTTATTTAAATATCGATAGCTCAGTTCAGGTAGACCTTATTTCACCTTAAATATGATTAAAATATAATAAACGCATCTTTTCAACCTGATAAATTTCAAATTAACAAATGTGACTTAAGACATGTTAGAATTTAGCTATCGATGTACTAAAATCATATCATAGACTGTCAGATGTAGCTGTGTTCAATATTTTACATATTTAAAAGCACAGGCAAAATTTTAAGGGGCAACAGTTTTTGGTGTAATAAATTATTTTTGGTTGGGGAAAATCTAAAATTATTAATGTTTTTTATATTTTTTCAATTTTTGGGGGATAATTTTTTTAAATTGAGGGGAAAAGTCGTAAGAATTTGCAACGGATGATCCCCCCTAAAATTCTGCCTGTGTTCAAAAGAAAATCTTAGTAAAAATGTTAACGCTTTCAAAATAAATTAATTTGTTTGCGATATTTTGCAACAGTTAACAAGAAATAAAAAATACTTTTGAATACTGTAACCTTAAAACATCAAATTTAGTATACATTGAGGCATTGATTCAGTAATTATCATTAACAAATTTGAGGTCTGTATGAGTTCTAATAACTTTTGAATGTTTAGTCATACAGACTTCACATTTAGTAATTTTAATGTTATGATTTCTTTTTATCCTACTACATCCAATAAGGAGCATTTTTTAAGTTTCTTATTTTATAGAAGTATTTTTTGAGGCACATACCTCTATTTAAATCAGTGTTTTGAGGCATTTTTACTAAAGTTCTGCATAGTTAGTAAGTAGTAAGTTATGAAGACTGATAAAAATAGCAAAGATATTGGAAAAGTGTAAAATTTTAGGCTTGGACCGTATTACTTGATTTTTATTGGACGTTTCGTCTCTTTGTACTAGACATCTTCAATTTCCTAAAGATTCGTGAAAATCATTTAAAAGAAGGAAGAATCAGTACAAATTTAAGCAAACTTTAGGGTCCAAATCTGAAAACTTTATCTCTTTTTAATTTGGCTGCTGCCTAGTGAAAGCCTAAAATAGTAATGTTGTATTCTTAAAAATCGAAAAAAAAATCTATTTATGAAACTAGAATTGAAATTGAAAAGCATTAAATAATGTTTTTAGTGTTTTTACGCAGTTTTTACGTTTAGAGGCTACCCATAAATGACGCAGGAATGTTTTATTTAACTTTTGTCATTACGCCATGCTGTATGTATTATGTCAACTACATGGTGTTGTTCCTAAGGAGGGCAGTATAATAATTATAATAATTATTATTTTTATAAATAATTATTTATAATTATTATAAATAGCCCACATTTTTCCGGCTTCATTTCTGGATGGCCCTTTAGATTTATAATGAGAGGAACAATAAGAAATTTATTTTACCATACAATTTAAAAATGTATAGAATATTAAAGAATATTTTATCAACATAATTGGTTAGACATTAGGTGTACAGTTTTTTTTTACATTTATTTACTGAGTGTTTAATAACACAGGCTCACAAAAAATAATTTCAATCACTAGACCAGAAATAATTTTCGAGTTTGACAATGAAAAAGCTCGCCGAACCCATAAATTATTGAATTTTGGGAGTTGTACCCAAAGAAAAAGTGCTCTAGCACCTAAACTTGATTTTTTACAGTTTTTATATAGAAAGAAAAAAGATATCGCTATAGCCCTATCTAGAAGAAAACTGTTTGGCCAAAAAATAACAAAATGGCGGACGTTTTTCAAGAAGTTTTAAATAATTTTCAAACAAAAAACAAATGGCCGCAATTATGGCGACCACCGCTTTTTTTCAAAAAAAAAATATAGCAAAAAAGGCACTTTAAAAACAAAAAAAAAATATTTAAATTTAAATAAACATACCTACAAAATTTTTCAATGATTTCTTTTTTATTTCTATATAAATTTAAAAAAAAAAAAAATATTTTTAAAATTCCAATCTGACTAAAGAAAGAAGCTAGGTCCTGGGGCCAGCGATCTTTTTCATTGTCAGATCCCAAAATACGTTTTTGACCTTAATTTTTTTGTGGGCCTGTGTATTATTTTATCCCTTATGATCCTAGAACAATCCCTAGATTTTAGAAAAGGTGGATCATAAAAAAATTGCCAAAATTTGGTAATAAGTTTTATTATATATTTTTTGGAATTTTTCTTTTTATAAAATGCTAAAAAATTATAAAAAAAATAGTTTCAGGGTAATTTTAAGGGTGTATTTTAAATTAACTACTATTTAAATATAGTTCTGTATAGGTTATAACCCAGGAAACCAGATGACGTCCACGACGTACTATCGACGTCAGTTTTAGGTGATATTTGTGGTGTATGAATTTTGTTTAATTTTCGTGACGTATTTTATGGTTAATTATGGTTAATTTTGTCATGCGTAAAATCCTAGGTTTCTCTTTCATACCATAAATAACTATTAATTGAGAGATATATAATGTTGAACACGTTATTCTAAAGTCATATTTCTGACGTCATTATATCGTCAGTAATTTTACGTCCCTAGGCTGTGACTTAGACAGGTTACTGGGACGACCGCAAAACGTCATAATATCACGTCATGTAGGTCAGTTAGTGCCCAATAATTGCCGTCAAAAAGGCGTCTTTGGGTTTCCTGGAAAGGACTAAAAAAACACTCAGTTCAACTACTAGTATTATAATTTGAATAAAGACATATTAGTAATGTAAAAAATGTTGTAAAAGTTTAAATTTTATATTGTTATGGAAAGTTATTAGATAAAATTTGCAAAACAATATATCTCATAATGTATAAAATATATATTCAGTGTAAGGTAATTATGGGTAAATGTGATATTGGGGCAATTACAATAATAGTATTGACCCTTAAATATTTATAACGTGGTAACATCGAATAGAAAATAAGTATCCTTTTGAAAAAGGTAACAAAATCTGATTTAAAATGAAAATAAGTTTTAACATTAATATGTTTTAGACGGTAGGGGCCTTGAACCTTTATGAAAAAGTTTCCCAAAATTAAGTGGCGCAAAAGTGTCCCAAAATTATGTGACGCTTACGATATTAACAAATATGCAAGTAAAGAAAACCGTGTCTCGGAGCTGGAGGCTTAAAACATATTAATGCTATCACGGTTTTGCTTTACTTGTATAGTAGAACGTATTTAACAATCCTTTCCGAGAACTTTATTTTTGTTTTAACTTTTCAAAAACATTTGTTGCATTTACTCATGTTAATCTTACCGGTAAAGATCTGATAAAAACTATTTATTTAAAATATTCTATATTATGTGTACGTCTAGAAAAAATGAGCCTATCTTTTAATAATATATTTGCACTTGAATAAAAAAAAACGGAAGGTACCTATCCACGGCGGACTTGGATCAACTTTAAAACAAAAACAAAAGTCCTTGCACCGATCGGATTTTTTCATAAATCTTTTCTACGATATCTCACGAGTATTTATTATCAGTATGAAAATAATCGGTAGACGGATTCGTGAGATAAATCAAATTTCATTTGTTTTTATATTTTTTAGTGTATGTTTAATTTTTATTACCAATATCGAAAGAGTTTTTTTAAACAATCTACGAAATTGCTTAAAAAATAAACTTTTTTGATAAATATCTATAAAAATTAAACATACACTGAAATAAATATAAAACAAATGAATTTTGATTTATCTCACGAATACCTCTACCGATTATTTTCATACTGACAACAAATACTCGTAAGACATCGTAGAAAACATGAAAAAATCCGATCGGTGCAAGCACTTTTGCTTTAAAGTTGATCCAAGCTGCCCGTGTATCTAGTGATTTTTACTACTTAATATTTCCACTTTTTAGCACGTCAAAAAACATTAGAAAACAGCGTGAAAAGCACTTTTCACTCGGGTAAATTTTACCTACGAAAATAAAACTCGTAGAAAAACCCAATTTTGTTTTGTGTATACAAAAAAACACATTGTTTTTTTGACTTTTTAGCTCCTAAACTTACAAGATGGTGTCTTTTTCTTGACGTACTCATATTTTTTGTTAATTTTCATTTTGTACTAGAAAAGGTTTAGATTTTTAGTCGATCTAGTCTTTAAAAATAAATCAAATGTGATTGAACAATTTATTGATAATAATTTTTTATTTGTTTTAATATTAATAATAATTTAAAAAAAAAATCTCATCTAAATATATTTTAAAATTCATCCAAAGATATTTTTCAAAGTTTTAAATATGTTTTTAATCTTTCTCTATGCAAAAAAAAAACAGAAAAATTATATAATTTAGTGGAAGATGCAAAGCTTATTTTTACACGAGTTATAAACCTTTTTTTCTATTTTTTAAAAGAAAATATTTGGACTTAAAATTTGAAATTTTATATTTTTTATTTTTGCTTAGGGTTTTTGCTGATTAAGTTCCTACTATTTATTAAAGGCAAAAATTTAAAAAAAAACATATTTAAAACTATTTATTTTTTATATTTTATTTAAATTAACAATTTATTTGTTAGTTTTTGTCAAAAAAATTGTTAGGTAAAATTTTTGTTTGTGTTTGTCTCACACCCGTCCATTGTAAAATAATTTGGGTTTTTGTAAATCATTAAAAAAAAATATCTTTAATTGTTAAATTTTGGCTTTATTTTGTATATAGATTGTGTTATAAATAAACAAATAAATAAAAAAATATAACGATTTTTTTTATTTTTCCGTTCCTTAAAATTAAAAAAAAAAATTAAAAATAATTCATTTATGAATAAAATTCATAAAAAAATCATATAATTTATAAAATTCATTTAGAAGCACAAAAAAAGCTAGATGGTTCCTAGGTGAAACGTCTATGTTAAAAAAATATTGGTGGTGAAATTTCCCTTTGGTTATCGATATAAAACAAATCATAAAAAAATCGAAAAGGGAAAAATCTAAAAAAAATATCCAATACATACAGACAAAATTATCAAAATTTGCGTTACGTAATACTTGAACGTTCTCTTTGGGCTGTAGAACGTAGAGAAAATAGTATATAAAATCCGTTTGGGATTGGCTTTTACTGCACTCGAATGATTTTTTTCTTATTCTCGGGCACTAAAAGCTTAGGTCGCAAACTAATTTCAAAATAAACTATTTTACAAAAAAAAAAGTTACGCCATGCTCTTTTATGTCAAGTTCTACCAGGGTTTATAAGGAAAATATCACATTTATATGCAAATTTTTCATTGTAATATATTTAGATATGAATGATATCACCACTTTAATGTAATACGTAATATGAGATATATGAAAAATTTTCTAAATTTAGAAAAGATTTAAATTAAGTAAATTTTTGAGAAGACAAATTCTTAGTCCCTTTTGAACAATATCTCATGATTTTAATTTTAGATTTTGGTGAAGGTGCAGGCATTTAAACATAGCTCTTAGGGAACTTTCAAGTATTACGAAACGCTTCTAGGGGGGGTGGGGGTCATTTTGGAGTGTTACGCCCATGTTTATGGTATAGGAAAATAGCGTTACAGGGGGGGTCCAAATGATCAAAATTAGCGTTACGTAATACTTAAACGTTCCCTTATTTAAATAACCCCCCCCCCCGCACCATTTAATTTTTGTATGTCATAAAATGATAATGTTTATTAGTTGCATACACAGTAAAAATTTCAAGTCTATGTTAAACCGTTCCTGAGTTATGAAGTGAATATTTTAAAAATGCCCCTTAAAAGTGTTCTAGCTCCCCTAAGAAGCCATTTTGTTAACGTTCATAGAAACTTTTTTCTCACTTTTTGACGTAAAATCTGAATATATTCCCCCTCAATAAAAGGGGGGTGTTAGAGGGGTAGCCAAAATATAAAATCTCTATATCCTTTAATAAGGGGTATTTTATGGACGACCCCTAACAATGTATTTATTTATTGAATATACTTGTTTATATTGCTAATTGTCGATAAGAATCGAATTACATGAGTCACCCTATTATTTGTGCATGTAAAGCAGTAAATTAAAAAACATTTACGTCCCTGTTCGTCATCCGACCACTTCAAGGCGAAATGTATGATTTACACCCGTGGACTTAATGGTTTGGACTTAATTGCAGTTCACAGATTTTTTCTCTCATCTGCACAAAACATTTACCTTCCCTAGTTAAAAAAAAAATAAAATACTTTTACAATCTGTTTAGTGAGTTATATTAATTATTGTATTGCCAACAAATTTGATTTAAAAAATATTTTTATCCACGGCCGTGATTAATAGGCCTCTTAATCACGGGTCTGTAAAAATAAACCGTCTAAACTTCAAAACAGTCGTTTATAAAGTATAGTAATCTACTCGTGTATAATAGATATTGATGATTCGGGTGATTAGGCCACTCGGCCTCCAGCCTCGTGGGTTAATTTTCTCATGGGCAATATCCTAGTTTCCTCTCTATAACTATTTTTTGATCCATGCTGAAGTTTTTTTCGGTCGAAGTAATATTTATTGACTTCTCAAATGCCTTCCAAAGAATTGATCCGTATATAATGCTTAAAACATGGCAAGTCTATAGCATTATTATAGGGATCAGTCCTTTCGAAGGCCTTTGAAAAGTCGTTGACTATTACATCGACTATTTTTATACAATTGTTATTTCCCAGGGATCAGTTTTGAGGCCGCTTTTATTCAGGCAGATGTATAACGGTTTTTCATGTGTGACTAAGAAAAGGTGAACATTATAGGTATTTATTTAATTAAATTATATTTAACACTAATGCTTTTATTTTTATTATTTATCAACAATATGTTTAAGCAAATTACAAAGACACTGCGAACTATAGTTTATTGTGGAATGCAATACATCAAAAAAGAGGACTTAGCGTTTCATCCACCAAACCGAATCACATTTTCTTAAAATAAATCTCTAAGGGCCACTTGCACCAATGATGGTTTAACTTTAAACTTGGATTAAATTGACGGATGGCCAATCAGAACGCAGCATTTTTAACTTAAACTCGGTTTAGCTGAGTTAATCCCGTACCAAAATTTGGTGCAAGTGGCCCTAAATACTCTGTTTTTAAAAATCGCTTTAATATAAACGCTGTACACACACAGGATAATTAGGGCCATATTTAGGACTTTCCGGCATTTGTCTGATTACTTTTTAGCAACCTCAGGTGTTTCCCAGGGATCAGTTTTGGGGCCGCTTTTATTTGTATTATTCATCAACGATATGTAAAGGTAAATTACGGGGGAAAGACACTGTAAATAGTTTATTATGGAATGCAATACATTAAAAAAGGGAGGGTTGGTTCATTTCATTCACCAAACATATAATTATAGGTTCTTAAAATAAATTCCGATATACTCTGTATTTAAAAATCGCTTCAAGGCAAACGTTTCGGTGATTCATGTTGTGCCTATGTCAAGAGGTTGTGGGTATTCGTCAGAGACCGCGGTTCTGAATCAACAAGCGACAATTCAAGGAAATCCACATATTAATATTAGAATCCAGCTTAAGTTTATGTTTGATACAATTTTCTTCCTTCCTTGATACAGACTGTATCATACAGTCAATTATTAAGTCAATTAACAATTGTTAACACAGGCTCACAAAGGAAAAAAGTCAATTACTGTTAACCTGACTTAACAGGATGGTCCAGACGAAAAAATGTTTAATTAATATTTAAATCTCTTTATTATAGTTATATTAAAACTACTCCAAATTAACCACACTTAAGTTACTACCCTTAAAAAGTTAAATAGCACATTTTATATATTTTTACATATTAAGATAACTATAGTTTTTAATTCTCTCTTTTTTAAAATTTAAAATCTACTCAAAAATAACAAAAAAATGCATTTTTGTATTACAGTTAGTAAGGTATTCGTAAATTTAATGAATGAAAAACTAATACCGTAAACTACCTTACCTTGAAAAGTTTTAAACGTCTTAGGGTACGTACCCTCTCTAAAAAAACAAACCATTTTTATTTCTTTCATTTCATGAGGACTGCAATCCCTTCCCCCACCCGCCATAATAACTATTCATCCAGTGGATATACTTTAGGGATGTTAAAAAAAATAGATGGCCACTGGATATCTCGTGGATATCATAGATATAAGCGGACATTTGGATATCCATGGGATATCTAATGTCAATCAAGGCTATCCACTGGATATACTCTACATCCAGAAAGTATATCCCCTGGATATCTAATAGTTATTATGTGCTGTCTGGGTACTGACCCCACTAGCTCACTATTTTCCTCAAGGGCCTTTTTTCGCGTGGGTATTTAATATATTTATTTTTATTTAAATACTTAGTATTTATCAACAATCTGATGACTAACAAGGTACCTTTTGTTTATTAATTCATAAAAATAACTAGCGTGCCGTAAAAAAAAAACCTATAACTATGACTCACAAATTTCTAAAGTAATTATTTCATTTTAAATAATTATATAACTGATAATATTTAATAATGGAGAAGAAAGTCGTGTACTATAAGCGGGTTTACGCAGGGAAATTGCGAGGGCAGTCTTATTGGGGGTGTGAAAAATTTAATTTACCAACTAAGACCCAGCCAATTTTTTAAAAAATGCAGGATATGGCCACACCGCAAATAATAGAGAAAGAATAACCTTTATTGGTGAATTAAAAATCGCTCTAATAATTGCGTGTGTTGAATGATGCGCTGTTGCCAAGTTTGCGATAATATAATGGGTTTTGATTATTTTTTATTTATTTATTTGATCGATATTAATAAATAAAATCTATAATACAGTTTTTCGTCATTTCTTTTTATCATTTTGCATTTTTTAAACAAAATTATTATTTTTTAAATCGATATGCCCCTTTCTACATTTTATGTATAAAGAGTCAAGAATGTTAAAAAAAAGTCGAAAAATAATTTTCCAGAAAATTTATTAGGAACATAAATAGCTAATAATAATTATTACAATTAATTATAAATACGGTACAATAGGTTATCATACATTTCAAACTAATATTTAACATAACAGTCTTGCTATAAATACATATTAAATAACAAAAAAAAAATCAATTAAATATTGAATTTTAAGGTGGTCTTACATGATCAGGACTCAAGTCAAACTTAAGAAATATACACTTAATCAAAAAATGAACCGTTGACATTGAATATTACTTGAGGAAAAACAACTAAAAAAAAATTACAACTGAATTCCCTTTAGGAGGTAATCCCTTAAGATTTTCTCGGATTTTTTATTTAAGAGTACCTTGAAAATTCTTGAAAGTTCCTAAATAAAAGGTCCTACGTGTGGTAAAGATGAGATTTAGTTCGATTTTTTTTAGAGTACCCCCAAGATTACCTCCAATGTGTACACTTAAATTCCTCAGCGGTTTACAACTCGATATTACTTCTTTTATTTTAAGTTTACCCCAGGTTAAGAATTGAGGCGAATTTCTTAAGTTTTAATTTTTTTTTTCAGAAAAGCAAGCAATAATTTTTGAGGAACCCTCCAAAAAAAAATAAAAACTGGGTATATTCATATTTAGCACCCATGAACTTTATCAAAATGTTATACAGGACCTGTATTACAGGTATATGGAATTTTTTTTAGTAAAAGTTACCGTGAAAATCCATTAAAGAGAAAATTACCATAATTAAAATTTACTGATAATATTGAAAAATTACTGGATTTTCATAAAATTTTCAAAAAAAAAATCAGTAAATTTAAACGTTATGAAAGGTAAACAATTTTATGTTCCGAATTTAATTTTTCAAGAGTAATTTTCACTTCAAAAAATCTCGGTGTAGTTTCAACTTATTAAAAAAAAGTCCAAATTATTACAAAAAACGTAATAGTAATACAAAAGTGATCTACACTTGTAAAAAAGTACTGGAAACAAGGTATTTTGTCCTTAAAAACAAACGGGACCTTTAAGTGGGTGATATCACATTTTATTAGCAACAAGTAAATCCTTGATGGGATGTTAGGTTCATTCTTCGTCCTTCTTGGGGTTCGCTCTGCCACTTAATTTCTCCAAACCACCTTGAGACCTGCAAAAAAATATCGTTTTTTACTTCACAAAGAAGGAACACAAGAAATAAATAAAAGGAAGTTTTATATACCGATATTGGATGTCCATATATGTGTAGGTAGATAAAATAATATTTTAATTTTAAGGTGACTTTGTTTTTGTTTAACTTTATTTTGTTATAAATTATCATTTCCAAGCGAGTCCAATCACCTCGGCGCACCCTTTACTTTATTTTGAGTATTTTTTATTCAAAGTATCTTTTCTTTTGTTAAGTTTTTTGAACTATATAAGATAGACAAGAATTTATCAGAAAATATTTCTTATCAATTTACCATAGGCCCAATTAGAAACAAATAATGGGGGGCTACCTTAAAATAAATACGTTGTCTTTTTACGAAAAATGTAATTATTGGCCTAAGCATTTGGGGGTAAAGCCGTTAGCCCCCCTAATTACCCTAAATACGTCTATGGAATAATATATTTTTTATTCGATAAACAATTGAAGTTTATGTTGTAAACTACTTTATGCCTAATCTGTGCTATGACTCATATAAAAAAATAAAATATAATTATTTTAATAATATTATCTGTTCACAAGAAAAAAAAAACAAAAACAAAGCTAAGATTCACAGAAAAATAATAAAACAAAACCGCTTATGGGAAAACATTTTTGTACACGAAAAAAAAAGTGGTTTTAAATAATAATAATTATTATTATTATATTATTCACAGCGCGTCCTAGACAAAAAATTCTTGGATACAAATGTGTTTTATGAAAAAATAAGAAACTCTGAAAAAGTCAGTCCGTCCGTCTGTACGTCTGTCCGATGTCACGATTTTTGTAGACACGATAACTCCAGAACGAATTACCCGATCGACTCGAAAATTTCAGGAAAAGTCAAGTTCTATGATGGGAAGATCCCTATTGGTTTTCAAAGTAATCCCCACAAAAACAAAAAAGTTATGGGGGGTTAAACTTTTTTTCAAAAATAAAAAACTATAATTTTCAAAAAAAAAATAAATAAATTATTTCGTTTTTCGCAAAAAGAAAATTAAAAAAAATGAAAATTTTATGAAATTTTTTTTTCGAATTTTTTTTAATTTTTTTTTAAGTGTTTCGTTTTTCAAAAAAACTAATATATTATTCAACGAGTGTATAATCTTTGCTATTAATCAATGAGGGTGGATTTTGGGACACGAGCCGATAGGCGAGTGGCCTAATCACCCGAATGATTACTAGCTACTATACACGAGTAGAATACTATACTTTATCCACGGTTGTTTTGAAGTTTAAACGGTTTATTTTTACAGACCCGTGATTAATAGGCCTATTAATGACAGCCGTGGATAAATATCTTTTTTAAATTTTTTATACATATATATATGTACATATATGTATATATCTTCACGGTTTGTTAATACTTATTTTTGAATCGATGATAAATTTTATTGTATTTTTAAATTGTGTGAGATTAAGTTAAAACTACGTATTATAATAGATAATATTATAAAATAAACTGGGTACCTATCTATTGTTTTCTAATGCAAATATGTTCACTATGCATAAATAAATAACGAAAATTTATATATTGGTTACAAAATTAGTATATTCTGTAATAAGTTTGGAATAACGCAAGTGTAGAATATATATCCCAAACGTGTTTCAGATTATACTTTTTTTTCGACTGCAAAATTTCTTAATAATTTTATTGAATTTTTCTTCAATCGTCTGCATTTAAATCTAGTATCATGTTATAAATGACTATTCCATTACAAGAGCGAGAATATAATATTAACGCACAGTCAGGTCTATTCACGTGCGTAAACAATATTGCTATTTTGGCAATATTGGCAAAAATCGCATGCGATTTTGACCCATATTACCTTTGACAATACTATCGGGTGCGATTTTTGCAAATATTGCCAAAATAGCAATATTGTTGTTCTAAAGTGTGAAAAAAATTACTTACGCAATAGTTTCGATGATATTCTGGACTCCATGACTCTCCTTGACTCTGTTCTTGGGCATGGTGGCTACATATTCATTCGCTTTGTCATGGTACGTCCCATACATTCCTCTTAGCTGCCCATATACCAGTTTTTTGAACACAGGATGGTTCTTATCAATATCTTGACAATCTGTAGAATTAACATTTTTTACCACCACGTGGTCAACTTTTTGGGTTTTTCCATTTTTGACTGCAAACACTTGCTGGTTTGTTTCATTTTTGGAGTTATTTTTAGTTAAATTTGGAGTTACTACGGTTTTGTGCATGTTTTCCACTTTACCATTTGCTTGAGGTAGTGGAGGGGCTAAGGGTGGAGGGGGAGGGGGAAACGTAAAATCCTCTTCAGCTTGATTTACCTCAGAATTAATAAATCTTTGAGAAGAATTTTGATTTTCTGATAAATTTTGAGGTATATATTGAGGTGGAGGAGGAATAAAATTTCCAGGTTTTGAATTACAGTTTTCTGAAGAAATCTGATTTTGAGTTATAGATTTAACCTCTAAAAATTGGGGAGGTGGAGGGACAAAACCTGTCGAGGTTTGTTCAGAAACTGTAACATTTTGTGGTATTGGCTCGGTGAACTCAGGAGGTGGAGGGGGAGGACTAAAATTTGTTGGAGGTTTTGAGGCTAATTTTGGCTTCGGTGATTGAGGAGGCTTAAAGGAAGCTTTCGTGGTAGTTTTAACTGTTTTAGTAACTTGTAAATGTTCCGTTCTTGTTTCTTCAAAACTGAATTGATGAGTTTTTTGAGTTAATCCATTGATTTCTTTAATTAAATTTTCCTCACTTTTTGTTCTTGCTTCTGATAGAGTTTCCTCAATTTTTTCTGAAGACTGAGGCGTAACCGTTTCTGTAGTCAAACTTTCTTCACTTTTGGAGTTTTGGATAACTGATTTTGTCTCAATTTTTTGAGGACATATACATAGTATTGGAGGAGGTCTGATACTTGAATGAATCAAGTGTTCTTTGCTTTTTGACATTTGAGCGATATTGTGGATTTCTTGCACAGTTTCGGTTTTATTTGGAGTCTCATCAGAATCATCCAAATTTTCTTGACTTTTTGACCTTTGGATAAGTCTTCTAATTTCCTCGACTGATTCTGTTTTATAAGAATCCGAACTTATGACATCTTTTGGCACATTTTCAAATTTACCTGTATTTAAGTTTATTGTTTTGTTTATGTTTCTATAAGAATTTGCTTTATTTACAAAATTTCTTTGTGTTGATTTAGCAGAATTATTTTCAAACATCTGGCTCATTTTTTTCACCGAGTTGCTTCTGAACAAAACCGTTTTCTTTGTTTCTCCATTTTCATTCTTTTCTTCAATATTTTCAAACTTTTTAGACACGTTATTGACGTAATTTTTCGTTACATTTTCATTATGATCATTTTTTGATTTTTCATTCAAGTTAATAAAAATTTCTGTTTTTTTAACTTCCGGTTCGTAATTCTTACTTGAAAAATCAGCTATGTCCGAACTCAAATCTTCTTTGGAACTGCACGAATTATTTGAAGAGTTCGTTAAAGACTGGAGGGATGAAACGCCACTATCGCTGCAGTCCAGATCAACTTTTTTTCCACTTTTGTAACTTTGTATGAAATTTCGATAGTCCTTGTAGTCACTTTTGAGTACCGTGGTACTTTTCACTGTGCCCGACATTTTCGAATTGCACTGTATGCGGTTTTGTACGGAATTCGTGGTACACTATCGAGGAGAGAACTAGTTATGCATATGATAGTTGGTTGCAAGGCGTTTTATTTTGTATAGGTAAACAGATGATGACATCATGGTGCGCCTTGGTGGGAGACGCTTGAAAATTGGCTAATGACGAGCTATACTCCTCGGGTTAATGGTTTTTTTCCCTACTGTAAGACACCTACGCATTTGGTATTTACGGCTTGGCTTAAACCACAAAAAAAAATTTTCATATAATTCTCTTAGATTTTCGTACTTTTAAAAAAAATTGACAATAAGAATTTCTTTTGTTTGGCTAAAAAATTCGGTTTTTATTTAATAACTCAGGAACCCTTTGAGATATAGTAACGAGGTTTTGCAAGTAAACTAATCTTAATAAGGCCCATCTTCGTATGTTATTTTCATGTACTTATTTTAACCAGCAGTGTGCGAAACGGAGGGGCCTTATCAGTTTTTTGTCCCAAACTTTTTTCTGTATAACTTTTTTGTCATTTTATTTTTGGAATATGATTCCTCAGATCAAAATACACAAAAAGGTACTCTTGTTGTAATACTGTAGGATTAACCGTTTTCGAGAAAAATTAATTTGAAGGTGAAATTTCACGGTTTGAGGAGGAAAAATTAAATACTAAAAATGTTGAAAACCGAAATTTTAATGATGCATGTTGAATGTAGGAGAAGTCAGGGTTAACTGGGCCACAGAGTTAACTGGTCAACCTGGATTCTATCAAGTTTGTTTATTAGTATTGGCGCATTAGTGCAAATTCTAGTGATATTTAGTTAGTAGTATGGTTTAAAGTATTATGGCGGACCAGGTTGCCGACGTGTAAAATGTAGTAAAGAAAGTTCATTGTTTTCGATGAAAAGTAGGTATTTACCTTAACTTTTATTTTTTAATTAATACTTTATTATTAATAGGAGGATCTAGACTAATATTTTACCTAATATACTGAATATTTTGTTAATTATTCTGCATAATTGCCGCCCTGTAATATATTGTTAAGTTTTAAAATTTTATGATTTCATTCAGTGGTTTGGACTTTTGGACTCAGGGTTAACTGATTCGGGGTTAACTGGACATGGTCAAAATCACTTATGTTAATATTAATTAGTTCGGGGTTAATTGGGCCATGTCCCGTTAACCAAGGACCAATTAATCCTGAGATATATGTAATATTTAACATATTATGTTGTCTATTTTTATGTTAGAATTAAATTTCATTTGATTTTAAATCGTTTTTATTCACAATAATTACAAAACAATATACTTTTGTTAGTGGACCAGTTAACCTTGAGTAGTGGTCCAGTTAACCCTGGCCTATGGGGTTAACTGGTCCAGCGGGGTTAACTGCTTTATCGTTAATAACTTTTTTTATATAAATAATATTTTTCTGAAGTATTAATATGTCCAAATATAGTAATAATCTACCTTTTACTATAGAAAATATTTTAATATTGTTTAGAGGGTTTTCAAAAACTCGATATGAAAAAGAGGTGCCCAGTTAACCCCGACTTCCCCTACATCAAAAACTAAAAAAAAAAAACTAAAAACTTTTTTAATAGTTATTGAATAGCCCTGCATCATTAAAATTTTGGTTTACAACATGTAGAATCACCCCCCGAGTTTGTGCTCATCATATTCGGACAGCCTGTATATGGTAATAATTATTACCATATTAACATACCTATGAGTAAAATCAAAACATGTGCCGATTAAAATAAAAATCGACCTGACTGAGGATTTTTTTGTAAAAATATATTATTTACAGATTTATAGAATTTATTTATTTTAAACATTCCACACTGTATAGTAATGTTAAATTATTTGGTAATTTACAACCATTGCTAAATTATATCATACTATTTCTATGCGTGTAGGGTGCTTCAACTTTATTCCTCTTCCTTTTTGGGGATCGTCCTGCCACTTAATTTCTCTAAACCACCTTGAGCCCTGAAACAAAAATATTCTTTTTTTTTTACAAATAAGAAACACAGAAAATAAATAAAAGAAAGTTTTATATACCGGCTTTACTATATTGCAAAAATAACTATACAGGGTGTTACATCTAAACTGTTACAAGCGGATATCTAAAGATTTTTTTTCACATTGGATACTTTGATAGAAATTAAATAATTAATTGATATTTTCCTCGAACCAGATTTTTTAAACCCATCGGGCGTATTTAGATTTAGCCTAAAAAATTAAGGACGTAGCCAAACAAAAATACTTTAAGTGTCTTCGTTTCGATGCACCTTAAAGTTATAAGGTGTCCAATAAAAAAACACCCTGTATAGATACAAATTGGAAAAAATACTTACGCGATAGTTTCAATGATATCCTGAACTCCATGGCTCTCCTTTACTCGGTTCTTGGGCATGTTCGCTACATATTCATTCGCTTTCTCATGGTACTCCCCATACATTCCTCTCAGTTGCCCATAAGCCACTTTCTTGGCTATAGAATGGTTCTTATCCAAGTTCTGACAATCCGCGGTTCCAACATTTTTCACCACCACGTGGTCAACCTTTTGAGTTTTTACGTTTTTGACTGCAAAGACTTGATGACTGGGTATATTTTTGGAGTCATTTTTAGTTAAATTTGGAGTTACTAGGTTTTTGTGCATGCTTTCTACCTTACCATTTGCTTGAGGTAGAGGGGGAGCGAGGGGTATAGGAGGAGCGAGGTGTAGAGGAGCAGCGGGTGGTGAAGGGGGAGT
>OY294051.1:373971-533427 GCA_958510825.1 Brachypterus glaber | reverse complement strand
GGAGGTTCTTGGACGAAGTTACTTTCTTCGATCAAGTTTTCTCTGGTAATGGTTTTGAACAACTTCTTCGATTTCTTCATTTAAATCTTCATCAGGTTCATACAAAATTTACATGACTTTTTGATCTTTGAATTTCCTCAAGTGATTCTGTTTTATAAGAATTCGAATCATTTTGGCAAATTTTCGGATTTAAGTGTATTTAGGTTTAATTCGGATTTACCTTTCTTTAAGTTTACTGTTTCGGAATATTTTGCAAATCTTGATCTTTTTGGTTCGAATAACATACTCATTTTCTTCACTAAAGTTGTTTCTTTATTTTTATTATTTTCCTCAATGTTTTCAAACATTTTGGCCAAGTTGTTAACGTTAATAAAAGGTTCTGATTTTTTCAACTTCCGGTTCGTAAGTTTTACACGCAAAAACAGCTATATCTTCTTTAGAACTGCAAGAATTATTTGAAGAAATTGTTGAAGAATTTAATTCATTTAAAAACTTTCTTGGTTCGAATAACTGACTCAATTTTCTCACCGACTTCGTTTCTTCATTTTCATTGTTTTCTTCATTACTTTCAAACATTTTGGACAATTATCTTGAGTAGGTAACAAAAAAAATCAGATTTTCTAACTTCTAGTTTGTTGTTCTCTTATTTGTAAAACCAGCTATATCCAAAATTAAATATTCTTTGAAACGAATTGTTCAAAGAATTCGTTGAAGACTGGAGGGATGAAACGCCACTATCTCTGCAGTCGAGATAAACTTTTTTACACTTTTAATTTGTAAAACAATCGATAGTCCTTGTAATCACTTTAAGTACCTTGGTACTTTTCACTGTTTCTAGTACTCCCCAAGGAGAGAATTAGAATGATGTCTGGGTTCTCGACGTTTTATTTTTATAAACCAAAGATGACATCAGGGTACGCCCTGGTTGGAGACTCATATTATTTGATAAAACATTTTTTACTTTGCATTTTGTGATAAGACTTAAACCACAAAACCAAAAATATATATATTTTTTTATTTTTGGTTTCTCCTTTTAAAAATTTTCAAAATTGTGGAAAAGCCTTGTATTTGTGCAAAATTATTTTTTTTGTATATTTTTGCGTTTTATGGCGTTTTGTGTCGATATAAATGATTTTCGAGCAAAAAAAAATCTAGCTTTGGAGTGTTTTGGTAAATATTGGGGTGGGGAAGGGGGGAAATGGGGAAATGGGGAAAATACAATCCTTTTTTACAAAAATCTGATAATTGCTAAATAGAGGTTTTTTATGTTGCTGAAAGTGAACGTGATATAAAAAAATGCAAGGCTATTACTCATTTAATATTAGATTTAGGTGAAGAATACTTTTTTGCTTAGTTTTAAATGAAGAATCTTTAAAGGGCTGTAGCTCCCTTATTTCCGGACATATGTTTTGTGATGTAAAATCACCCCTTTATTATGTACCAAAGAACTGCAAACACCGTGTATAATGGAATGCGTAGCATTACACATCTTCACGGCTTGATTAAATTTCCTGATATTTCCAAAATTTCCCTGTTTTCCCTGTTAAATTTAAGATTAACCTTTAAGTTTGAAGTTATATAAGAGTAAAACTTTCCCTTTTAATTGGAAAGTAAAAAAAATACTGCGGTATACGAAAAAATCGACAATGCCAAATAATAGGTAATAGTAATAATAGTAATAAAACAATTATACAATATGTTTCCTTTCTTATTATAAACATTCAAACATCTTGAATTATAGAGGTCAAAAAACTAGATAAATCTCAAGATTATTATTTATATTAGATTTTATAACACAGATCTACAAAGAAAAAGTTTTCTGAAATCTAAAAAATGTATTTTAATAGTTAATTATATTTAATAAATAGAAAGTTATTTAAAGCTATTTAGTAAAAATTGCACAAAGAACTGAAACATCTTAAGTGACAGAAATCAATTGTTTATAAAATTTACTCCTACTAGGAGAGAAAAAATTATTGCTATAGGTGAAGAAAATTGATTTCACAGTCTGAAAACATGATAAATAATGGTATGTTCTAAAGCTAGTAGTGAAAAAAAAAACATTATTGGGTAATGATTTTTAGCAAAAACTAGTTTTTGAAAAAATCCTGACCTAATGGAAAAAATAGAAATGATTTTGGAAATTAAAATACCAGAAACTAAAAGAATTAGTTCTAAACTAACCCACCAACTTTTAATGACCTACATTAATCAAAAATATTTTGTAGATCTGTGTAATCATTATTTGAATACATTTAAATATCTTTAGGTATATTTAAGTATTGAACAGATGATCGATTTGAAAAAATGTCAACTTTTACTTTAAGAGCGTCATGTGCACGATTTTCGTCGAAGAAATTTTGATTTTTAAAACTCTTTTTGTCTACAGAGAAGAATATTTTTATTGCCTACACTATATTACTTTTTTCTAGTATTAGTAAAAAATAATAAAAATAAAAAAGCGTCATCGCCCCCCCATTTCGCACGTCCCTGGTTAAAATTACCAAATCAAAATTACATGGAATGATAGCCTTTATCAATTTTAAGGCATGTGAATAAATTATTTACTGTGGTTTATAGGGTTCCAGAAATATTGAATGAGAACTACTTTTTAGATGTACCCTTAGGAGGGTCGTAGCTCCCTTAGGGGTCATTTCCAAACCAACCTCTATAGGAACTTTTTTCATATTTTACATCGGCACTTAGTGCTAATAAGAGTGCCGATGTATTGAAATTTGGCCGAAAAGTCAAAATCTTTGACCACGTTTTTTTCACAATTCTCGACGTTTTAGACCATTCTGGATCGAAATCAGTAAAAAAAATTTTTGCGTCCGTCTGTTTGTCTGGGTGTAAACTCTAAGTCCATTTCTACATGAGATATCGACTTGCGGTTTTTTGCATATTGTTTCTTATCGTATTCCGAAGAGCTGATTAGATTTAGGGGGTAAACGATTGGGGGTAAGGGGGTAAAAATAGGGTAAAACTTCTATTTTTAGCGTTTTTTGTTTATAATTAAGGCAATTATTATTGTATTTGGTTAATTTAGCACTTATATAAAAGATAATTTTAAATTGGTCAAAAAATGTTATAAACGTTTTCCTAAAACGCATTGTTTTCGAGATATTGGCGTTTTTTTAGCATATCTCACATAATATGTTATAAATATTATTTATAACCGTATTTCAAAAAATTATATTTTAAATAAAAGCTCTTTTTAAGCCCTATAAAAAATGTTATATACAGTTTTTTGCTAGAATATAATGTTTTAAAGATACAGAATTTAAAATCAAACAAAACACCTAGTTTGAAATTTGCAAACTAAATGTCTCTAGTGTACAATAGTGCCGATGTTTTGACAGGGTGCTTGCAATCCCTGTATATTTTTTTATATACTTTCTTTATTTTTATTTAACAGTCAATGGCGAAGCGTATACGCCAATATTCAAAGCGTTACTCTAAATTAACTAATTAATTTTTTAATAAATTATACCCAGATTTGTATTTTGTAAAAAATGTAGCATATGGTCACCATAAACTTAGACATTCTAAAATATAGGTAATATTTTAGAATGCAATGGTGCCAGCAAAACATTCAAATAAAATTCCCAGCTTTTCCAAGAGAGATATTAGTGAAAAAATGACGCAGAAAATTGCCTAAAATTGGCCTACGATAAAATTGAATATCCTAAAGAATTTTCTTAAGACAAAAATCACCCCTTAATTTTTAGTCATTTGCATTCTGCGTCATTTTTCACCGACATTTCCAGTTCTATAGTTAAACTCGCGGAGTTTTCTAGGTTTTATTCAAAATGTGAAAAATTAAAAGATGCGGATTGGGATATTTAAAAAAAAATTAATACACATATTTTGTATATTATGATTGTATATAATTTAAAATGCACAAAAAAAAAGAAAAAAATATAATTTTATTAAAAAATCGTTATTAATTTTTGTTTATATTATACACCTCGATCAAAGTGGTACAAGTCAAAAGAATAATTTTGTTTACAAAATAATTTTTATGCTGCTTAAAAAAAGCCACTACTACGTCATGTAACATTAGCCATGATTATATTTAGAGATTAACTAGCTAAAACCACTGCTCTACCCTATAAAAAAATTCAGATTCAAACGGATAAAAAATAATAGTTATTTATGGTACTAGTGGGTAAAGTAAGATATTGCCCATGAGAAAATTAACCTGCGAGGCGACAGCCAAGCAGGTTAATTTTCGAGAGGGCAATATCGGTTTACCCATGAGTGCCATACAAGGTTTTATCCAATAAATAGCTTAGGAATTCATATTTTTATTAAAAATTTTAATGACATTTACAAGAAAATAATTTGACAAGTGACAGTTGAATGGGTAAAATAAATAATTATCCACTCAATAAAGTAAAAGCCACGCGGGGGTTATTATTGAGTTTATCTATTTAAAATAAAGCTGGTAATTGTCTTATTATCTGTATGTATTGGATAAAATATTTTTAACTTGCTTGAATTAGTCTGAATTATTATGAATTATTTGCAGCAAATTATCAATATTAATCCGTTTCAATTAGTTAACCTGTTTTAATTTGGATTTGCTATTTAAATTTAATTCGTTTTAATTTGCATATGCGGAATATCATGTTTTAATTAGATACTATTTGCAAATGCGTAACATGTTTTAATTCGTTTCTATTCGCATATGCAGAATATCATTTTCAATTAGCAACTATTTGCAAATGCGTATCTGATTTAATTCGTTTGAACCTGTTTAGGTGCATTTTCGCGAATTCAACAGTCATTTTTATCATACAATACGTACAGCGGAATTGCCCAGATTTGGTTTTTAATTTTTAAGAATTCAAGAACTACGTTTCAGTTTCTAACCCTATATCGCATCATGTTCCCACTTGGGGGCATAATTTCATAGATAACACACGATGCAATATAGGGTTTAGAAATCCACCAATCAGATACGCAGTGTTTATCTTTAAGAAACGTCAAAATATTTTTAAGGAACATGATTGGCGAATTCTTAAAAATTAAAACAAAGTTGGATAAATTCACCTTTAAAAGTATAACTTGGGTTTAAGATTACGTCATAATTTAGCGATTTCGATATCTAGTATATCAAACCTAAGTTATTCTTTTGACAATATATTTTTCAGACAACTTGAACATACGGGAACGTTCAAGTAGTACGCAACGCAAATTGTACCAAAATACATACACTTTGTACCCCCGTTTCTTGCGTTATTAAAGGCTGTAAAGATTTTATATTGTGGCTACCCCCCTCCCGAAATAGGGGGGTGGGAAACGGGGTATGAAGTATATGAATTTTTTTACAATTTGAGTTACGTAATCCTTGAACGTTCCCTACACAATACTAAAAAAACTAAAAAAACATACGGGAACGTTCAAGTAGTACGCAACGCAAATTGTACCAAAATACATACACTTTGTACCCCCGTTTCTTGCGTTATTAAAGGCTGTAAAGATTTTATATTGTGGCTACCCCCCTCCCGAAATAGGGGGGTGGGAAACGGGGTATGAAGTATATGAATTTTTTTACAATTTGAGTTACGTAATCCTTGAACGTTCCCTACACAATACTAAAAAAACTAAAAAAACATACGGGAACGTTCAAGTAGTACGCAACGCAAATTGTACCAAAATACATACACTTTGTACCCCCGTTTCTTGCGTTATTAAAGGCTGTAAAAATTTCATATTGTGGCTACCCACCTCCCGAAATAGGCGGGTGGGAAACGGGGTATGAAGTGTATGAAATTTGTTACAATTTGCGTTACGTAATCCTTGAACGTTCCCTACACAATACTAAAAAAACTCTCTAACACGTTCACCGTTGGCCATATTTCCGGTGGGCACGTCGTAGGCCCGGTCTTTTTAGTCGTGACGGCCCTAGAACGTCTGACGCCATAGCAACACAGTGTGTGGCAACGGCACTGAACGTGTTAAAAACCTATTCTCAATTAAATTGACTACTTATATAATAAAATTGCGCTAAATAAGGCACGTAAAATGTATTACCCAGTAAAAACCGATAACTCTAAAAGATTAACTCAGTTTAACAGCTTAGTCAAAGTTTACGGACAGACAACCGTATTGCCACGGTGTGACGGTCACGCCTTTTAAACATTGATATTGAAAAACTTAAAAATATTACTATTTTTTTTAAGTGAACAATATATTTTCCAGAAAACTTTTTAAAAATTTAGAATATTAAAAAGAACTCTTTAAAACCCTCTTCTTAATTAAATTGATACTTATATCATAAAATTGAGCTTAATAAGGCACCTGAAATGTATTACCCAGTAAAAACCGACAACTCTAAAAGATTAACTCAGTTTAAGTCAAACTTTACAACGACAACCGTATTGTCGCAGTGTCGCATGATATAAAGAAGGACACCATGGTTACACCTTCTTTAAATTGGTATATTTAAAAAAAAAAACTTACCAACGACATATTATGTTATATTAAAAGAATAACTTAGGTTCAAGTTATTCCGAATTTTTAAAAGTGACCCATGTAATACTTTAATAATATCCCTATTTAAGAAACTAATCCGAATTAAGATAAACTCTAGTTTAAAACTTTGTTCAAACCAAAGTTAATCCTTTATTTAAACCCTACTTAGCAGATATTAACCAATGGTTTAATATTAAAATTAAATTTAGGCCCTTTTTTCTTACCTTCAGATTTCGCCCCATTCGATTTATTTATATTTTTTGGTCCCAAGGGAATTATCTGGTAATAATCAATATTTTTATAGAAATTTATAACGTCAGGATTAGCCCAAACCTGATTAGCCCTAAAATTAATAACCCTGAGAGAATCCAAACTTTGCGCCCTACTTAGGGCTACATAGGCCTGTCCAGCTTCAAAAACCCTACTTAAAGACATTTCAACACAGTCCAAAGTTAAACCTTGGGATTTATGTATCGAAAATGCCCAGGCAAGTTTTAGGGGAATCTGTTTTCTCGTTAAAGTCCCACCGTGTGACGTTTTAACGGTCCATCGTTCCAGTTGAGGTACGTATTCCTTTTTATTCCTAAATTTTATTACTGGGAAACCATTTTTAAAGGATGTTACAACCCCACGGGCGCCATTTACCAAACCGGAAGCAACGTTTATGTTTTTTAACAACATTACTTGCGCGTCAATCTTTAATTCTAGTTTACTGGGGACAGGAGTTTGCATATCTAATTGCTTCGTCGATCCAGGAACACTATCCTGAGCCTCAAAAATTACTGTCTCGCCTTTTAGTTCTGAAATTTTTTTAGTGTTTAAAATTTCTGCGTCTTTAGTGTGTGTGCACAAAACTGTGGCTAAAATCCCGTCCCTTTCGATTTTGTTATTACCAGTTTCGGTTAAAATATTTATAGTATCTTGATCTACCGTTCCTTTACGAATATTGTTTAAAATTGTAATAAATTTATTGTCATTCTGTCTGTGTACTTGTTTTAGTTCGTAAGTGTTTAATTGACATGCCTTCCAAGCCTTAGTTTGGAAACAAAAACTAGCCTTAGGGGTTTTATTGTTAGTCCCAAAAACTTGTTTGGAAACTGGAGGTAGTTGGAAAAAATCACCGCAAAAAATAAGTTGTATACCACCGAACGGTTTGTCGTTTTTTCGCACTCTTCGAGCTACTTCTTCGATTTTTTCGAAATATTCGCCGTCGACCATCGAAATTTCGTCGATAATGAGGTGTCTACATTTCCGCAGGATTGTGACGGTTGGGGGTTTTTGTGCAAGGGCTACGCACCGATCTATGGAGGCGTCGCCGCGTCCGATGCCGGCAAATTGATGAAGGGTTATGCCCCCGATTTGACAAGCCGCCACACCTGGAACAAACAGAAATGCACGTTAGATTTTGTAAAAAAAACAATTTTTGAAAAAAATTAAAAAATATTTTTTTGAAAACAAATATTTAAAAAAGTCCAAACGAAAAAAATAATTCGAAAAAAATTTAAAAATTTTTTTTTTTAAGTAAGCAAAAATTAAAAAAAAGGATTTTGACTTTTTATGAGAACATTATTTTTTCATAAAACCTATTTTATGTGAGCTCTCACTAAATTAATTTTTTTTACCCTCTTTAACTTTCTTACCCCACCCAGATGTTTAACAAAAACAACATTTTATTAAATATAACTGGCTGGATCCCTTTTTTCTTGAGATACTTTATGATTTACTACTTTATTTGGTGCTTGGGGGTAGTTTAACCCTCTTTGTGGGGGTGGATTTTCATTGAATCTAAGGGTGATACCCTTTTACATGTTTTTTATGTTTCATATTACAGAAAAATGTGTTTTTAATATATTTTTAATTTTTTAACCCCTTTGACGGGGTTAAAAAAATCAATAATTATTTTTTTCATTTAAACAAAAAGAAAAATCCCCTTGGTCTGCCTGAGAAGATTTGTGTCATTAATAACCCCAGAACACTTTGAGCTAAAAAGTTTGAATTTGTACCATACATTTTACAAAAATTTATGCTTAAGTTGTTGCTATGAAAATTTAAACTTTTAAAGTTTTTGTTAATTTTTTTAAGAATATTGTTATTTTTATTTTTCTCTTTGTAAAAATTAAAAAACTATTGTTGTATTTAATTAATTATAATCTAAAATGTATTTACCAGTTGAAGCTGTAGCTGATGTTACATCAGGTGGCAAAGCCCCAATAATTTTCTTCAGCAAAAAACTTTTTCCTGTCCCTGCACTACCAGTAAAAAAGACATTTCTGCCTGACAAGCAGGCATTCAAAACGTCCTGTTGGTCTGGGTTCAAAGGGGTTGAGGCATAAAGCTTTTTGGCTGCTGGGCCCTTAATGCTGCCATCTCTGTCAGACAGTTTGCGTTTTTTGGATTGAGGGCTGGGGGTGGTGGCCGAGGCTTTTGATATCTGTGCAGCCTGAAAACGAAGGATACAAATTAGTGTTAAAAAGCCAATTCTTTATGGCTTTGGTAAAATTAAACTTTATTTTATTTTTTTTTATTTTAGGGGCAGCATATTTACCTTTGCTCTAGCCTTCTCCAACTCCAAATTTGACAGAGGACTGATCTCATCAAACTTATTAATTTTTCCTGACAAAATCTGATTCCGCAAAGGTGTCCCTGTCTTTTTCTGTGGCTCGACCCCAGTCATTTTAACGAACATCGTTTTAAGCAATCCCAGCAGCTGACTAGTAGGGGCATTAGAAATATATAAACTGCAGTTTAGAGGTTCAAACTTGATGCTAGCTTTGCCTTCATTCATGAAGTTTTTGTAAACGGAAATACCTTTTAATTCTAGTTTTGTAGGCGCTGATTTTGCTGCTGAGACCTCGATAAATAAAGCGCGCGAGCCATTTCTTATTACCCTCAAATCTGCACTTTTATGCGTTACTTTTCGGGTCACTGTACCATTTTTAGCCATCCATTCTATGTTTACAGAACAGGTCAAGTTCCCCTCCAATTCCATTGTTGTAAAATAAAATAAATACGTTTTTTAATAAATTAATGTTTCTTCATTTAGTTTAATTGACTAGATATCCTCATTTCATTCACAAACATGAAAAAATACCACCACAAACATTATAGCATAACCACAAACTCCGCGCGTTACTTGACTGGTTTGAAGTTAGCCACAAGACTTCCAAAGATCTAATAGGGAAGATGGAGCACTATATATTTTTATTTACGTTGCTGAATATAAGAAAAAGAGATTGGAGAAAGTATTAAAAAGAAGGAAAATGTAACTCCCAATCAACAAGGTAGGTATGTCATTATTATTTCAGATAAGTTTTCCCTTTTTTCACAAGATCTTTCAACATTTAAAATCCATCTTTCATATTAGATCTTTGCGTATTACCAATGTGAAGTTAGCTGTTCGATGTTGCCAAGTATTCGTTAAGCACAGTTCACACGCTGCGACACGGCTGTTTTTCGTAATATTTTAATTAAACAGCAGTTAAATTAAATATTTAATAAGTTTATTAATTACTACTTGATCCAACAATTTGTTTGATATAATATTTATTTGTTCATTTATTATTTTTTTTGGGAAATGTCAAGAGGTACGAACGCCACTGGCAAGGTCAAATGGTGTATTTTTACGTTTTTAATGTATAAATAGACAGTAAATAATTAAATTTTAGTTAGATATTTTTTATTTAAGCTACCAAAATGTATAAATCGGAATTTTGAATGAAATACATTGCGTAGGTCAAGTGTAACGAACGTCACTGTAGTCCTTTTGACATTACTCCGTCAAACGTGTGATTTCGCGATTGAACGTCACATTTTTAAGACGTGAAAGTCTTTTAAATGACCTACAGGGTCCCAACATAGTCGCCCTCTAATAAAAGTACATTCTTAGTTAAAATATTAATTAAAACATCGAAGAAAACTCACAAAAATGCTCCGAACAATAATCCTACGAAGTGAAGTCGCCAAAGATGTTGTCAAAAAGGCCCTAAGAAACAATTTACTAAAAAGCACAAGTGTACAATGCACGAAAAGGAGGAATTATCACAGGTATTTATTTATTTTTCGATTGATTTCCCACAGATAACACCTTAAATAATTATTTGAGCTAAAATTAATGGAAGAGAACATTAACCTAAAAATGTTAATCAATAGAATTCTTTTGGTGGTATTATATAACTGATAAAGAACAAGGTTGTGTTTTTTAGTTTCATTTATCTATCTGGGGGTGAGTGAATGTAAAAAATATAATACAATATGTTTAATTTTTTAATTATTTTCTCAATGATTTTGATTTATTTTAAATAGAATGTCCTTGTAAAATACAACTTTGATCAAATGTTTGGTTAAAACTATAACAAAACTTTACTCTGAATTTTAATGTTCATATTTTTATAGTAACTGTGTTTTATCCATGAGCTAAAAAAATTAAAAGTTTTTATTGTTTTTTCTTACATTTCCCACTGTTTTATATGCAAAATTTATTTTTGCATAAAAATCTATCTGTCAGATTGTCCCAAAACATTCCAGATTTGGCCATTAGATTGCTTTTCTATATATTTTTCTGATTTTTTTTAAACATCTTTTCTTGACAGTATACTTTATTTTAAATTCTTTTTTTTTTGCAGATGTTTAACATCAAACCACTCAAAACCTGTAGAAGTAAGCTCGGTGAATTTCATCCGCCGTAACTACTCAAGTGACTTGCCATCCCACAGTCGAGTCACTCTACCGGCACTGTCCCCAACTATGGAATCGGGTACTATTATTAGCTGGGCGAAAAAAGAGGGGGACAAGCTGAATGAGGGGGACCTGTTGGCCGAAATCGAAACTGATAAGGCTACTATGGGATTTGAAACTCCTGAAGAAGGTAAGAAAAAATACAGAAAAAAAAATTCGGCACTTTTTTTTTCCGGTGCTGAACTTAATTTGATATTTTATAAACATTTTGTACCCATCTAGAAAGGGTACCCATTTCATATTTATTTTTATTTATTTATTTTCAGGATATTTAGCCAAAATCTTGATCCAGGCGGGTACCAAGGACGTCCCAATCGGAAAACTAGTCTGCATCATAGTCGAAGATGAAGCCGACATTGCCAAATTCAAAGACTTCAAAGACACGGGCGCTGCAGCCGCCCCTGCGCCCGCCGCCCCCGCTCCTGCGGCGCCCGCACCAGTCGCCCCCGTGGCGCCTCCACCGGTTCCAGTAGCTGCAGCGCCCCTTGCAGTTGGCGTACCTGCGCATGGAGGTGATAGAGTTTATGCTAGTCCTATGGCCAGACGGTTGGCTGAACAGAGAAATATTAGATTGCAAGGTTTGGATTATATGTTTTAGAATTTTACGGGTTCATCTTTTGGAAGAAAAAAGTAAAGTTGAAGTCACTTTTTAATAAATAAACTAAATAAATTAAATTTTAATTTACTATGTACTTAAGGTACTATTTTGTGTCAATTAAAGAAATATTTTGACATTTAAAAACAAATCCCAATAATTTTTGAAATGCAAGAGAAAATGTTGGTTGCATAAAAAATTGAACTTTCTTTTACAATCCTTAATAATAATATAATAAAATATCTAAAAGAGTCATTTTTTCTGCGGCTGTAACGACAGTTACCAAGGAATTACCCTATTATGTAATATTATGAAAATTTTTAAACAAGGCAATGAGTTTTGGCCAGTCGATTTTTATTTATTTAGGCATGCTTTTAGAGCGGCACACAACATGGTAACCTGATGTTCAAGTGTTCTTCCGATTTTCTCATTAGCTCTAGAGAGAATTAACGTGACATTTCTGTCAAAAAAACGTCACAATGGACTCTAATTAAATGGTGATCAGTTTTACCGGCTTTCAAAAGATTAAACCCCTTAAAAAGAAAATAAACAGCTAAATTTATTAAATAAATTTTGTTTTAATAGTAAAATGCTTTTGGTTAATGCTTTGAAACGTATGGACCAAACCAAGTTTGTTTGTGTCTGTTTTTTAAGTCCATGAATGAAAATATAGCTTACTTAACAATACTTTCCCTTATAAATAACTAATTTTTACATTTATTTAACCTTTTCACGAGCCTTTTCATAATTTTCATGAAATAAAAAGTATTTATTTTTTTTATTGTTTAAAAAAAACAGCAAAAGAAATTTATATGCATTTTTCAAAATTGTGAACTTAATATTGAACTGTTATTGACATATCCACTACAGTGGACCTTTTGCAATAGACTTCTTACTTATAGAACTGACAAAAAATAAAGAAATATATAAGAAAACCAAATTAAAATAAAACAAATAAGGGAAATTATTATTTTGTTAACAGCAGTTTTTTATATTCTACATGGTGATTCAGAAATAAGTTACAAAATTTTAAAACCTTTATAGGAACTTTTTTTCATATTTTTAGACCTAAAATCGCCCCTTAAAATTTTGTAACTTATTTCTGTATAATTGCTAAAAATTCTTCTTTAAAAATTTAATTATTGCAATTTTCAGGTAAAGGTACCGGCCTTTTTGGCTCGATCACTTCCGACGACCTGGCCAGCCAATCCTCCGGCGCTCCAGCGCCCTCTATGGGCGCCCCCGCCCCCATTCAAGTGCCTTCAGGCTCCGCCTTTATCGACATCCCAGTGACCAACATCAGGTACAGTGTTTTTTAATAACTTTAAATAAAAGCGTGGTTTGAGGCAGCTCTCTGTCCCACCCTGTCTAAAAAAGTGCTAGTGAACCTTTCAGGGTTAAATAATAAAGATCTCCCCCCTCCTAAGTGCGTTACATATTTTAAGTATGGCCTTAAAGTGCACCGGTTAAATATGAGTTTTCCTGTTGAAAAACAGGCTAGTTTAAATATATTTTCCAAAGTTTTAATAATTTCCATTTCAGAGGTACCATTGCAAAAAGGCTGTTACAATCGAAACAAAGCATCCCCCACTACTACCTTTCAGTGGAGTGCAATGTAGACAGTTTGCTGAAACTCAGAGCAAAATTCAACAAGAAAATGGAGAAAAGTGGGGTTAAGGTTAGCGTGAATGATTTTATCATCAAGGCTACGGCGATGGCTTCCAAAAAGGTAATTATTTTCGAAAAATAATTTTCCCTGTGGTTTTAATTTTTTAATGGGTGGAAACTAGAGCACTGGATAGGCAGGTTTGTTAGGGTTTACACACTATACACATCAAGAGGATAATTTAAACAAAAAATTTTTCATTTTAACTGTGTCATGAAAGTTTGACAATAATACGTTTCATCTAGTTTTATATTATTTTTTTATTTATTTTTTATTTTTTTGTTTACAGGTTCCAGAAGCAAATTCCGGCTGGTTTGACAGCTATATTCGCCAATACAAAAACGTGGATGTCAGTGTAGCAGTCTCTACAGATAAGGGGCTTATTACACCTATTGTTTTTGAAGCCAATGATAAAGGTATGTAAATATTTTATAAAAAATTTGTTTAATTTTTTTATATTTAATGCAGTAGCAGACTTTTATATAACTTTAATATATTTTTGCAATAATTATTAACATTAAAATTCCTTGACTTTTTCCTAATTGGGAAGTTGATAAAAAAATGATTTTTTAAAAAAATTATATATCAAATAAAAGCTCTTTTTAAGTCCTACAAAAAATGTTATATACATTTTTTGCTGGAATATAACGTTATGGAGATACGGACTTTCAAACTTTAATAAATTATGCAACACACAGGTGTATTAATGGTTGTCTATTCACACAACTTCCTATTTCATAACCAGTAGTCGGCACAAACTCAGAAACATAGGCTTACGAAATAATTTTGCCGAATTATGAGGGATATTTTTATAAAGGTCACGAAATCGAAACATTTGACGACTAATTTGTTACACACAACAATATTGACTATACATATTAACTATAAATATGTATATATAACGGTGTTTTTCGAAGAAAAAAACGATATTCGATTTTTATCTTTTAAGAATACGAAAGTTTTTAATTTTTATTTATCGATAACTTTTTTTTACACCTAAATCGTTTAAATGGAATCATTAAAAAAATCAAGATAAAAAGAAATAAAAATGTAAATATTTAAAACCTCGCGTCAACGCTAGAATCGACGCGGCGCCTATGCGAGCACTGGAAATTCGCCGATGACTGTTCATAACGTTCATATTAGTGTCTAGTGCCGATGTTTTGACAAGGAACTTACAACTGTTCAGCTCGTTTATTTTTGCTGTACTTGTAATTTTTTTTTTCTGTAGGAGTTGGTGAAATCAGCAAAACCGTAAAAGCCTTGGCGCAAAAAGCGCGCGACGGCAAACTCCAGCCCCAGGAGTTCCAGGGCGGCACCATCAGCGTCTCCAATTTGGGAATGTTCGACGTCAACAATTTCTGCGCCATCATCAACCCACCTCAGAGCTGTATTTTGGCAATTGGTACCACTGTCAAACGGTTGGTTTTGGACGAATCATCAGACAAAGGGTAAGTAATTTCAAAAATAATTTACATACATTTTGTTAATAGTTTTTTGGTCCACCGGTTTTTTATTTGTAATTAAGTATTTTTTTTTATTTTTAAATTATGGTCGAGCCTCATCTTTGTAAATAAACAAATGTAGTTCCCCCACTTCACTGTAAATGTAACAATTTCAATGAATGCAAGCTGATACAAATCATTTTATTTATTTATTTTATTAGTTATTAGCAATAGTCTGTTTTTTGTAGTAACAGGTCTGTTTTTCGAATAGGCCCGTTTTTTGCAATAAAACTTTAGTTTTTGTAATACGGTATCCGTTTTTTTGCATAAAAAGTCCGTTTTTCGCAATGGCAAGTTCGTTTTTTGCAATTACACTCGATTCTTTGAAATAACAAGTCCCTTTTTATAATTATCAGCTTCTTTTGCTGAAAAATTCGCAATAAAAAGTCCGTTTTTGGCAATAGAAAGTCCGTTTTCCTCAATAATGTCCGGTTTTTGCCACAATAGTAAGTTTTTCGCTTCCGTTTCAATAATTTATTTTTAATATATTACAAAGGTTTTTATTACTGATAATTTTTTACACTTTATTTTTTTGTTTATATTTAAATTATGTTCCGGCCTTATCTATGAAAATAAACAAATGTAGTTCCCTCATTTCACCACCAATATCAGACATAATTATGCATAATCATACAAAAACTTTTTATCCGCATTTTGAACATTATTCAATTTTTTATTTCAGATATAAAGAATCTAACTTCCTAACAGTAACCCTAAGTTGCGACCACAGAGTGGTAGATGGCGCAGTCGGGGCGCAATGGCTCAAAGCGTTCAAAGAATACATGGAAGACCCAGTCAACATGATCATGTAAAAAAATTCTCCAACTTTTTCACGAAAAAACAAATATTTCTGTTTATGTATAAAAGTTACCACATATTTATTATTAAGATTAAATCGAAGAAATTAATTTAGATATTAATTTTTACCTTTAGGTTTTAATTAGTATGCATTTTACGGAAATATTTATTTTAAGAAATATTTTTTTAAAGAGATATATTTTTTAAAGAAATATTTTTTTGAAGAAATATTGAAAGAAATATTTAGTGTGACTTTATACTCGTTGCGCAGAATTTATCATATCTTTTTGATATGGGGACCCCAAGAAAAATGGAATACAAGAAATACAATTTTTATTAAACTGTAATAGACCCAACACCACTTTTTGTCAACACTTGTTTATTAATATATTACAGTCAAATATTTATCCACGGATAAAAACTGTTTTTAGTCCTTGTATCATAAATTACTAATAAAAGTTTAACTTTAATGTATTTTTTGTATTCTATTTATTTTATTTATAATTAGATTTTATATTAAGGGTTTTGGATCAAAATTTGCTATCACTTTTAGATAAAAATGTTAGAAAAATGGGCTTTTTTTCATTTTATTGATCAAAAATTTATTTATTTTTCATTTGCGCTCTTACACGCCCCCCTTTTATTAAATTCTGTTTATTCAATACACACAGGGTGATTAACTTTTTATGGAACAGTATAAAAAATGAGGGTTTTAAATGTAACGCCCTGTATAATTTTGGGAATTTTAAAATTTGGGTCTTTTGACAACTTGCTTTTCACATACAGGGCGGGCATTTGGAATACCTTATAAATATAAAACTATATGTATATTTTTGAAATACCTACCCACCTACTTTTTTCCTATATTTATATTAGATTTTTTTTATACCATTTATTATAATTTTGAATTTTAATTGATTAAAAAATGCATATTATTTAAAGATCACTTTTTTGCATTTAAATTATTAAATTATATATTTTAAAAACACTGTTGATTTTTTGTTTTTCATTCATTTTATTGTATTTTGAGTTGTAATTATGTATATATAAAAATATATAAATTATATTACATATTTGGTTGTTTTCATCATCCCCATAATTTTTTTTTTCAGAATTTAACTAGATTTATCCAATACATACAGATAATGAGACAATTACCAGCTTTATTTTAAATAGATAAACTCAATAATAACCCCCGCGTGGCTTTTACTTTATTGAGTGGATAATTATTTATTTTACACACTCAACTGTCACTTGTCAAATTATTTTCTTGTAATTGTCATTAAAATTTTTAATAAAAATATGAATTCCTAAGCTATTTATTGGATAAAACCTTGTATGGCACTCATGGGTAAACCGATATTGCCCTCTCGAAAATTAACCTGCTTGGCTGACGCCTTGCAGGTTAATTTTCTCATGGGCAATCTTACGTTACCCACTAGTACCATAAATAACTATTTTTGCCACTTCCGAATTTTGTGATATAGAGGAAATTTTAAGTTGTAGGCACAAGAATTTGTTACAAGCCCAGGTACCAAAAACCCGACTACGAAAAAATGCTCCCCTATATACCTGATAAAGAAAACTAAAAAAGCGAAAATGCTGGTAATAGATGAAGCTGAAGTTTGCAACGTTTTTTTGCATCGAAAATTCAAATAGTATATTAAAGTACTAGTTTCATAACATACGTTTTTAGCGCACGAGTACAAGTTTAGAAAACAAGCCGCTTGCGGCGATTTTTCTAAAGGACTAGTGCGCTAAAAACGTGTTATGGAACAAGTGCTTGAATATATTTGAATTTTCGATGCAAAAAAACGTTGCAAACTTCAGCTTCATGGTAATAGGATTCATCATCTCAAAATTTATAGATTTCTCCTGATGATAATGATCAAATCTGAAAGTGGGCGAATCAATTGCCATTTTAAAATTTAATATGAACTGTATGACACCATATTCTCTGATAAGATTTTTTCCTCGATTTTTTCCCACAAATAACTTTTATTTTTTAATACTTTTCAGGTAGAAGATCGAAACAGTGATATAATTAATTAAAAATTTTACTTTAAAATATAGTTAATCCAAAAAATCAGAACTTAAACTTAAATAAGAAATCTATCTACCTAACCTCAGTTTGAACCCAGTTTTGAGGGCTGCACAATGGACGTCTTCCTCGTAGGTATGTTTTCAGGGGTGGGGATAGCTTCCCCTGTGGCAAAAGGACACGGAGCACCTGCGATTTTTGGCTGGAATTTGTTCATACCAGACATTTTGTTTTGCTTTGCCATTTGGTAGTCTCCGGAGTCAAAGAATTTTTGACCTTTTGCTAGTCTCTTCTGGAGGAATAGGGAGTGGCCTCCCATGCCTCGGTTTGGACCTGCAGGTCCGGCTGGGTATTTGGCTTTTAGTTTAGCCTCTTCCTGTTTTTCGAGGTCCTGGGCAGACATTACACTTTCAGGAATGGCAAATTCTGGTTTGTCACTTTGTTCTGCACTCATTTTTGTAAATTGGGAAATGCAAGTAGGATTTTAAAAATCTGTAAGGACAATAAAATACTTAAAATAAAAAAATACTGCTGCCAACTAAATAATTTTTTCCCCAGTTTATGAAAACAAATTCTTTTTTTTTTTTCAAAAAATATTTTTTTTTAAGAATGAAAATAATTAAAGGGATGACGCGGGTAATTTTTATTGGGGGGAGGGGGGGCTAAGTCAAAAATATCCAAACTAAATGTCAAAAATTCCCCAACTAAATGCTTAACAATTTTCTAACTCTTTTTACTTTACCCCTGAAAAAAGTTGATAACTAAAAAAAAAGGTCCTCACCACCTCCCAAACTCCCAACTCTATCCTTCACAAATTTTTATGATCAAAAGTCCTCACCTCTCTAAATTTCCCAACTCTACCCCTGATAAAGTTTACTGACTAAAAAAAAAGGGTCTTCACCTCTCTAAATTTCCCAACTCTACCCCTGATAAAGTTTACTAACTAAAAAAAAGGGTCTTCACCTCTCTAAATTTCCCAACTCTACCCCTGATAAAGTTTACTGACTAAAAAAAGGGTCTTCACCTCTCTAAATTTCCCAACTCTACCCCTGATAAAGTTTACTAACTAAAAAAAAGGGTCTTCACCTCTCTAAATTTCCCAACTCTACCCCTGATAAAGTTTACTGACTAAAAAAAGGGTCTTCACCTCTCTAAATTTCCCAACTCTACCCCTGATAAAGTTTACTAACTAAAAAAAAGGGTCTTCACCTCTCTAAATTTCCCAACTCTACCCCTGATAAAGTTTACTGACTAAAAAAAGGGTCTTCACCTCTCTAAATTTCCCAACTCTACCCCTGATAAAGTTTACTGACTAAAAAAAAGGGTCTTCACCTCTCTAAATTTCCCAACTCTACCCCTGATAAAGTTTACTGACTAAAAAAAAGGGTCTTCTAAATTTCCCAACTTAATTTTCCCAACTTCTCTGCTGTACCTCAGCCAAAAAGTTTTGATGACTAAAAAAAGTCCAAACAACAAAAAAAGGCCTTTACAAACTTCCCAACTCTACCAGTCAATTATCCCAACTGTACTGCACATTTCTAAACTCTACCACTTAATTTTTGTAGATTTTCCCAACTCTAGCATGGTTAAGTAATTTTACTTTGAGGGGTAATTTATTGAAAATTTTTTTTACACCTTCTCAAAGGTAATTCCTTAAGATTTCCTCAATATTTCCTTCAAGATTACCTCAAAAAATCTTGAAAATTACCCAAAAAGATAGTAAAGGTGAGATTTCCTCGAGAGATTACTACCAATTTGTACACACCTACACCTAAATTTCTTACCAGTTTACCCCTCAGAAAACGAAAAATTCTCTTTTTATAACCCTAGTAACATTGATCTTAGACAAGTTTCTTGACCAGAGTACTTGACAAAGTTCTTTGTGAAGAATTGGACAATTCTTGAGCAAGAGAATTAATCAAGATTCTGTATCCAGACTTCGACAAGACTTTAGCAAGATTCTTGAAGCAGAGTGTTTAGCAATACTTTGTTAGGTCTGTTCGTCAAGTCTGTAGCAAGGATTTGACAACATTCTTGGTCAAGAATCTTCACCTACTCTTGCGCCAAAAACGCTAGAGTCCATGAGCGCGCACCTCTCCCTGGTCAATTTTTCTTGATACGTTCTTGCTCAAGAATCTTGATGAAGTATCTGTAGCAATTCTTTGACAATTCTTGAGCAAGTATCTGTCGACAGTATCTTGCGCCAGAATTGTCAAAATCTGGATGCAGTTACTTGATCAAGAATCTTGAGCCAGACTAGTCTGGCAAGCTTGCTCAAAATTTGAAAAAAATTGTTACTATGGGTAATTTCTAGAAAATGAAAATTTCACAAAAATAATACAATTATCTCTACATAATTTGTTTATTCTATAAAATTTTGTAATGGAATTTAACTACTATTAACACCTAAGCAAATAAAGAAATACAAACGTAACGTAAAAAAAACTTACCTCGAAAAAAAAATCACATGGAGTTTTTACAATGTAATTCGGTTGATTTTACGGGTTTAACAATTTTTCATTTGCTCATTTATTGCATATTAATGCGAAAACACTGTTTTTATTCTCCAAATTGCGCAATTTTCGTTATAAACTTTGGAATCCAAACATTAAAATGCAAATTACGATGGCCAACTTCACTGCGGTATCTGTCAATTAATACAGTGTTGCCGTAACTGTTTTCCCGCAAAAGTACGTAAAGGTCAGTTTACACGCTTTTTGTCGCATTTTCATATGTGGAAACGTTGCTAGATTTACTGATTTGATAATGCAAATAGGAATGTAAAATTTAATTTATAAATGACCTCAAATAACCGTTACATAACTGATAATAAAGCCTAACTAATAAATATAACAATTACAATATCTTTTGTATCCGTTCAAAATTTTTGACATTGGCCCTTTTAGAACCAAGCCATAGAACGCCATAGAATTAAAATTATTTTTTGTTGAGAGTTGGGAACTAAAAATAAAAAGGGCCACTTGTACCCACAATATTTTAACTTTAAACTTGGATTAAACTAACGGTCGACCAATAAGAACATGGCATTTTTAACTTAAACTAGTTTAGTAGAGATAATCTTAATTTAAACATCGGTGCAGATGGTCCTGGTCTAGGGCTCCTAGATAAATTGGGAGACATTTTTTTATAGACTGTGTTGAGGAATTATGTACACTGTTCCGCACAGGGAAATGCTTCAATCGTAATTAAAAGTCGTGAAATTAGTTTAATATTGAAGTGTAAACCTACCTTAATTTTTTTATAAGCCTCTTGCGCAGGCGCATCCAAAACAACAATGGCGTTATATAAACGTCAAACTTCTTTGTGTCAAAATTTGTTTACAATTTTCCTGTGAATGAAAATGACTGCAAATCAGAGTTTTACGTTTATTTAAATCGTATTATGGATAATATCGAGGCTGTTTGTGTAAAATCTGAGCCAGAAACTGAGGTTTTTGACTCGGAAAAAATCAAACAAGAAGAACCGGATCACGAAAGCTTAGAACAAGCCTACGCGGATGATTTACAGATAGCAACCTACCCAATCAAAGAAGAGATTCAAGATGAGCCTGACATACTTGATCCGAAATTATTTGCTGCTCCTAAAACCGATGTAGCTTGCCCAAAATGTTTCCAACATTTTTCATCGAGTAGTGATTTAGAAATCCATGATATCATACACACAAATAAAAAGTATTGTCCGCTATGTAAAAAAGTGTATTCGGAACGAAAAGATTTGTTATTCCACGTTAAAACTCACATGCTAGTTAAATCATTTAGTTGCAAATCATGTGCTAAGACATTTGTATCAAGAAAAGAGTTGACGATACATACCAGGGTGCACACAAATGAGAGACCCTATGTGTGTGATGTGTGCAATAAAGGGTTTAAGCAGTTGGGATCCTTGAAGGACCATAAAATTACTCATACTAAAGAAAAGATCAACTGTCTTGTGGAGGTAAGTTTTTTAATTTGTATTCTTGAACCCGAAAAAGCTCCATCAAATCTGATCAGGGTTGGCAAAAACCCCACTTGCTGCCACTTTAAACTGGTTAAAACTAGTGTTTTCAAGTATTTTCTTTCATTGATTTCATTAATATTTATTTAAAATGATCATTTAATGATTAATGTGTTTTTTTGTTAAATGGCAACGTCGAAATCCATCCTTGATAAAATGGCACACTGCTTTACCTCTCAATTCATCTTTGAAATAATGACAACACTGCTTTACCCATCCTTCATATTCACATTCCCTAAAGAATTGCAACACTGCTTTACCTCTTGATCCATCTCTGAAAAAACAGCAACACTGCTTTAACCGTCCTTCATATTTACATCCCTGGTAAAATGGCCACACTGCTTTACCTCTCAATCCAACCCTAAAACAACGCGTTACCCGCCCTTCATATTGAAATCCCTAAAAAAATGGCAACAATGTTTATTTCTCAATTCATCCCTGAAACAATGGCAGCACTGCTTTACCCGTCCTTCATATTCACATCCCTGAAAAAATGACAACGCTGCTTTACCTCTCAATCCATCCCTGAACAATGGCAACACTGATTTACCCATCCTTCAAATTCACATCCCTGATAAAATGGCAACACTGCTTTACCTCCCTGAAAAAATGGCAACACTGCTTTATCTGTCAATCCACCCTTGAAATAATGGCAACACTGCTTTACCCCATATTTACGTTCCTGAAAAAATGGTAACAATGTCTCTATATCCTTTCCATCCTCTAAGATATTTACACCCCTGAAAAAATGGCAACACTGCTTTACCTATCCTTCATATTTCAAAAAATGGCCTATTCAAAATGGCAAGTATTTTTTTTTATTTTCCCCCAAAATCGAATTTTAACACAAATTTTATTATTTTTCAGTCATGCCCTCTAACATTTACAACAAAGTCGAGCCTGAAAAGACATTTAAGAAGAATCCACAAATTAAAAGACATAACAGACAAAAATATTACGTGCGAAGTTTGCGACATATCATTCTCCCGACGTTTCGAACTTTTACATCACCTAAAAGATCATCATGCTGAAGGTACAGAAGAAGAGGAACATACTTGCGAAGAATGTTTTAAATCTTTCAATTCGTATTTTTCACTCGTAGTGCATACAGAGGACAAACATAAGATGCGGTGCTGTAATGAATGTAATATAAAATTTGGAACCTCCGAGGAGTATACGGAACACCTTTCGACGCATAACACCTGTAAACACTGTAAAAAGGAATTTTTAACAGAAACGAAACTAAAAAAACATATACGATTAGTACATAGTGAACCAGTATCTTGTGATGTATGCTTTAAACAATTCTGTAACCCACAGTATCTTAAATCGCACAAGTTCTTGCATAAAAAGAGTTTCGATTTCACTTGTAATATTTGTAGTAAACTGTTTAAAAGACATGATTATTTAAGAAAACACAATAGAATGTTTCATAAAACTGGTATACTTTGTGTGTATTGTTCGAAGAGTTTTCAAGGCCCTGATGATTTGGAGGTGCACCTCAAAAGTCACAATTTTGATGAGTTTGAGTTTGAATGCAACCATTGCGACTTTAGATGTATGAATAAATTCTCAATTCAAAAACACATGAAGACTATTCATCCACAGTTGAAATTTGGTTGCATATGTTGTGGAAAAAAATTCTACTGTGAAAAAGACAGAAAGGAACACAGACCAATGTGTGAGATTAAGATTAAAGGCACTGATATGGTTATTTGTGAGATTTGTAATAGAGGTTATGGGACCAAACAAGGTTTGAAGAAGCATATTAATGAAAAGCATTCCAGTTTTTTGGTGAAAGAAGAAATTATTGAGAGTGAGGATATAGAGTTTAAAATTGAACCTGAATAAGTTTTATATTTTTTACATTTTTTTTTTTGCAATATGGTGGATCCATGGAAAAGGTGGAAAAAGATTAAGGGTGTCTAATTTTGATTTAAGGGCTCTCACAACTAAAAAAATTAACAGAGTACTATACTGCCTTCCCAAGCTGAAAGGCCCAATCTGTGTATGTTAAACCTATGTAGATAGGACCTTTCAGCTTAGAGCGGCAGTATAATATATCTATATTATTATATATATGTATTATCGTCAATACGTTTTTAAAGATATATTTAAAAAAATATTACTATATCGTAAATGCACAGATATGTTAAATCAAATTGGATTTGTAAATATGGCTTCTAAAAGGTGCTGGCCACCATATTAGGTTTCAATTCTTTTTTTAGTGATATATTTAAACAGATTTTGGTCAATTTCCGTTGTATTATTATTCTTAAGTTTAAACTAAATACTCAATGTAAATAAATTAAGTAAATTATTTAAAAAAAGAACTTTTTCAAAAAAATCGTATAAAAATATTTTAAAATTGTACAAAGTTGAAAAATATAAAAATTAAAATTATCAAGACTTCTTTATTTGAATTTAAGTATACCTTAAAAACGATATTGGTATTACTGATTTTTTACTTTTAAATAAAAAAAATCTACAAACATTTCTTGTTGAAAAAAAATAATATATGTATGTGTTGACTTGATTGGAAAAATATGTTTCTTCTTTTGTGAATAATACAAAAGTTATTTACAGAAAAAAAATAATTTTGGGATTAAGTAGGGCATGGAAAAAATATAATGACATTTCTTGTAAATTTTTTTCCCTGTTAGCTGGTTATTATTTTTTTTTGTCCTAAATAATAAAAAGTTATGGCCAAAACAAAAATATTACCCCCTTTTACTCCCCTCCACATACACAACTGCATACCAAATTTCAAGTCACTACCTTAAAGCATTCCTAAGTTATCGTGGATTTCCATATTACAGACACACGTATTTTTTTGTTGCTTATTTTAATGTTTCTTGACGTTTTAGGAAAAATTACATTATTTAAGCAAAAAAAAAATGTTTTTTAGAATACTTTATAAATAAGAGAGTAAAAACTAAAGGTATAAAAAATAAATAGCAAGATTATAAGTGTGTAATTTATATAATATTGATTCAATATTGTTCAAGATACACAGATTATTTTATCTACAACCATAATGGTGTATATTATCGCACTAAAATAATACTAGCTGGTTTATACAGCTAATTTTGGCAATTTTTGCGCTTTAAAAGCGCCGTTTTTATAAAATATTCGACATAATATTTGTACACTCACTATATTTAAGTATTTTATGACATCTGTATTCTAAAAATTATTTCTAAAACGTTAAAGCCTTTTCTAGATTGTTTTTGGAAATAAATAAAAATATAAATTTCCAAAAATCTTAAGTTACCTTGCCTTACATAACTAATACTTTGGTATACCTTTATCTACTTAGGGGCTGTCCAAGAATGACGTTACACAAACAGAGGGAGATGCCTTAAGGCACTCTAGATCAGATTAAATGTAATATCAAAATATATCAACATTGTTGATATATTTTGTAATATACACTTAGGTATATCGGAAAAAAGTGGGACGCCAAAAGAAACCTATAAGCCGTTTTTTTATATTTTTTTTAGTGGTGTAAATTAAGTTTTTTTAGGATGATTAAAGACATTATTTATTATTATTATTAATCCAGAATTAATATTTGACATAAACTCCAAAGTTTTATTTATTCAATTTAACAATTATAAAATTACCATTTTAAGTGCCACTTGTTGCCGATTCAAGTGTATGTCCCAAAAAAAAATATATATATTTCATAAAAAAATTATTTTTTTTTTACATTTTTATAATATAACACTTGTTTATAAAGAAAAACTATATATTTTTTTTTTGAAAACGGGATCAAAAATAGTCATTCTTAGACGCTCCCTTGTATAAAATTTAACATAACACATAAAACCTATAAACAATAAACTAAAAAAAAAACACTTAAAATGAATAAAAACACCTAAAAACGAATAAAAAACACTTAAATATTAAAAATTCAGTCTTTTTTGACGGAATTCCGTTTAAATTAAATTTGGTTTATTTCTTTTTTAAATGCGCGATGTTATTTTTTATGGAATATTTTAAATGCATTCTCAAAAAAAAAATAACCTAAAATGGCAATTATTTAACCGACTGACCAAGTAAAAATTAATTAATTATTTACTTTATTCAATAGTTTTATTTTTACTTAAAAAAAAAATCAAAAAAGAAAAATTTTTTTTTTCAATTTTTTTTCGTTTTTCAAAAAAAATATTTTTTTAAAATTGTTTTCGTAAAAAGAAAATTAAAAAGTATTTTTTTAATTTTTATTTTTTGATTTTTTTTTTAAGAATTTGGGAAAATGCAATATACCATTTACTATGAATAGTGTTTAATGGAATGCGTGGCATTACATATCTTCACGGCTTGTTTTCATATGGTTCCTTTTACTCGACCAGTCAATAATGAAAAATTACGGCCATCCAAAGTTAATACCGGTCATTTGATAAAACCTATTATTAAAAGGCCTGTAAAAATGCCTCAATCTTTGCAAAACCACCGGGTCGACAAAAGGATGGTTCCTGCCCTTGGTTTTGCCCAAACAATGGGGTGAACTGTGACCCTCGCTCTTAAACAAACAGGGAAAACCTTTGGTTGTGTTGAAATAAAAATGTTTCTCTGTCACTACTTGTTTTAAGCCTAAAAAGTCTTGAACCCTTTTTAACTCTATCGCGGGGTCTAAAACTAACCTTTCCCCACTTATAAATAAAAGTTGAGACAAGGGAAAGAATTTTAACCACCTAGTTAAATACCTAGCATAAATACCTAGTTTTATGGGTCCCCAAGAAGTGTCTATAATAGAACCTACAGACCCGTTTATAAAAACTAATTGCTCAAAAACTTTCATTTCAGGTTTTTTCGAAATTGCTTGAGTATAGTCAGAAATCGCTCTAGTTACAGGGTCTCTAACTACGACCAATAATTTTGTTGAAGGGTTCATGAGTTGTACCCTTCTGGGTGCTTCTTTTGTTATAAAATACGAAGGAGTTTTTTCTATGGTTAGTTGCCCCTCTAGGGTACTAGGCATATGGTTTCTATACCACTGAAAACCTTTTAAATAATTCTTGTCAAAAAAATGTACCTCACTTCCAGCAGCTCTAACATCGGGATGAATTCTTATAAACTCCAAAAGCGCCCTTGTTCCTCCCTTTTTTACTCCGATTATTAATGCGCTGGGGAGTTGTCGCGCGGGTTGCAGACCCTGCTCCCTAAATAGCCTGTATTTTGGTGATATGTCTGTCTCGTTGTTTTCCAAAAGAGATACAACCCTTACTGATGTTGCATAGTGATAGACTATGTTTTCGTTTGCGATTAAGGGGTTAGTTTGCCACTAAAAGAAAAAATATAATAGAAATGCTGACTTTTTCATAAAAAAATATACCTATATAAAAAAAGGCTTTTCTATTTCGTTATTTTAATAAAAGAAAAAAATAAAGAAAAAGTCTATATGAATTTCATATTATGAAAATTAAATTGAAAAACGAAAAAGATTTTCAAGATTGAGCGCCTTGTCAATACTGCCGTGCTAAGCTGAAAGGTCTACATAGGTTTAACATATACAGATAGGGCCTTTCAGCTTAGCAAGGCAGAATACCGGCAAAATGTGCGCTCGTAGCATTGTAAGGTAATAAAACGTGGAATGTGATATTTTTTACACTTTTCACCAAATGTGGGGCCTTTTTAAAATATTTAATATCTTTGGAAATATAATGTCAAATTTAGCAAGTAGTACACCATTTTAAAGGAAATACACTCTACTTTTTTTTTTTAATACCTACTAATCTTTTTAACCCCCTAACGCACTTACCCAAGTTAACTCGTTTACAGTAAATTGGCTCTTTTCCACTTACCCGCGTTAACTTTAAGCCCCTAACGCACTTAACCGAGTTAACTCTTTGACAGTGGGTTGTCTTTGTTCCGCTTACCCGAGTTAACTTTAAATGAAAGAAATTAGTTACCACATTAACATATGGCGCTAACTACCGAGATTTATAACTCCTGTATCAACCTCCCTTTCTCTAAAACAACTTGATAGAAAAAGACAGACTGCTTTTTGGATTTATAACTATGGTAGTTAGCAGTATATGTAAATGTGGTGATTGTAGCCCCTCCATTCAAGCCAGGAGAATACATTTCTGACAAAAAAGACAACTTAAAATCTTTACACCCTGAATAATGACTGATTGGGACTACTGTTCTGATTGGTCAGAACTGTGAAAACTCGCTTAAAAAATATACAACCTGCTGATTAGTGTATAGGTACTTACTTTTGGTATTGCCCTTGCAATACTAGCTACCAAACATGTATTGAATACAAAAGAAATGTACAGAGATATAGCAGCCAAAATTAGCAATGCAAATATGACTTTCTTTGTGAGAATCAACTCCATATTTGTTTCTTTTAATTATCTTATCCATTTATCTAAAACAATTGTTTAAAATTAATGTTATAAAATGTAAAACTATGTAGTTTATTTATTTATTTACATAATGTAAATAATATCGAGAGGCTCCTAAAAATTTAACTGTACCATAGCAAAAAAAAAAAAGCTGTTGCTAATAAAACACTTTACCCTTTAGTTCAATTTTACGTAAGATATAAAGAAAACCCGCTTTTAAAAGCAATTAATTTGTTTTTTTTAAGAATTTATTTTTAAATTAAAAGGTACTTACCAACTTAGAAAACAAGGCGGAACATTTTTCTAATAAATTTAAACGTCGCATATACATTTTTTTCATGTATTTTTAGCAGTTAGTTTAGTTATATAACGCACAATTTTAAAAATAACATTTTAACAAAATTTCATAATATTGACATTTTTAATCAGAAACTGTTCTTCTTCTTCTTCTTTCCTTGTTAATCGGCGACAGTTGCAAGGAATCTTTAAATTATAGTAAATTAAATGGTTTTACATTATTTCGTTTCAAATTTATCGAAAAATTAATATTATCCCCTAATTTTGTTGTTAGTTTCTAATTTCAAAATCTGATAAAACCTTGATTTTGTGTGAACTAGGCTTTAGGAAGCTTGGCAACATCGTACTGCATGCGAAGCAAAAGCTGCAACTTCAGAGTGGTGAAAAGAAAATCAACTTTCGTGGAAATGGTGGTTTTTTAATAAAAATGGCAACAATTTTAGAAGAAAATTTAAGGGAGGCTGCCTGTATTGGTGATACAGAGGCAGTTTTAGCACTTTTATCTCAAAACATTGATATTGATTCGCAAAATAAGATAAATGGATGGTAAGTTTGATTTTTCATGTTTAAGAAATATTCAAATATAAAGCGACAAGTAAAAAGCCTCCTAGTAGGCTTTGACAACCAAAACAAAAGTTAGGAACCTATCTTTAGGGAATGGCATTTTGTTAAAAAATATTTAGGTGTAAGCATAGACTGCCAACTAAAGTAGTGTCAACTTGAGAATGCGAATGTGACGTTACAGCGGTCCGTATCAAGTACTCGCCTATATCGGCTGGAGTGTGATTCGACCACTTGCATACTAATTTTAATAACATCACTTGTAAATCACAGAAAAAATAAATAAAATGACAAACCACGGCGCCTATGAGATGTTGACTGAACACATTTTAAGTTACGACGCGCCGTTCGCTGATATTGAATTCCTTTAAAATTTCAGCCAAAAAAATGTTTCCACTAAATTTTATCTTTTTTTGTTTAGGACAGCTCTACATTGGGCTTGCAAACGGAACAATGATGAAATAGCAAGAATTCTTTTAAACCATGGTGCTGACAAACAAATTCAAACCATTAAAGGAGAATTACCAGCTGATATTTGCACGTCAAACAGTATTCTCAGCATGCTAGGAGAAAATAATAAACCAAACTACAATCATCATGAAGTAGATAATAGTGAGTTCAAGTTTACCCCGAATTATATTAAAAATGCCCCAATTAGTGGACAGGTGGAATTAGGGAGAATAAGGAATATGCATACGGATTTTTCGAATATGCCTACTACGATTTTGCCGGCATCGCAAAGTGAAGGTAAGGAGAGAGCCAAAATATTTTTTATGATAAAAATTTGGGTTGCAAAAAGTCTAAATCTTTTTAAATACTTCGTTTGTATTTTTTTATTTTTTTGCATTTTTTTTTGTAAAAATTTATGATTTTTTTTTAGATTTAATCCTTAAAATAAAGCTCCAAGGAGGCGATCCAGATTACATAGAAATCGAACTTCCAAAATGGAAACTCACCTACAACAACTTACTAAAAACCTGCTGTGAGGAGTTAGAAGTTCTCGAGAACCAAGTAGAAAGAATAAGAAAACAACCAAACACAAGGTTACGAAATGATAATGACGTAAAAAGACTAAGAAATTTTCAGGAACTGGAAATAGTACTAAAAAGTGCAATAAACGGAGACAAAGCCAATAATGCATACCAAAGTATATCTACCAAAGATCAGACGATTTTATACTAGTCACTAGTGGAGTTCCTGAATTTTTGACATTTGTTTCTTGCTCTATGAGTAAAAACTGTCAAAAATGGCATAAAGTATCCTTTTATAAACTTATGATGGCTTAGTCATCATGTTTCACTATATACTCTAAACGGCAACGTTGCATTTTAATATAGTTTACGACGTTTTGGCTTCCTGTATATATTTTTATTGAATAAGAAAGAGTAAGTAAAAGATATGTATATCTTAATCTTACAAGATCTCAAATACGTAAAAAAGTTTTATACCTACTAGTAGATCTTTTAACTAAAAAGGTAATTAGAAGCTTGTATATACTACAGGCATATATAGGCTTGGCAATCCCTAGAGATTTTCAACCCCTCTGAATCCCTATAGAGACCCCATAACATTTATTCTAGCTTTATTAATAAATTATGTATAAAAACAGTACAAATAATCTGTTACACGCTTATATTAAAAGAATAGATTTTTTTAGTGAAATAAATTAGATATTACTTATATTTTATATATTTTTGATTTAATAATTGAGCACACTCATAAGTAGGGAGCCCCCGGGCGCAAGTCCATCCGTCCATAAATACCCATTTAAACAAATTATATAGAATTTAAAATGGCTTTTTAAGTATATGCAACTTTGTATACTTATATAAATTATATAGCAAATAAAGGAATCATAATTTTGCTTATCTGTTAGTAGAATCGTAAAATTTGTGCTGTATTGTATACTATACATTATGTAGCTATTTATTTAAACTCAGTTTAGTTTTAGTTTAGTAAACTGCAAAAAATTTTTATCTAAAAATTTTTATTGAACGTTTTTACAAAAAAAAAAGTATTCTTTAATAGAGCAATTCACTCTATGAAAACGTTGCCACAGTCCTTTTTATATGTGGAAGCATTGCCAGATTTTCCCCTCTTGATGGCATGTTCCTTTATATTCATTCACTTAAAATATATAGAAGTGCATTTAAAAAATTACCAGTTTGTAATGAAAAATCGCATCATACTGAATGACTTAAAGAAAATACCCCTATTTTGTACGTGATGTATTTTAGTGTAGAATTTCACTTATTTTTCCGTCAAACACAATATTGAAAACGTTTTATTTATTACAAACGTTTGTTTTTATCATTTTTCCAAATCGAAATGTAACGTTCTTGATTGGTCAAAATAAGGTGAATGAAAACTCGGGGAAAAATAAATAATTCTAGATTTATTGGACTACCTATATATGTATACAGAAAGTATCAATCAAGATATAGGGTATTAGATGTTTTCAATTGCGTTCTTTGTGCTTTTTAAGCCCCTGTTGATATCTTATTATTTTTCAGCGTCTGTTTTTGTCACACAAGTTGTATAACTACAGGTGGTGATATTATTTTTCTTCTGAAAAAAAGTGGACAAAATCATATTTATTGTAGACTGTATTTTTACTTTTAAATAATTACGTTTTAAATACTTTTTTTGCGTTTTCGGATGTAGAATATCATGTCTGTCCGTCTTTTTGTTTCACCGGAATGTCCAAAAATATTCTTTCACCAAACGCTTCAGAACCTTTGTAGTTTGCTTCATTTAAAATATGGAGTATATCTACGCTGTATTTTGCTATCCACTGTAAATCTGTGATACATACTGTACATGGAAGGTATTAGGGGTCATACCTTAAATACGTAACGCAAAATTTTTACAATTTTGAACCCCTCCCCCATTTAAAACTATAACGCTGAAACTTACCCCCTATAAATACGTAACAATAGCAGACCACACTAAAAAATCATGGGTAAAAAAAACGTTTTTATTTCTTTAAAAATAGCTGAGTTATGTAACGCTACATAAGTCCCCCTCCCCTTGTAAAGCTAAGCCCTGACCCCCCTCCCACAATGCAGAGCATCATTCTTTTCTGATTGTTGTGTAACTTCACACGTATTTTTTTTACGTAAAAAAGAGCAAGCATTTTAGTTTTTCGAAGTTGTACACTACAACCCTACCCTATGGTTCAAAATAAAACTCGTTAATCCTTGTAATAGGTATCTAAAATTTATTAAACAATCACTTAATCTTAAATACTTTAATATAAAATAATAAAAAAGCTGCAATGATTCAGTCAAATTCTTAAGAATGATATTAATGATGATTATGTGTTATTTTATTCAGCGGCGTAACGTAGGGGGACTGGAAGGGCACTGTCACCCCCCTCCCACTTTTTGCGCCCTTTCCAGTCTCTTACAGTAACTTCCCAAGTAACACAGTAGCTATAAAGTATATTATGCAGCTCTTTCGCAGCCATATGGCTGCAAAAGACCGGTGTTTGATACTTTCACTTCCCAGGTAGCAAGGGATGTTATATTACAAGAAATTAACATCACTTTTGGGTGTATTTTTAAACTAAATCATAACATCACATAATATTGAAAAATAACATGTATTTAACATCACATTTGCAATGTAACATGTGAGACGTGAAAACCATGTTATTTAATAACAAATATTTAGCAACGCTGTGAATATATCACATGTCAAATATTAACGTGGCTTTCACGTAAATGTCATGTTATTTTGCTTCTCACCGACGTTCGAAGCAAAAAAATCGATATAAGATGATGTTGATAGAGTAAATTATTATAAGGAAATTGTATACACATTATACGATTTCCAATGGATAGGGGGCTCTGCCGGGCTTCTCAAGATGGACACGGATTAAAGGAATATATTCTCCGCTTAATCTGCAATTTCGTATTTAGAATCTATCTGTTTCAATCTGTGATTGTTTCAATTACTGATTGATTTTAAATTTGATTTTTTTTTAGGGTTATAGCGTTTTTAATTTAGAAAAAGCTAATATCCTAGAATATTATTTAAATATTAAAGTACCAGTAACGGCATCCATAAGATATCAGATATAACAGGAATGTATAACATTATGATGTCACAAACACGTTATTTTCGGGATGTCATTGTGTGATGTTATTAGGGGCGGACTTAGGACATCCCCACCATGCTACATTCTTGTTAAATGAGACTACAATCTTAACATCACATGTCACATATTAACGTGACTTTCACGTGAATGTCATGTTATTTTGCTACCTGGGTTGGGTGTTATCAAACTTTGCCCCCCGTGGGCAGTGTCGGACACTATGCATTTTACCGCCCCCACTTTTTATACCCACGCTACGCTACTGATTTTATTGCACAGTCTTTTTTGATATGGCTCCTGAACAAATAATGATGTTTTAAAATATAAGTGCACCATAATGCAGCATTTTAATGCACATTGTTATAATTTTTAATGAATCGTGTTTATTGAAAAAGAACCAAGTGAGATACATAATAATAAATTGTGGAATATTTTATTTCCAGAATAATTGAAATCTTTAGTCATTTTTGTGGAAAATTAAGATAAATTTTCTTAAAAACGGCGTCTCACACTTTGAATTTTATGCTCTGTGAGCTGAGATATTAAAAAAAATATATTAAGTCATGACGTTAGAGCTGAAAAGATTAGTGTTGCGTTGTCTATTTCTTTCATCTGGAAAAAACAAAACGACTCATCTTCCAATTCTGACGTCATGATTGTATGGATGATTTTTTTAATTTAAATATCTCGCTTCGCAGGACAGCATAATTAAAGTGTGAGACGCCGCTTTAAATGTAATTTCACGTTTTTTTTTTCACAAATGTGAACTAGGGTTTCATTGTGTGAGATTTCACTCCCAATATGCGATTTGGGAGTCCCAAACATTTTTTTTTTTTGATAAAATGTTTTTTGCTGGTTCTGTTACAATAAACAAAGTCTAAATTTAAAGTGCATTTTTCCAAGTTTAAATAAGGTACATCAATTGGGACCCCTAGCAGAAATCCTCTTTATTTGAACTTTTCACTATTATTTTTGCCATTACTGCGGCCATCTTTAAAAGTTCACAAAATTTTTATGAGATGATACCACTGGCAGGCAAACTGCGTGTTCTATAGAAATATATTATTCGCTGCAATTCTACATATTTTGCCGGTACACTGTGATACCCCCTCTTTCCCCCAATCGCCCCCTGGCTACGGCCCTACGTCAAATAAAAAAATATAAGAGGGTCAATTAAAAACACCTTGTATAGTCAAAAAAATGCACATTTCCCATATAACATCACGTTTTGCTCAGGACAATACCAAACCTTAAATTTATGGTAACAACCTATGATAGTGTGCTTTTTTACTCTTTTCTATGACGTAAAACGAATGGGGTTTCCCATTCCCGGCGAAATATTTCATAACATTCGATTTTTTGTGTTTCGCAGGAATATAATACGAAGGTTTCAAAGGTTTCCTCTCATTATGCTGTTTTTCCAGGACCTCATTCCAATTTTCCGGATCTTGAAAGTCGTTGAACTCATTTTCAATCATATTATTTCTTCTTAGTTTATGTTTACTTGAATGTGCTAATTTCTTTATGACCGGTATGTTCCAATGATATACTTTTGCGGGTTTTCCGTTACTCTTAAACCCAACGGGTATGTTTTTGCCCAAAAACTGGTCCTTTTGCGGTAGATTGTGAGCGTAGAAATGCGGATTAGGCGGTAGTTTGATTATAAACATGTGAGAATCGTCTGATCGGCTATGGTGTCTTGATTCCACTGCTAATCTTTTTCTGTGGTGGCTATTAGGACCTCTAATTCTTTGCAGGCCCACTTTGTGTAAAAGGTCATGGTTTTGGATGGATCCTGACTGTTTTCCGTAAACCACTGTGATGTAAAGTAGGGTGAGCAGGAGAAATGTTATTGTAAAATTTCTGGAACAAAAAATAGTTGTTAGAAAGTTGTAAAAAGGTTTAAAAAGGTTTAAAAAGATGCACATATAAAATACTGAATAAACTTAAAGCTACACAGGTTGCTTAAATTTAATAGTTATTTAATTTTTTTTAATGGGAGAATTATCTCAGCGGTCTAAGGCATCGATATAGCATTGACACTGAGCAAATGATCGTGAGTTCAAACCTCACTGGCGCCTCCCTAGATATATTGGTTCGAAAGTCAATTCAAGCCGGTGGTTCCCTCTACTACTAGCCCACACAAGTCCTGGACTTAGGGGATGCTTAATTAACCCGGACAACATTTGCTATTTCACGTGGAAGTCATTATGACATCATGTAATGATTTTCTGAGTTCATGAACGCATACAGATGACTCCTCATTGTAAAGTCATTACGAGATCATGTCATGAAGATCTAGCAGCGGTCTACGTAATGCGCATGCGCAAATTTTAAATTAACCTCGAAATTTAAATTGACCGCGAAATTTAAAATTAAAAAAAAAGAAACACACCTTTTTGCTCATATCTTGAAAACGCGAAGAGATACCAAAAAAATAACGAAAAAATCAACACCCCCTAGACATACACCCCCACATAAATCTATTTTCAACAACTTGGGTGTTCTGTGTTGAGGACACCGGGATTTTCCCACTGGGAACTTTCCAGTGGGAATGTTCTCCAAGGTGACTGGGGGCACTAATTCCTCTAGACTAAAGCCTCCAGATATCTACGGCTCACCATACCAATCCGATAATGTGTATCGAATTAGCTGACCAGTAAGTTAATTACTAGTTATTACCAGTAGTATATCTTTATAAAGACAGCTGCATTTTAATACTAGTATTCCTTTATTCGTTTAAAAAGTTTAGTTAGTGGTAGAAAATAACATGTGGCGCCACCTATCGCATAACGCTGTCAAGTGCACTGAAATTGAAACATTACAGGAGCCTGTAGTATTCGGCAATCGTTCTCAATCGAGTCCCGGGCAACATTTGTTATTTCACGTGGAAATCATTATGACATCATTTAATGATTTAACGTTAAATGTATACACCTCATAACAAACTCACAACATGATCACAAAATCATGAGATGTGCTCATCATGATGTTCGTATGAGTACAAAACGTGAAAATCATAACATGATGCTCTCATGAGGCCTATATGATTTTATGAATGTTGTCCGGGAAGTAGAATAGTACGAGGTTAAAAAACAAACAAAACAAATTTGCTATTTTTCATCTTATTTGGGAAATAACCTTAACATATACCACTTGATCTATTAATTTTACCACTTGGAAACTACAGTTAGATCGATTTTTTGAGAGATTTTGCTCTTAAGCAAACGTTCTCGACTTAATAATTATTTTAAAAAAAGTTTAAACGCAAAAATACTCAATTTTTTGCGATTTAAGCGTCTTTTTTTCGTTCTATCTGTCCGAGACCGCGATAACTCGAGAATGCTTGTGCTAAATACTTTAAAACTGGACCATAGGTTCCTTATCCAAAGTTCTAGGCTGGGATTGTTTTTGGTAAACATCATGGTGGGATAAGGGGTCAAATGGGGTTAAAACTATAACTTTTTGCGATAGTATGCTTACTTGTCACATGACAAAAATTGTTGTGGTAAAAGGTTTGATTTTTTTTTTGATTATTTTTTTAATTTTTTAATATTTTTTTATTTTCATTTTTCTTGAACTATATGGTATTCTTTTGTTAGCAGCAGTATTATATTTTCGCACATTATGAGACTGGTTCATTAAGTCAGCAGGTTCACGAACTTAATAATTAAAACCAGTCGAGAAAATAATTTTGCTTACAAGCAATAAAATTAAACGTACTTATAATTGGGAGTTTTAATGACTTAAATAAATGTTTGCATTAAAAGTGTTAACACTAAATTTAGTCCATTATTAAAGGGAAAAACAAGAGAGAGATTATACACACAAAAAATAACACAGGCCCACAAAAATAACAAATGTCGAAAGCTTTTAACCAAACTATGTTTTCTTACTTATTTTTGGGCGCTGAAAACGAATTTGACAGTGAAAAAGGTTGCTGAACCTAAAACTTTTTGAAAAAAAGTGCAAAAAACAATATTAAACGAGCTACCTCCAGATCTTTAAAGTTCTCTAGCACTATTGAATTTTGGGAGTTGTGCCTGCAGGCCATATGTGGTCATGTCTGAACTGTTACATATCCAAGACATAACAAAATCTGATCGAAACCACTTTTTCATAAGAAGGGGCTAGGTCCTTTGTGGGCCAGCGAGTTTTTTCAGTATAAAGTTAGTTTTTAGCGCCCAAAAATATTTAAGAAAATTGTTCTACTATAAATAATGTGAGATCGCTAAAAGTTATAGGTTTTGTCCATTTTGCCCCCCTTGTTATACGTTAATCTTAACCATATTTGATGTGACGCAAATAGAAAAAGTCCTGAATTGTTTGGGGAATTTTTCAAATCGGGCATTCCGTTTAAAAGTTATAAGGTTTGCATACAGACCGACAGACAGGCAGATATTTTTTTAACACCCGCTTTTTTCACATTTTTTCGACGTTTCATGACATTCTTAAGTCGAAAATGCAAAAAAAACGATTTTTCGATCGATTTTAATAACTGGTTTTTGCACCCGTAAAAAATCAATGTATTGTATAAATATATAATATATAAGTATGCATGCTTGATGTTAAATACATATGGCGCTACGTGATCAATAATTAAATTCTTTGCAGCTCTACTATTTTTACGACGGGGGGCATATGAAAATATTTGCTCCCCTGGAGTTTTTAAGTGCTTTCCTGTCGATGTTGATATGACCCCTTGTCAGTATAATTAATTATGGTTTAAGTTTTGCTCTTCTTGACTTTTTTTTCGAAAAACAATACGGGTTTTTATTTCATACATTAGTCTATTCATTCATTATTAAAACTGCATATTTGAAACATTTAGGTCCTAGAGTTTAAAAGTTATTGCAAAAAAAAGTTACCCTACTTCGATCTATATCAAAATCTAACCAGATCTTCCTCCCCGTATGTGAAACAATATGCACAAAACGGTTTGGTGTTAGCTAGTATAGAAATAGACATATGGCATCTACAGAAAGACGGAAGATTTTGTTATTGCATATTTCGGCTCAGGGAGGTCCAAAACCCAAAAGAAGTCAATAAAAATTACCAAGTTTGTTTGGGCCTTTTGTTAGTTAAATGAATTTATGCGGCATAAACTTAGGTTTCTATAAAAAAAGAAAAAAAGAATCCGGAGATTCTTCTTTAAATTATAAACAGTATGCCAAAGACCGTTTGCTAATAGCTAATACAGAAATAGATATATAGACAGACAGACGTATTTTTTTATTACATATTTCGGATTAGGGAGGTCAAATCCTCGATAAAAGTCAATAATCATAGCCAAATCTAGCATAAATGCAAAACTCGTAACATTTTGCTAGTTTAGAGTTTAAAGCTATTGGAAAAATTGTGGATCTACGACATTTTAATTACTCAAGTGCGATTTATACCAAAATCAAATCAGCTTTACTCTTTACGTTAGAAACAATACTCAAAAAACAGTTTTGCTAGTATAGAAATAAAGATATTACGAATATAGAAAGACGTAATTTTTTATTGCAAATTGGGGATCAGTATGGTCAAATGCTCGACAGAAGTCAATAAAAATGGCCAAATCTAGCATAACAGCAAGATTGGTAACCTTTTGCTAGTTAAACTGATTTAAATGATTACCCGTTTCAGATTTTTTTTTATTATAAATTTGGACTAAGGGAGGGCAAAACCTCGACAAAGTCAATAAACATAAACATTATTTACATACATATAATATTTCAAAACCTTAAGCTATTTAAAAAGGCTTAAGAGTCATGAACTTGTTTCTACTTTCTCAGGAAAGAAAAAAACTAACAGGAAAAATATGTACGTGGTGACCGAAAGGGTTTAGTTTGTAGTTTCTCAAAAAAAGAAAAATTCCCAGTCGTGCGAAGTGTAGTATAATTATCGGTCACGTAACGTCATAGGTATTTAACATGTGTCAGGCCTGCAGAATTTCTTCTGCTTCAGTCTTGCAGGAGTCTTTTGCTGCGGATGGTTGCCTTGGGCCCTTTCCATTACCATAAGGTCAATACCGGTCGAATAAACACACGAAGTCGTATCTTTTTGCTGGGAGACTTTACTGTTTACCTGTACGCAATGCAGGGTCGGATTTTAGATAATCTATAGATATAATATAGAGTGTTTGGCACTAAATCTGTTCCAATAACACATTTTTTAATCGCCGCCAGTTATAAGAGATTTTTTTTAAAGCGTTTTTTTTTCTGGCTCGTGTCAAACTTTTCGTCCAATCGGGGCATAATTTTAGACTGATTTAAACTAATGTGTTTTTATCGAGTCCGCGTGGAGTGATTCCAGCCAGTTAACGTTCGACCCTATCCAGTCATATTTCACAAAAGATTTAGCCACACCCATAAAACATTTGTAGCAATATATATTTACTGGACCGGCTTTATTTGTTTTATGTGTGTTCTGTGCATCGAGCTATATAAGATAAATACGTATTTAATATAATAGCATTTAATTACGCGCCTGTCTCACATTGATCTGTTTCAAATGTAAACATTCTACTATAAATGTGGCACCGACTATAATACACTATAATACACTGGTTCTAGATTAATTAGTTAACTAGCATATCAAAGCAACTGATGTTAAACCTGTTGCGAGGAATATGTCTCTTAATGCGGGAAAATGAAGGGAGAAAACTAGGGGCAGCTAGGGGCTACACCCAGAAAATCATTTTTACCATTATTTTATGGTAAGCTATGGGTGTGAATTAAGAGTGTATCATACACACAGTGTAAAAGAAATTGTTTTTTTTTCTTTTTTGTTTAATTTACTCTTATAAAATTGCTCACTAATTATTATATAAATAAATGAAATATTTTTTGCACACAAACCTAGGTTTAGGCAAAAAAAAATATATGTAAACTTAAAAAAAATAGCACTCGGTTGTTTCCTTAGCACTCGTAAAATGTTTTTTACCACCATGCCATTTTTTACTGTGTACAGTACTAATTCTGTCTATAGTTGAATTAGTACCCTTTATTTTGGATTTTTTTTCTGCATCTCCCTTATAAAACCTCTTTTATTTTTCTCTCTTTGAGTATTTCGAAAAAAATTGTCTCAGGGATTTTTATGCCGGTGCAATGCAGTGGTCAACAATCAGCTAGTCCGGCCCTGTCCATGTGCGTTGGCTTAAATTGCAATGCATTGTGTTGATAAAAATGTCAATAGAGATGCATTTGTATATTTACTTAACAGTTAGTGCCCATTTACGACTTTTCCTCATGAGAAATAAACTTATTTATAAAAAACAAAACTCCGACTGCTTTTAAAAGAAATTAACTGGACATTCTAAAACAATAAAAAACTTGGTATAATAAAATTACAATAGAAGTAATATATTAAGTTGAAATGTTTAGCTCGAGGGGTAAACCACTGAACACCTGTATTTCCTCCTATAAAGAGAAAATCTTTTAATATATCCTTTAGCCAAAGAGTTCTCAAGTTATCGTGGTCACAAATTTTTCCAGACATACAGAACCGACGAGCCATTCCATAGTAGAGCTCAAGCGCGCCGCTCTATCCCAATCGGCCCAACACAGGTTAGTCGCAAGGTAGCATCGCGTAGTACTGGCCGCATTTGAAAAGGCCAGACCATGTTTTTGCATGTTTACTATTCTTACTTGATTTCTGTAGAAGTCCGACTCTGTGACTTACGGGCCTTAGTTATGATAGAGAATAATGAAAAATATATAAAACAAATGTTATGAGTTTTGAGATTTTAACAAGGAATAACTGAAGAGTATTTTACGGCTTATGAAGCAACTGCCATCTTCATAGCTAGTGTGTGGCGAATCACCAGAGCTTTCAAAGAATTTGAATGTGGGATGGCCCGCCTGCGTTTAAAATGATTTATTCTACGTTGTAGAGTAGATTAGTAGACAGTAAGTTGGTACACTATAATTTTTCAAAAAGGATATCGACCCCATAAAAACAAGAAAAAAAGCATGCCATTTTACTCGTCCAAAGTTACCGGAAATGACACGCTGCAGCGCTGTTCCAAATCATGAATGAATGACTAAATTCTTTAAAAAGGAACAGTAAATATTGCTAAAGAGTTTTAAGCCGAAATGGATATGTCACATGTGAGAGAATTTCATAAAAAGTTTAAGAGAAATTAGAATTTTTACGTAAAATCAATGCCAAATTATTACATCTATATTATGTAAATTCAGGACATAAAAAGGTCCTAATTTTTCAGAAGAATGTGCTAAAAATGTATACTCTGAAGTATATCAAGAGGATTAGGTACTCCTTTCCTACTTCACCTCAAGCAAATGAACAGGTAGAAAGCGTGCACAAACCCTTAATATCTCCAGAGGCTCAAAATATCTTTAAAAATGAACCCAGTCAGCGAGTGTTAGTAACTGAGAGGAATGTACACATTAATAATTCACAAAATTAAAATTCTAGTCTTTTTTATTTTTATACTTAGTTCATTGTTGAGCAATATAATTTTTTCAACTGAAAATTACGGCGTTTAGTTTAGTTTATTTGTTTATACTCGTTTCTGGACTTTTAGAAAAGGTAGTTTATGCATACTGAGAGTGTTAGTTACAATAATTTAGAAAATATTTTATTTAATTCATAACAAAGAAGAGAAGACAACGTTTTCTTTACTCGTGATGACATGTTACATAATTTTATCCATGCTAATAACCCTCCTTCGTTATAGTCGATATCTCCAAATCTGAAAGAGTCGACTCTTCACCCTTTCAATTAAATTTGCCCAAGAAAAAGGAAGATTTAAGAGAGATTCTAGCACATTTTAGCCAGTTTTTGCTAAATGTCAGTAAAAATATTAAGTTTTCTAAAATCAAATAATTTCGCTTTGGGTTAAATCCATGGTAACTCATGTTACAGCTGCAGAAAAAAATACACTCTTTTAAAAAATTTATTACATTATTATTACAGATTGTTTGTTAAATAAATACACCTGAATTTCTTTTAGTAGGTAATCCCTTAAGTTTTCTTTTGAATATCCTTTGAGATTACCTCGAAAACTCTTGACAATTACCAAAAAAAGGTCCCACGTTTGGTAAAGAGGAGATTTCCTCGGACATTACCTTCAAGATTTTCTTCAGTTATTACACCTAAATTCCTCAGCGGTTTACCCGACGAAGAACCCTGAGGTAAAAAACAGAAATATAATCATCACAAATTTCAATTAATGATTGTTTTAAAAGCAAAGGCTTTTTAATTAACTTATAAGCCTATAGGCTTTTATTTTAATATCTAAATTAAATTAATCTTTATCTTTTTATGTCGGTGCGTGTTTTTTCTTCTCTTTAGAGTGGATAATTTTGCATATAATGTATGTCATGATATGTATATTACCTATATAAAAGAGAACTGTAATCTTTATATAATAAATTAGGATTAAAATGCTTTTTTTTTCACTTACTTTTTGTATTGTGTCTACGAATAAAAAATAGCAATGCTTATGCCAGAAAAGAACCGTCCGACTTATTATTATTACTTATTATCATTACTTATTATTATTACTTATTACTTTTGTTTTTGGAGGAATTATTTTTAAAAACTAGGGATGTTCCTTTCATAGAACTTGATTTGTTCTGAAATTTTCGACTCGATCGGATTATTCGTTCTTGAGTTATCGTGTCTACAAAAAACGTGACATAAGACGGACAGACAGATTTTTCAATTTTTTTTATCTTTTCATGAAACACAGTTGTAGGTATTCAAGAATTTTTTGTCTATCACGTTTTTTGCCGATTTTGGGAAATTCAACAAACTAGATGAAACGTTGCAAGCACCCTGTCAAAACATCGGCACTATTGTACACTAGAGCCATCTAGTTTGCAAATTTCAAACTAGGTGTTTTGTTTGATTTTAAATTCTGTATCTTTAAAACGTTATATTCTAGCAAAAAACTGTATATAACATTTTTTATAGGGCTTAAAAAGAGCTTTTATTTAAAATATATTTTTTTGAAATCGGGTTATAAATATGTGAGATATGCTAAAAAAACCTTTTACTGCTTTAAATGCCAATATCTCGAAAACAATGCGTTTTAGGAAAACGTTGTTTATATAAGTGCTAAATTAACCAAATACAATAATAATTGCCTTAATTATAAACAAAAAACGCTAAAAATAGGAGTTTTACCCTTTTTTACCCTCGTTTACCCCCAAAAACCTAATCAGCTCTTCGAAATACGATAAGAAACAATATGGAAAAAACCGCAAGTCGATATCTCATGTAGAAAAGGAGTTAGAGAGTTTACACCAAGACAGACAGACGGACGCAAAAATTTTTTTTACTGATTTCGACTGGTCTAAAACGTCGAGAAATGTGAAAAAAAAGTGGTCAAAGATTTTGACTTTTCGGCGAAGATTTCAATACATCGGCACTCTTAGTAGCACTAAGTGCCGATGTAAATAAATTCTAAAGAGATGATGATCAGTGTACAGTGTAAACTTTTGACCATGCAAATAAAAATACGGAGTCTGTCAGGGAGAAAATAAAAACTTATTGGATACAGTATTTGGGATTTGTATATCGACCACTTAAATCCCTTCCTATGGCGTAAGTACATGTTTTTGGACCAGGTGGTTGTTCTTTTTGAAACACAGCCTTCTCCATAATGAAATAAAGTCTGCAGACTTATAAGCCGATGGTTATTTAAAATAACCTGTTTCGAATTTTTACTTCCCCCGGCCGACCGGCCGCCGAAGGAAGTACATAAAATATTATTGTCATTCTTTAAAGTCTTAGCTTTAATTGAAAAAAATCTGTCGCGTCTGTCTGTCTGCATATATTAACATTTGTTATAATGGGATAGTTGACACTAATGCCTAAATCCCTAGTTTTAATATAGTATATTCTAGAACTAGTATGGAATAGACAATATTCCGCGCGAGCGGAAAGTTTGTCATACGAACCGGTAGGCGAGTATGACGGTCCCGCGAGCGCGGAATGACTATTCCATACGTGTTGTAGACTATACTTTTTCTTCGACTGCAAATATGAAACACTGTATGGCTTTAAACTGCGGACAAGGTTAAAAACAATGTTTTTTTGACTCGATATTGTAAATGCAACAAAACACATATTTTTAAATAAAGCAATTAATGTTATTTAAAAATTTTATCAAATCAGTACTTAAAAAAGATTTTTAATTAATTTAAGCACATATTTACAAATTGCAATGCAAAAATTGAAGGTTATGTCAGATTTTTGTGACAGATATCAGGTTTAAATATTTAACAATAGATGGAGCAGTTTTTATTTTTATAACTAAATTGATAAAAAACTGGTCAAATATTAAGAAAAACTAATAAACTTTATGTAATTTTAACGCATAACTTTAAATTGCATTAAATTATTCAATATTTAATGGTAAAATATATATATATTTTTGCTAATTTTGTTACAGTTTTCTTTATTTTTATAAACAAGAGATGGCACTACATGTACACATTCTAACACTTGATACGGAATATTCATACCGTATCTAGAGCTAGAATGGATTCATTCTGTGTTTGAAAAGTGTGTGTATTTGCTTACATTCTAAAGCAGTCGTAGAAAAAAATGATTCCAGAATATGCGAGTGACCTAGGGCATAAAAAAAAGAACGTCTAGTCATAACTATATAGTCATAGACAGTATTATTTTTGAAAAATAAATGAGGAAATGAACAATAGCTATCAGTGGCGGGTTTACGACAAATAGGATAAAAAACAAAATAGGTATGCACGTTTATAATAATAAATAATAAATTGAATAACACGTTTGGAAAATAAGATTTTACCACATACGAGATAAACATTGCAAAGCAATCGCCTGAGGCGCGCTGTTTTCAATTATTCAATATATTCTCTTTTTACAAGTTAAACACGATATTTTTTCCACGACTATATAATATTTTATGGATAACTATAAAGTATCTTTTGAATTAAAATTACCTATAGGTATGAATGATATGCAAATTATTTCATTAAAACAGTCGTAAAGAAGATATAATCAGACAACTAAAAGAAGGTTTTTCGTGTAAAATTTTGGATATTTTATTTGTCGGGCCAAACAGGTTACACAGACACTCGAAATTTAATACTGATTTTTATTTTACAAAATAACAGTAAAATACTAGTCATAATCGAAAATACTTATATCCAATTTACATAAACTGTATTTTTTAATATTTTATTAATCTCGAAAAATATTTTTTACAACTAATACCTACCTAGGCCTACCACAGGGGTCATACTTTAAATACCTAACGCAAAATGTTGCAAATTATTTTCTGTAAATAAAGATAAATAAAATTACTATTATTTAAAAAACACACAGAAAAATAAATAATTAAGCTGCGGTTTTGCTAAAATTCCCGAATTTGTGTTCGTCAACCTCAACGAACTAATAACTCTTCTCTCTAGAAGAGGCATTTCATTTGTAAACACCGACAAAAACGTAGCCAACATATAAATTTTCTGTCTTACTCGCACAGCTTTGTTCTAACAGAGACAACAATTATTGGTAATTGTTATTGTTCAGGCCTGAATATACCTATTTTTAGTTTACAAACAAACCGAGATGTTGGCGATACTTTATATTAACGGTATGCGTATTCTAGAGAGAAGACTTGTTAGTTCGTTGGTCAACTTTTTAGGCATTTTATTTGTAAACACCGACAAAAACGTAGCCAACATATACATTTGTCTGTCTTACTCGCACAGCTTTGTTCTAACAGAGACAACAATTACTGGTAATTGTTATTGTTCAGGCCTGAATATACCTATTTTTTGTTCACAAACAAACCCAGATGTTGGCGATACTTTATATTAACGGTATGCGTATTCTAGAGAGAAGACTTGTTAATTCGTTGGTCAACCTTGATAAATCAGTTCAAGTTTAACTTGGTCTCTTTCGTTTGTTTTCTTAGATTTAACTTTGACAGTTAAAATTAGATAGGTTTTGGTTATTTAAATTGTTATTTCATGATGAGATCCTCATTAAAATTAAAAAAATATATAATTCAGAACTATCTAACATAAAAAAGTGAAAACTGTAAAAAAATAAACAATACGATGGTAAATATTTTGAAAAAAAAATATATAGCTTTGCTTTCCACACATGTATTAAATTATTTTGCACGCGTATGAAATATGACGCTTTCTTACTCTGTTAACCGTGTGAAATTAGTCATTTTCATAGGTGGTCTTGGAAAAAAAAGTTACGCCACTGGCTAATATCAATTTCCTCCACATTTATTATTCCACTTCGTGTGCAAAATTGATGATAGATGGTATCATTCTACCCCTTTTTTTATTCCCAAAAGTCTTTATTACTTACAAGGAACATCAGAAGCAATTCATACGTCACGCACACTTTTAGTGAATAAATCATTTAAAGCTTCTTTACATGTTTTACAGTTTTGCTTTTGAGTTTTTTTTTCTTAAAAAGTGAGTGTTAATTTGTATGTGAGGGCTCGTGCACGAGTTACGTAAGATATTTTTTAGGGATTTTCAAAAATATTCTTCCAATTTTAAATTCAGAAAAAATTGTTTTTGTATTTAATTTTTGTCATAATGTGTCACAATAATAATTTAAAATGATAAATTTATTATTTTTTTACCTTATGGTAAAAAAATTATTTATCATTAAGACAGAAAGAAACCCAACTAACACAGTAGCTGTAAAGTATTTCTTATCGCTCTTTCACGTCAAAATTGCAGCCACACTGGCTGCGAAAGAGCGGTAAGATACACTTTATAGCTACTTGTGTTACTTGGGAATACACTAATACGCATATTTCTGTGAATGGATTTAAATTCTTTGATCAAAATTTGTATATAATAAACTAAAGCAGTATACTATAATGAACTATTAAGTCTAAGGTGGTCATTTCTAAGGAATAAATACCATTATCTTTAGAAACATAGCACCTTAGATTTTACTGTTGATAGTTTTTTAATGAGTAGACCTCATACTAACAGGATTAACCCTTGGTCTGCGTTGTCAGTTCTCTAAAACCTAAATTGTGTTCAGAATCAGCGTACGAGATAAAGAAATTTAATGCTGTTGCCATCCGTTTAGAAAGGGTATCCTTTTCAGCTTGTTCCAAAATGCTATTCATAATTAATTGTTGTGTTTGTCCATTATAAAATTATTACAATATGGCCAATTAATTTTACTAACAGCTAAAACAAGTAGGCACCGTAATTAACGGTCCAGAAGCAACTTTGTGGAGAAATATGTTTATATTTCGATGCATATTTATTATTATTATTATTTAAATTTATAGTGTGTTTCTTTTAATAAACGGTAGAATAACATAACCGAGAAGTGTGACTAATGAGTCTGCTACTAAATGATTTTTTACTGTAATTTTTTCAGATCTCTAATGGCTACATTACCTGTAAATTACCAGTAGTAATGTTTTATATTTATTTCTTTTAAATGATTTAAAATTATATTATTATTATGTAATATGTGTTTAATCAGGGAGACCTCCCAAGAGCCGGTTTTTATAATCTTCACTAGTAGCTAATATGGTTTTTGAACTTCCTGTTGTTAAAATTGCTCAAAAATGTTAATATAGGTACATACTTTTCTCAAAACGAACAACTTTTAATAAATACGTCCTCAGTCTGACTCTATCTTCTAATTGTCCGTCTGTCTGTCCATCCATAAGCAGAAACGTTATGGTTATACACTGTAAAAAAAATAGAATCATAGGTAATGTGCATGGCAAGCAGGTAAAAAAGAATTTACGAGATTTTGCATTTAATTTTACAATTTTATACATAAATATGAATATTACATGTAGGAATATTACATGTAATTTAGATGTAATATTAATATAAAATCGTAAAACTACATGTAAAATCTCGTAACTTATACTTGTCTCTGCATGGTAACACATTACCTATGATTCTGCATGTAAATTTACATATTTATTTTTTACAGTGAACTCTGTAAAATTCACTATATTTTACATGTAATTTTACATGTAATGTGCATTTAAAATTCTAAAATTACATGTAAAATTGTAAAATTACATGTAAAATCTAGTAAATTTATTATTTCATAATTCTGCGAAAAAAATAGGTGTTAAAAATTATGAAAGTGTATTTGGGTCGTCGATAAAAATCTTATCTCGATGAAAAATAGTTTTCTATACACCCTACAAACCAGACAAATGGCCAATTTTGTCGAGCAGTGTGTGTTATTATTAAAGTCCCCTCCCTCTTTGAAAGTGCACGTATTAGTCAATCGATTTTCGTGGTTTATTTTTCTTTTTCGGACTTGTATAAAGGAAAAGTAAATTATTTTCCCCCAAAGTAAAATACGCTTCATCGCTTTAATATACCTATAGTCAGCAGGACTTTATAGTCAACTAATTTTCGCTTTTTTTGCCCTTCCGCAAATTGCTTAACTTAGTTGAAGGGTTAACTTTAACAGCTCAATTAGGCAAAATTAGGTTACCTTAAGGTAGCCAATTGGCGTATATTAAAACTGTATCATTGACAACTTGACTTTCATTTCTTTATTTTTCTTTCTGAGTACTTAATTGCTTAAGGAACCTTTCGAATAAAAACAAGCCGTGAAGATATGTAATGTTACACATTCCATTATATATTATTCACAGTAAATGGTATAGTGAACATTTTCTCCGAAGCAAGTCACGTGACTATACGTCCTTCCCACTTTGTCATAATCATAGAGTGGGAGAGAGCGAACGATAGTAACGTGACTTCCTTGCGAAAAAATGTTGACTATATGTATATTGAATGTTCCTAAATAAAAAAAAATCAAAAAAAGTTTTAAAAAAATCCAAATTGCGAAAAACAAAAAAATAAAAAAAAAATTGAAAATGGAAATTGAAATTAAAAAGTTTAACCCCCTGTAACTTTTTTGATTTTGGGGGATTACTTTTAAACTTGGTAGAATTGACCCTTATAATAATAGTTATTTATGGTACTAGTGAGTAAAGTAAGATATTGCCTATGAGAAAATTAACCTGCGAGGCGTCAGCCAAGCAGGTTAATTTTCGAGAGGGCAATATCGGTTTACCCATGAGTGCCATACAAGGTTTTATCCAATAAATAGCTTAGGAATTCATATATTTATTAAAAATTTTAATGACATTTACACGAAAATAATTTGACAAGTGACAGTTGAGTAATAATTATCCACTCAATAAAGTAAAAGCCACGCGGGGGTTATTATTGAGTTTATCTATTTAAAATAAAGCTGGTAATTGTCTTATTATCTGTATGTATTGGATAAAAGTAATTTTTCCGGAACAAGTTACGTTAATCGGAATTTTTTTCTTTCGCTTTTTTCGATTTTTTAAAAAGTTTAACCCACTATAACTTTTTTGTTTTTGGGGGGATTACTTTACAAAACAATAGGGATCTTCCCCTCGTAGAACTTGATTTTTCCTGAAAATTTGAAGTCGATCGGATTATTCGTTCTTGAGTTATCGTGTTCACAATAATTGTGACATCAGGCGGGCGGATGGTCGCTAGGTCGCCTTTAGTCAATTGTAGCAAATTTGAAAAAAAAATCCACCATGAAAAACTAAAATAATTTCCTTTAAAAGCCACTAGAATGGACTGAAATTTACTTTGAAAAATTAAGTGGATAGAATATTATAAAAACTTTCATTTCCTATCTGTTTAAAAGTTTTAGATCAATGTTTAAAATTGAAAATCAGTTTTCGTAGTTTATTTTTCTTTATCGGACTTTTACAAAGAAAAAGTAAATTAGTTTCCCTCAAAGTGAAATTCACTTCATCGCTTTGACATAGTTCATAGTCTACTAGTTTTCGCCATATTTTTCATCTTTTTTAAATTGCTTCTGGCTTGATCAAAGGTGGAAAACAAGGAAAAACTAGGTAAGCTTCGGGTTAATTTTCATTCTTTCTTGTTTACTTTAATTACCTAATTTACTGCATTATCCACATGTACGTTATACTTGCTTCTGAAGAAAATATTTAATAAAAATACTGTCGGCTTGTTATTATTAAATATCGAATGAATTTGTAGGTGTATTTGAAATCTCTAGCAATTTTAGTTGTATAATTCAATTTGTTACAGTAAAACATAATATTGTGCTGATATTGTTTTTTGTAACCACTTTTATTCAATAACTAAAGTTAACTTCTCAGTGTATAAGATAGCTATCTTTTTGAAATAAGTATGGTTTGGACTTTTATGGTTAGGTACTTAAAAATCCCCAGATGTACAATTAAAATTATTCATTAACATCATTTTATGCAAAAACTTTTAATCTTTAATAAAAAAAAAACAAAAAAAAAATCGCCTGCAGATCAAAATCCATTATATTTCCATTATGCTATTGAGTTTATCGAGATATGTATCTCTATAAATTATTAGCGATTTAAGTGTCTTAAAATGCCCTGAAGTATCCTAATTTAAAGATATTAAAATAGGTATAATAGATTTAAATTTTGAAGAAATAATAATTTAATTGTAGGGGAAAGGGGGCAGATTTAACCGCGAGGCATATTGAACCACTGCTTCGCAATGATAGAATATGACCCCTACATTTTTTTGGCAGTTTTTTTAGTTACTGCCTTTCTTAAACCTTTATATCTGCAATGTTTCTGAATGAAATGAAATTCCACATTTATCGTGAATTATCACTATCTTTAATATTTTAGTAAAATTGTCAAAAAAAAGTGTGTGACAATAGTTTTAAGAGCTTAATGGGAGCACAAAATGGTGCATATTTGATATGTTTAGGGTGCATGCTGGAGGCAGGGATACAAGGGGGAACATTTTTTTTATGGAAAGGGGGGTCGTGTGCTACATCATTTTAAAGCTCGTAAAATTCTATATTTGACCATATATTTTTAATCGCATTTTTTAACAAAAATAAAATCAAAAATTCAGCACCTTCAAAATTGTTTTTGTTTTTAACAAAACTTATATGTCAATGCTGTAATAGAAATATTCTATGGTTGAATTTGAATTCAGCGACCCAAAATAAAAAAAGTAGTCCAATCCAAAGCAAAAAGTCGTAACTGCATAAAATATGTATTTCTGCTAAAGTGTTCAAAAGTTATCGCATGTTTTGCATTTTTCCTCTTAAAAAATGCTCCGATTTAAATCATCATTTAATGACTACCCCGAGGACTATAATTTTGTGGTCAATGACCATTAGTCATAATGATTCTTCCACTCTTAGCAGGCTTACAGGCGAAAGAGTACCTAGATGAAAATAGTAAAATTGTCAAATTCTTTATCAAATTATCGGTCCCAACACTGGTTTGAGGCAACTCTCCATCCCGCGTAAATTCTTTAATATCCTTTATATTTCTACACCCTACATACATTCTTTGTCATTTGTGTGCAGTTTTCCATAAATCTAAATTGCAATAAATATACACGGGCTGATATTTTCAAGGGTAGTAGTGGATGGTAACAGAAAACTCCTGTTAGTTCTCACCGAGTGATTTACGTACGAAATGTCCGCTATCTTGAGTTTTAGGGGTGAGTTGCTTAATACGCATCTTACGATAAAAATGCATATAACCAATTTTGTTAAGGAGTAGCGGTTTTTATCGGAAATTTTTGATAGGGTTTCCATAAGATCTTTTCCTTTCCAATACGTTCTCATTTGTAACATTTTCCTATAAACCCTTGTAACAACATTTTTGGTTTTTGGCAGATTCGGATTTGGTGCGTCAAAATTTTAGAAAACAAGGCACCTCGCGAGGAGGGGTCCATTTAACCCAGGTAAAGAAAAAAATTAATTTTGTAAAGATATTATTAAAAATGTATTACATCCTTAAGGATATTAAAGTTGGCACGGTATTCCCTTGGATGTAAGCCAACTGTTTACAGGATCTCAATTATTTATAAGAGTTTAGAAGGTTTGAAATGTTTACGAACCAACCCTACACCGAAAAACAGTTTCGTTAATTTTGAAAAATTTTGAGGCGATGAACTTATATTGAATCGAAACCTAAAACTTTTTATCTTTTTCAACTAAAGTTTGATTTACCAAATAGTTATTAATTATAATTAACACTAAGCTAAGAATTTGACAAATGAAATGTCAGACTTGTCACATTTTATCTCTTACTTAGTTTAGTGTTAAATATTGGGTAAACTAAATTTAAATGGTACCTTAAAGTTTCTCTTTGTGGAAATTAACAACGTCCATCGGCTTAAATTTAATGTAATTTCAATTGCTATTTCGTACATTTTTTTTTCAGTGTAGTAGTTGTGGGTTGTCATATAAAAATAAAACAAACAAAGCAAAATATCAATAGTTACAATGTTTCATGTTGAATTGTTGGCCTTTCAGCACTCGGATAACAAATAAAGTTTTCATAAAAGGAAGTCCTAGGAAAACTTTTCTGTATAATGGCAAAAATAATAATTAAAATGCAGTACGTTTTAATTAAATAATTCGGAAAAAATTACAAAATATCAATGTTTCCTATTTTTACATCGGCACTTAGTGCTACTAAGAGTGCCGATGTATTGAAATCTACGCCGAAAAGTCAAAATCTTTGACCACGTTTTTTTCACATTCCTCGACGTTTTAGACCATTCTGAGTCGAAAAAAAAAATTTTGCGTCCGTCTGTCTGTCTGTCTGGGTGTAAACTCTCTAACTCCATTTCTACATGAGATATCGACTTGCGGTTTTATGCATATTGTTTCTTATCGTATTCCGAAGAGCTAATTAGATTTTGGGGGTAAGGGGGTAAAAATAGGGTAAAACTCCTATTTTTAGCGTTGTTTGTTTATAATTAAGGCAATTATTATTGTATTTGGTTAATTTAGCACTTATATAAAAGATAATTTTAAATTGGTCAAAAAATTTTATAAACAACGTTTTCCTAAAACGCATTGTTTTCGAGATATTGGCGTTTAAAACAGTAAAAAGTTTTTTTACCATATCTCACATATTTAAAACTGGTATATAGTAGAATTGATCCTTAATAATAAATGTAATTTTTCCCAAAAAAATATGCTAATCGGCATTTTCTTTCAGCTTTTTTCGATTTACCTCCCATAAATTTTTTGTTTTGGGGAGGATTACTTTCAAAAACAATAGGGATCTGCCCCTAATAGAATTTGATTTTTCCTAAAAATTTCGAATTCGGATATAAGCGTTCTTGAGTTATGGTACACAAACGGACGGACAGACGGACATTTTCAAAGTTTCTTATTTTTTCATGAAACGCATTTGTATCCCAGTATTTTTATTTTATAAACCCCATCATTTTGAAGCTTTATAGTCATAATTTTAAACTCGTAAAAGACCAAGTCATAAGATATTTTCATATAAAACACTCAAAGCAACGAACAAGTATAAAATCATTAAAAATACCACTTGGTATTGTTTTAATATAAGTATAGCTATTTACGTTGTTAGACCGGAAAGTGATAGGCACTTTAGAGGACGCAGGAAGTCAAAAATCCTGGCTAGTAGTAGCAGCAGTTTCCGTACGTGTTCAAGTTTTTTTCTGCAAGATTTAATAAGCTGCTAATTATTAGCACCTGTGTGGAAAAATAGTGTACGTTACTCGAGAGGAAATTGTTTTTTGTGCTCGTGTAAATAAAAACTTTACTAAACAATAGTAGGGAAATTACTTTTTAGACTAGGCTAAAAAAGTGGGGACATGTGCACAAAATCTTTTTTTTTTCCAAAAAACTCGGCAAAAAATTAAAGAAAATTGTTTTGAAAAAATGCATTTAAGTTTAAGGGTGAAAATCAGGATAAAAAAATAAAATTTCAATGATCAGGGCACAGTATTGTATAAAACACTATGATGCAAGGACATCATTTTGATTTCCATACGAAAACATATTTACATGTTAATATGCGAAACATTTTATCAACATGCAATTTTGCTATAAAATTAAATCCTGGATTAAAATCATACCTTAAAAGAGGTAGCCAGGTGTTATGTTCTGTAATTGCAAATTAATTTTAAGAATATATTTTAGATTGCCCAGATTAAAAACTTATTATGCACCGGTGCATACCGGCATACTTCGGTACGTGCAGAAAAAGAGTACCTGTCTAGCCAAAAGAGGTGCTGAAAGTTTCAGTATGTAATATACCAAACTTGCTATAACTTTTGAACGTTTTGATATAACTACTTAAAATTTTGTAGACAGTTAGCCTAAATGCTAAAGAATAACTGTGCCAAATTTAAATTTTTTGTATCGTAACGTTTAAAAGTTATAGCAATTTTCCCACATGGGTGGGAAAATGTAATACATTAATTAGCGATAACTTTTGAACGGTTTAATATTAAGACTTTAAATTTGGCTTAGATATTCTTTAGCCCATAAACTAGCTGTTTACAAAATTTCAAGTATTTATATCAAAGTGTTCAAGAGTTATTGCAAGTTTAGTATATTTGGCTTTAGGGAATACCTAGATATATATTATGTTTTAAGCGTTTAAAAGTTATTGACGTTAATTTTTCGTTTTAAGTCTTGTAACTCTAAAAAAGCAGGGGTGCTCCAATGGGGTTGGGAGGGGTAGGGGGCGCCACCCCCCAAGCATCCTCGAGTTGGGAAAAACCACTGTAAAATTAGTGGCAAAACTCGGAAATTGAGTGGTAAATTTCGGTAAATTGGTAGAAAGTTGGGAAAATGGAAAATTGGATGATACAGTTAAGTTGGCAATTTTTTTTTTCCTACGTGTGGATCTTTTTTTAGTCATTAACATTTTTCGTCAGGGTTAAAGCTTTTTTTCTCGACTTTGAAAATTGGATATAGTGAATTTTTGAGGTGAGATTCTTTCTTTTTTTAGTCATCAAAATTTTACGGGGGTAAAACTATTTTATTTGCCCCCCCCCTCCCCAACAAATTTGCTTCGGAGCATGCACCTATGTTATAGCTGAAGTTTAACTAACTTTTCTACAAACCTTATCATCCTGAAGCTTATAAATCACACAAAAAGCACTCAATCAACACCAAAAACAAAAGCACCAATAATTCAACTGAGTATCTCTCGTATTTATTTCTCTTGTTGTTCTCGTATTTTTCTTGTTTCTCGTATTTATTTATTTTTCTGTAAAACGAAACGAAAACCGCGTAGCCTCTGAAAGCGCGGCGCGTGCGATGCGGCGAAGAGCTGGATGCGGAATGTTTTTCAGCCGTCTCGTCCAACTTGACTGTCGGATGCTCTGCGGATGGTCAGGGCATAAAAGGCTTTTATTAAAAGCTGCTACGGGTGATTATCAAAAAATACACTGCACAGTAAAAGAGCTTTCCCACTTTTTACCTCCGCGCGTGAAATGGATTTTTTATTTTCAGATTCACTTTCAGCAACCTCAAAAATCCCAACATACAAATTTTCACTAAAACTACCCCCGCCCCACAGGGGGTGTAGTTAGATTTGTTATTATTAGATTCACTTCTCTGTAGGTATGTCTGAGTTATGGGGAAATCGGTGACCACGATAACTTGATAACCTGTTTATCTAAAGACTTAAAATTTAACACATTGATCCTTATCCAAAGTTTTCGGCTGAGATTATTTATGTTGAGAATTTGGGTGAGGTAAGGAGCGCTTACCAAGGGGGTCAAAAGGGATATAAAACTATTTTTTTATTTTTCATTTATTTATTTGAAAAAAAAAACGAAAAAAGGTTTTTGAAACAAAAAATATTATAATTATCTAATTATTGCTAAATTAGTTTTCCTTCGCTACAATGATAGTCATCCATAAAAGCTGTAATCCACATATGTTTTAAAAATGTCTGGCCAGTTTTCAGAATACCTAATTTGCATAGGGTTAGCCCTATGCAAAGGAATTCCTAGTTTTTTTTTTGTATTAATTTATTTTGAACCAAAAATTAAATCCAATTTTCTTTTCAATTTCAACAAATTCCAATTTTTATCAAAAACAATCCCAGCCAAGAATTTTTGACTTTTTCCTTAAAACGCTTTTTCCAAACTTGAAGACTAACTCAAAGCGTTTTCGAGTTATCGTGGTCACATGTTTCCAAACAGACAGATTTTTTTTTCTAGGAAATTACCTTTTTAGTTTAAGGGACCATACTTAAAATACGTAACGCGCTTAGGGCAGGCGCTTAGTGCTTATCGTTCCGATGCCTTACGAGGGGAAGGTTAGACTGGTGTAGCATTACGTAATGCTCCTATTTTTTTTTAAGAATAGTTTTTTTCTACGACTGCTTTAGAATGTAAGCAAATACACACACTTTTCAAACACAGAACGAATCCATTCTAGCTCTAGATACGGTATGAATATTCCGTATCAAGTGTTGGAATGAGCACAAGTAGTGCCATCTCTTGTTTATAAAAGTATAGAAAACTGTAGCAAAATTAGCAAAAATATATATATATTTTACCATGAAACATTGAATAATTTAATGCAATTTAAAGTTTTGCGTTAAATTTGCATAAAGTTTATTAGTTTTTCTTAATATTTGACCAGTTTTTTATCAATTTAGTTCAAAAAATTAAAACTGCTCCCTCTATTTTTAAATATTTAAACCTGATATCTGTCACAACAATCTGACATAACCTTCAATTTTTTCATTATAATTTCTAAATATTTGCTAAAATTAATAACAAAAATAAAAATATTTTTTAAGTACTGATTTGATAAAATTATTTAATAACATTAATTTCTTTATTTAAAAATATGTGTTTTGTTGCATTTACAATGTCGAGTCACAAAAAACATTGTTTTTAACCTTGTCCGCAGTTTAAAGCTATACAGTGTTTCATATTTGCAGTCGAAGAAAAAGTATAGTCTACAACACGTATGGAATAGTCATTCCGCGCTCGCGGGACCGACATACTCGCCTGCCGGCTCTTATGACAAATTTTTCGCTTGCGCAGAATATTATCTATTCCATACTAGTTATATCATATCCTATTTTTCACCCAAAAAAAAATAGTACTAATTAAATAAATTACTTATTGGTGCCCCACCATACGGTATACCGCTATAACGCATCATGTAGGTGGTAAAAATATTCAATTGCGCTAGGCGTAAATACCTAATTTACCTGCCGGCTGTTGCTTCAGCGGCAATAAAATATAATTTTATTGTAGGGTGGTTCCACGAAACCCTTGCTGAAGAGAAATATGAACGAATTGATACTAATTTTTCCATCTCGGAAATGGGTTTTTCTGTTCCCACTCCATCCCTATTTTTTTTTTTTTTTGAAAAACGAAATATGAAAAAAATAGTATTTACTCCCTTTGATCCTTTTAAGGGGTAATACCCCTACCCTGATTTTAACCAAAAAGAATCCCATCCGAGAACTTTGGACAGGAAACCTGTCTTTCAGATTGGAAGTCTTTAGCTTAGTGCCTATTCACAGGCTCGCATAAGAACATAATACATAAAAATGCGATGCCGTGATTGGCTTAAAGTACCGCCAATCACGGCATCGCATTCTTATGTTTTTTGTTCTTATGCAAGCTTCTGGATAGGCCTTCGGTTATCGTGGTCTCAACAGACAGACAGACTAACCAACTGAAAAAAAATGTTAGCTGCAATTTGATTTTTTACGTTCAAAACGTAAAGTAACGTGAAAATAATATTTCTTTAAAATTTTTATTTCCCCTAGAAAAATTTTGCGTTTGTAAAAAAAAATTGAAAAATGTTTATTGCTTTTTTTACAATTCTCTATGTTTTATATCAAAAAAAAAAATATTTCCGTAAAAAAAATCTGTCTGTCTGTCTGTCCCGGAAATTTGTAACCACGAAAACTCTGACCGAAGACCTTAAAGGACTATATATAGTAAATATAGGTTGCTTATCCAAAGTTTTGAGCTGGAATTATTTTTGGTAAAAATGGGGGTGGGTAAAACAATTCTTTTTTTTTTTTATTTTACAAAAAAAACCTTTAATTTTAAGATTTTTGTTTATTTTTAATGAACCTGGGTCTATAGTATTATTTTGTTGGCAGAAGTTTTTTTATTTTCGAACGCAAGACTTTCCTTTGGAAAAGTAATAGTGAAACAGCCATAACCATGGAAAGACTCTGTTGCTTCAGCGACAAATATAATGTTAATGTAATATATTCCATAGAAATTACTTGAAAGAATTTAAAGCCCCTTTCGTCGTAAAAATTAACATAATTATAGAAGGTGATTTCAATAGTTGAAATATACGTGCGTTAAAACGAGTTAAACTAACGCTAATTCCCCCAGGGCCCCCACAGGGGATTCTTATTCATAAATAGTAGCAACTATGCCTTTTTTGCATTTCTTGTTGGTTTTTTAGTACCTACAAATAGCTGCGAAAAAAGAATGTCTCGCGGACTGTCCAAAGAAATTGTGAATAAAAATACGAAGTTAAGAGTTTCCCAAAATCTCCAAAAAACGTCCTAAATAAAAAAAACTTTGAAAATGTGTGTCTGTCTGTCTGGCCGTCTGTTTTTTGTTGACACGATAAATCAAGTACGAATTCGTTTAAACTTTTTCGAAAAAATTGAATTGGATTTTTTGAAAAATTGTTTTTTTTTAATACGTCAGGTTGTTCTAACGTAATTTTCCTCCAGGGCAGTTATGGCACGCCTACCCTGATATGATTCTTAACATCTTAGGAATCCATGTCATAACTGCAGTTAAGACAGGCTTATACCCAGGGAAAATTCTTACGAACTAATAACTCTTCTCTCTAGAATAGGCAGTTAATTTGTAAAAACTGACAAAAACGTAGCCAACATATACATTTGTCTGTCTTACTCCCACAGCTTTGTTCTAACAGAGACAACAATAACAGTTACTGGTAACTATTATTGTTCAGGCATGAATATACCTACTATTTGTTTACAAACAAACCGAGATGTTGGCGATACTTTATATTAACGGTATGCGTATTCTAGAGAGAAGAGTTATTGGTTCGTTGAGAAATTCGCATATATGCGATATATCTGTAGATAACGAGATACATAAAAACATCATTCCAACAAATCTTATAAGACTTCGACTACGGCAGAAGAAAACCCTTTTGTTGGCCCATAGAACATAAATGCAGTGGGTACTTCGGTACCTTTGGTGTCTTTCTAGCTGTGAAGACCATAATAAATTTGCGCTAATTACAGATTACCTAGCATTTAAGAATGCTTAAAGCAATTGCTTTTTCAGTAATAAAAAAATTATGGTTTTTTAATTTGTACGAGACGTGGTTGTTAAAAGCCTGTATTTACACTAGCATGTGCATATCTCAAAAAGCTTTTGGAGGCAAAACGAGATAAGTTCAATTTTTCCAAATTTAGTTTCAAGAAAAAATACTGCTGCCAACAAAATAATACTTCCCCTGTAGGTCTAGGTTTATTAAAAAAAAGGAAAAAACAGTTTCTTTTTTCGAAAAATAAAAAAAAATTGTTTTGGGCGCGTTCAAGTATTACGTAACGCAAATTTTGATAATTTTGGACCCACCCCCCCCCCCTGTAACGCTATTTTCCTATACCATTAACATGGGCGTAACACTCCAAAATGACCCCCACCCCCCCTAGGAGCGTGACGTAATACTTGAACATTCCCTTTTCAAAAAAAATACACCCTTACTCCACCCCAATTTTTACTAAAACCAATCCCAAGAACTTTAGATAATCAACCTATGGTCCAAATTGTTGGTCTTTAGCTTAAAGCGTTCTTGAGTTATCGTGGTTACAAACCCGGACAGACCAACATAATTTTTTTACGGACATAATCTTTTTTTGGATTAAACGTCGAGAAGCGTAAAAAAAACGCAACCATTTTTTTTTTACTAATTAGTAATAATTATATAATTATAAGGTAAGACTTTCCTCGGGAAAGTAATACTGTTCTAATTTCACACAAATTAAAATTCTCCACCTAAGTATTGAAAAGAAAGGAGATAGCTTCTTTTTGATCTCATAGGTTTCATAAAGTACCTGTTCAAAAAACACTCATTCATTATGTCTTGGACAGGTATATTTGCTTATAATTCCCACCTTTATTTGTTCAGGGCTAGCTTTAGCCATATGTGTAAATTTTACACTAAAACTAAGGCTGAAGTACCGTTTCTGTAATATTTTTTATGTGCGGGTCGTGCGTAACACTTTGTCGTACTCTAACAGAAAATTTGCATAACAAAAATCGTAGTTGCAACATTAAGTTAATGTTCAGTTAAGTACCTAACATTATAATGACGTTTAATGTAACTATCATACTTCATTATCTAACCTTTTTGTCGCGAATTTTGACTAAAATCTATCTTTACAAGTTAAAAATAAACCTTCTCTTAATACTCAAGCCAAAATAACTCAAAAAGATTATATAATAAAGTAGAAATAAAGTTAGTAGTACATGTACAAAGTTTAAACATAGTGTATTAGTTGTTAGCAGAGTTAAAGTATTCCTTGCTCTTTTCTGGATCAGCTTTCATGCCTTTTGCCCTGGTTTCCAGCCAGCTGGGCAAACCTCCCCATGTTCATCTGTGAATTGGAAAGCTTGAACCAAACGTAAAGTCTCATCTACGGAACGTCCTACAGGTAAGTCATTAATGGTAATTTGCCTCAAAGTTCCTTTTCCATTGATAATAAACAAACCTCTGAATGGAACTCCACTTTCTTCATCCAAAACTCCATAATCGCTGGAAATTTTCATGGATTTGTCGGCCAAAAGTGGTGTCAGAATTTCTCCCAAACCTCCCATTTTACGGGGGTGTTGATTCAAGCGAAATGGGTGAATTGAGAGTCAGTGAAGCAACCGAGAACAGCACATTTGATTTTGGTGAATTGAGAATCTATTAAAAAAAGCTTTGAAAAAAACTGCCTAAATAAGGTTGGTCTATAACAATAAAAAAGAAAAATTACTTTCAATTAATTGTATTCGACTTAATATTCTATAAAAAATAAAGTAAAACTATTGTCACAATATATGGTTTAAGTCCTAAGTGTATAATGTTTAAATAAAGAGGAATACTTCATTATCTAATCTTTTTGTCGCCCATTTGACTAAAACCTATCTTAAGTTAAAAATAAACCTCCTCTTAATACTTAAGCCAAAATGACTCAAAAAGATTACATAATAAAGTAGAAATAAAGTTAGTAGTACATTTACAAAGTTAAAACAGAGTGTATAGGTTAGTTGTTAGCAGAGTTAAAGTATTCCTTGCTCTTTTCTGGATCAGCTTTCATGCCTTTTTGCCCTGGTTTCCAGCCAGCTGGGCAAACCTCCCCATGTTCATCTGTGAATTGGAAAGCTTGAACCAAACGTAAAGTCTCATCTACAGAACGTCCTACAGGTAAGTCATTGATGGTAATTTGCCTCAAAGTTCCTTTTCCATCGATAATAAACAAACCTCTGAATGGAATTCCACTTTCTTCATCCAAAACTCCATAATCCCTGGAAATTTTCATGGATTTGTCGGCCAGAAGTGGGATCTGCATTTCTCCTAAGCCTCCCATTTTACGGGGGGTGTTGATCCAAGCTAAATGGGTGAATTGAGAATCAGTGGAGCAACCGAGAACAGCACATTTGATTTTGGTGAATTCTGCAACACGGTCAGAGAAAGCGATGATCTCAGTGGGGCAAACGAAGGTGAAGTCCAAAGGGTAGAAGAAAAGGACAACATACTGCCCTCTGTAATCGGATAAGGAGACTTCCTTGAATTGACCGTTGACCACGGCTGTGGCGGTGAAGTTGGGGGCTTGTCTGTTGATGTCTGGTACAGGCATGTTGATTCTGGAAGAAAAAATAGGATAATAAGAACAATATACTTTAGTAATAAGATATATAAAAGTACGGAAACAGAGTTAGTTTAAATCTGCCACTGCAAAAAAAATGTGGCAATAAATAACCTGCGAGGCGTCAGCCAAACAGGTTAATTTTCGAGAGGGCAATATCGGTTTACCCATGAGTGCCATACAAGGTTTTATCCAATAAATAGCTTAGGAATTCATATTTTTATTAAAAATTTTAATGACATTTACAAGAAAATAATTTGACAAGTGACAGTTGAGTGGGTAAAATAAATAATTATCCACTCAATAAAGTAAAAGCCACGCGGGGGTTATTATTGAGTTTATCTATTTAAAATAAACCTGGTAATTGTCTCATTATCTGTATGTATTGGATAAAATAATAAATTCCCCTGTAAGCCGAGCTTCATTTTAGATTTTTTTTTCGCAGAACAAAAACTGTCTCCCCCATTTTACCCCCCACGATTTTTACCAAAAACAAGCCCAGCCTAAAACTTTGAATAAGAAACCTATAGTAAAAATGGACAGATTTTTTTAACGGAAATCATCTTTTTTGGATACAAAACGTCAAGAATCGTAAAAAAAGCAATAATGGAAAATTAAAGAATTGGCAAGATGACTTGTTATAAATAATAAATATTATTGATTTCATAATAATAATATTAATTTTATTGACGTTTGTAACTGTATAATTTTTTTAATATTTTCAATTATTCTTAATTTCCAGTGGGACATTGTCCCATTATACAAAATTAAATCATGAATAAAACATATGATCGATTAACAAACGTTTATTTTAGTTATAGTTTTTTTTATTATTGTTTTATGTATTACTTAACTCATTCCAGGAAAAAATTATACATTACATCATACATAATGTATATACGAATACAGTATATCATTCAATACTTGCGATACAAGACAGGCATCAGACAGGAGAATAAAATTACATCGGCACTTAGGGCTACTAAGAGTGCCGATGTATTGAAATCTTCGCCGAAAAGTCAAAATCTTTAACCACGTTTTTTTCACATTTCTCGACGTTTTAGACCATTCTGAGTCGAAATCAGTAAAAAAAAAATTTGCGTCCGTCTGTCTGTCTGGGTGTAAACTCTCTAACTCCATTTCTACATGAGATATCGACTTGCGGTTTTTTGCATATTGTTTCTTATCGTATTCCAAAGAGCTGATTAGATTTTGGTGGTAAACGGTTGGGGGTAAGGGGGTTAAAATAGGGTAAAACTCCTATTTTTAGCGTTTTTTGTTTATAATTAAGGCAATTATTATTGTATTTGGTTAATTAACTTATATTAAAGATAATTTTAAATTGGTAAAAAAATGTTATAAACAACGTTTTCCTAAAACGCATTGTTTTCGAGATATTGGCGTTTAAAGCAGTAAAAGGTTTTTTTAGCATATCTCGCATATTTATAACCCGATTTCAAAAAATTATATTTTAAATAAAAGCTCTTTTTAAGCCCTATAAAAAATGTTATATACAATTTTTTGCTAGAATATAATGTTTTAAAGATACATAATTTAAAATCAAACAAAACACCTAGTTTGAAATTTGCAAACTAGATGGCTCTAGTGTACAATAGTGCCGATGTTTTGACAGGGTGCTTGCAACGTTTCATCTAGTTTGCTTTAGCTAATTTATTTTTTCTACAATCCTATAAAAACGACTAATTTCACACGATATCGATAGTAAGAAAGTGTCATATTTCATACGCGTGCGAAATAAAATCATACACGTGTGGAAACGCAAAGCTACCATTATTTTTTTTTCGACATATTTACCATTTTACAATAAGTCGCTTTACCATTTAAAAATTGAATAATTTTTTTGTTTGTCAATTGTTTTTATTTATTTCTTTTTACAATATTAAGTAGAGGAAATGAATTTTTTTAACTATGTATGAAAAATTCAAGAAAATTTCATTTTACGTACTGTGAAAAAATAAATTAAAAAAATGACAAAGAAAAATTGATTAAATTTTTAAATGGTAAAGCGACTTATGCCTCACCCTGTATTAGACGTTTTTCCATTACATTTTTGTGTATATGGATGTATATTTACTTCTGAATGAGCGATTTGTTTTTCTTTTGTTTGATCTTCAAAGTTTAAAAGGACCTTATCAAAGAGATAAGGGGTCACTTAAAATACGTAACGTGCTTATCATTGAGGGGGGAGAGACTGATGTAGCGTTACGCAGCGCTCTTAATTTTTAAACAAATATTTATGCATTCAAATTTTTTTTTGGGTCTTGGCTTCTAATGATACGTATTTATAGGGAGGCAAGTCTCAGCGTTACGAAGTGTTACATGGGGGCAGAGGTGCCAAAATTTGCAAAATTTTGCGTTATGTATTTGAAATATGACCCCTAAGTAGATAAATTATATTTTATTTTAATAAAAAACCCAAGGTTTAATTTGAAAATACAATTTTTATAGCATTTAATAAACTAATCATTATTAATATTACTATCGATAGATATATCTGTTTATATTATCCTTCAGAATGACCTATTCTTTTCATTGCGTACTAAGCAATTTTAAGATGATTATTATTGCAATTCTAAAGATTATATTATATGTTTTAATATAGAAATATTCCAATTAAATTATTAATAAATACATTTGTATTCTAAACTTTTTTTAAATTTTTATAATTTTTTATGGGTTGTAGATAAAATATTTTATAGAACACGTGAGAAATTGCAATTTGTCGCACGCCTACGCGTCTTACACCCCGCTCGGCCTCAAGAATTTCTTTAAGTAAACACTCCTGTCTTAGTATGTGACCTAACACTTCATCCCTTCCCATAACTAGCTCCCTCCTCAAGTCACGCTTCTCCCCAATTCTCTCCAATACGCTCTCGTTTGTAACACTGTCTGACCATTTGTACTTTAGCATGCTCCTATGGCACCACAATTAAAAAAAATACGACTAAATTGTTGATCCTTGACTTATTTATAAGATAAAAATTGCAGAAAACCGCTATCATCGCTTAAAATCATTTATTCTTTGTATCTATTTCATTTTTTTCCTCTGATCGGCATCTTTTCCTTCATACGGTACATGATAATTCATATAATTCTTAAGGTGTGGAATATGCTCCCAGCCATTCTCATATAGATGGTTCGTGTCTTTGACATAAAAACGCGACATTCGTGTGAAATATCCAACGAACTAATAACTCTTCTCTCTAGAATAGGCATTTCATTTGTAAAAACTGAAAAAAACGTAGCCAACATATACATTTGTCTGTCTTACTCGAACAGCTTTGTTCTAACAGAGACAACAATAACAGTTACTGGTAAGTATTATTGTTCAGGCCTGAATATACCTACTATTTGTTTACAAACAAACCGAGATGTTGGCGATACTTTATATCAACAGTATGCGTATTCTAGAGTGAAGAGTTGTTAGTTCGTTGAAAATAACCGTGAAAAAACTGAGTTAATAATTAGTATTGTTTACTAATAAATCAACTTTCAATAAATATTTTTAAACAGAAATCAAAAATCTGAAAAATACACTACACAGACGGACAATTTATTGCGTGAATTTTACGGACTTTACGGCCAGTACTTTTAGGTTCATCTGAGCTTACTTTGTTTTTTTGGTTTTTGGTCGTCTGTTTTGACGTTTTTTCCAATTTTTTAAGATTTTACGGTTTCTCATCGAAAATCAATCAAATTATATAAAAGGCAAACCGGGTGGTAATATTTTTAAATGCATTTAAAAATATTACCACCTGTCTAAAAAGGGGCTACGCTCCCATTATACAGAGCGTTTAGAAGTTACAGGAAAGTTTTGTAACAGATTTTTTTTAGCGGCATATCGGGCAAATAGAAAATATGAAGAAAAAAAATCGTATCATTGACAATTTTTTATAAGTTATTTTATTTCACAGCCTTGTAGTAAGCTTGTCGCATGACCTGCTTTAAAATTGAAAATAATTTGATCTAGATTAAATAAAAATCTTAACCTTGGAACTTTCATTACCTATAATATAGGCAGGTACCATTATTAAAACAAATTATGTCACACATTTTCCACCACTTTAATTATTATTATTAAAATAATTTAAGTAGCAATAGTATAATTAAAAAAAACATAGAATCTTTAGAGATAATTATCTTACACATTTATGCATAATGTATTACTATTATTTGGTAATTGTTAATTTTAATTTCAAGTATTTCATAAGTTATCGATAAATAGAAAAAGGGGAGACTGGATTTACATGATTTAAAAATTATATAACCCTCTATTGCACCTTGTGCTCATTTGGGAACTGGAATTAAGAGCTCTGAATTCTTTAATAACTAAAATACAAACTTTATGGACACCTAGTTTTTACTTGGGAGCATAGGTGCCGACTCCGGGGGGCCTGTGGGCCATGGCCCTCCCTGGAAAATAATAGATCTTCGAATTCATAAAAAATTTCGCAATATCATTTTCTTATTGTACTGTAATATTTGTATTATTTACAAATTTTGTTAAGTTCCAAATTATAAAAGTGTGTACTTAAACCTTCATATTAAAAAAAAATCGCCTGCGGGGCTAGGGATTTCTTGTATTTTTCTGAAATATTTTAAAACTAAAATATACCATCAAATTTTTACAATTTCTCACATTTTTGTTTTAATCAAAGATTGTAAAACTTTTGAATGAATCTATCGCAAAAATTTTCGCCTGTGGCTCTAGGCTTTTTACAAACTTAAATATTTTATTTTTTGTTAGTGTGCTGGTTTTGTTTAAAACAAGCTTTTGAGTTCTTCAGATATGGGACCAAAATAAAACTATAATTTAAAGTCGAAAGTTTTATTTTCATTTCCTGGGAATTTTACGGGAAGTTCCACAATCTGTAATTATTGCAGATTAAAGAAATTTAACAGATGTTAATTTTTTTAAGACATTCGTTTTTTATAGATATTACAAAATTAGTCACCCGCACAAAAAATTAAGTGCACATTACGTTTTCGAGACTAAAATGTTTGGTAATTTTTCAAACAATGCAAGTGTAATGTAAGAGGATGTCAGGAAACGGCGATTTTTGGCCTCGCTGCGGAACCCTTCTAACCCTTATAAAGTCATTATTTGGGTCCTCAGAAGACAGAAAAAAGCCGTGAAGATATGTAATGCTACGCATTCCACTATATAATATTCACAGTAAATGGCATTTTCCCAAATATAAAAAAATATATTAAAAAAATAAATAAAAAAAGATCTTTTTTTTTGAAAAACGAAACACCAAAATTCACATTTTTGATCGATTTTTGGTTTTCACAGTTTACTGTGCATTTTAACAATGTTCCCTTCACTTCTGGGAAAAATGATGGTTATTTTGTCTTCTCAGGACCTAAGAATGATTTTATAAGGGTCAGAAAAGTTCCGCAGCGAGGCCAAAAATCACCGTTTCCTGACATCCTCCTTTTAGACACTTGGTAAAAAAAATGCATTGCACTTGCATAATGTAAAATTGTAATTTGTTTACGATACTTAATTATATTTTAAATAATAATAATCCAAAACATAATTTAAAAATAATCTAACTACTGTTTTAACCTACTTCGATATCACTTCATTTCCCTCAACTGGGTCTTTTTGAACTGGTTCCCCCGCTTTGCAATCTTTTTCTGCATTCGTTTTTTCTTCTACATGAATTATTTTCGTAGGATTTTCACTGATATCATCTTCCGCTTTTCTTTTACAAGAATTCGTTGTATCTTCGGTTTTCTCAACATTTTCCTTTTGTTCAGACTTTTCGGATTTTTCGAGGTTTTCTTTTTGTTCTGGAGTTTCGGAAACCTCAATAACCTCCATTTTCTCAGCGTTTTCTTTGGTTTCTTCGGGGGTTTCGATTTTATCAGTTTTTTCGGTTTTCTCAGTTGTTTCGATTTTCTCAGTTTTTTCGGTTTCCTCTGAATTTTTATCTTCAGTTTTTTCCTCTGGATGCGAGGAATCTACTTCTGTGTGTACTATTTTTACTGGTTTTTCAGAAATATCATCCTCTGCTTTTCTTTTACAAGAACTCGTTGTAATTTCGGTTTTCACAAGATTTTCATTTTTCTCGGGTTTTTCAGAAACTTCATTAACCTCCATTTTCTCAAGATTTTCAGATTTCTCAAGACTTTCAGTTTTTTTAAGACTTTCAGTTTTCTCAAGACTTTCAGTTTTCTCAAGTTTTTCAGATTTTTCAAGATTCTCTTTCTCTTCAGCGTTCTTGTTTTTCTCAGTGTTTTCAGTGAGAACTTCAGTTTTTTTCTCTGAATTTGAATCTACTTCTGTGGGTTGATTTTCCGCTTTTTCTTCACTCGTTGAAATATCCGCTTTCTCGGTTTTCTCTGAATTTTCTTTGCCCTCGAGGTTTTCCTTTTTATTAGGTTCTTCGTTTTTCTCAGCATTTTCAGTTTTCTCGAGTTCTTTAGAAACACCGCATGTTTTTTCACTAACATCCATCTTTTCAGTGGTTCCATTTGTTTCTAAGGTTCCATTTTCTTTGGCCGTTTCTTTGTTTTCATTTTCTTTAAGTTTCTCATTTTTCTCAAGAGTTTCGGAAACACCGTTTTTCTGTACACTAACCTCAATCTTTTCGTCTTTTTCGACATCTTTTGAAACACCATTTTCTACGTTTTTGGAATCACCATTTTCTACGGTTTTGGAATCACCATTTTCAACGCTTTTAGAAACACCGTTTTCAACGCCTTTGGCAACCTCAATATTTTTAAGGTTTTCGTCTTTCTCGGCATTTTTTGAAACACCTGTTTCTACGATTTTGGAAGCACCATTTTCAACGCTTTTGGTATCCTTAACATTTTTAACGTTTTCGTCTTTTTCAATATTTTTTGATACACCGTTTTCAAGTTTTTCAGAAATTCCGTTTGTCTGTACACTAACTTCCATCTTTAAACGTCTGACTAGTAATGCAAATTCTATAAAACTGGTCGAAATTTTGCAAAAATACCCTATTTATTACAATGCAGAAAGTCCCCTTTACCTGAATGGCTATTCTTAGAAGGTAGCTTAGTTGTAAAACACAAAAGATATGCAAAACGGTCAGCTGTTGCAATTACAGGTAAAGAATTGTTAAAGAATTAAACCGTGAAGATACAAAATGCTTACATTCGAAAGTCACGTAGCGCTTTTTTAAGAAAGTTTAAAAAATAAGTAACATACGCTATTAATAAAGTTTTTATCAAGAGATAAACGGCTGAAAAAAAATTGTACAACTAAATTTCTTCTAGAAAATATTTCCCTTCAAGATTGCTGCGAAAAATCATAAGCATTTAAATTTCATCATATTCCTTTTGATTTTTCTACTTCATACTGCCTTTAAATTTCAAAAAACTTTTACTGACTTTTCCACAATTATCTAAAATTCAAATTTTCCAGACCGCTGGACATAAATAATGTATATTGTTTTTGTTAAAAATAAGTGTATATTATATTTACTTAATTACGATCTGTAACAGGTGGTAGGTATGTAATCTATAGATTATCTAGGTAGGTACTATTATTAAGTACTAGTTAACAGGAACTACTTAGGTCTTACGATATTCTGTAGGTCTATTCAATAATAATTTTATACTAGGTATACATGCAAAATTTCTAGAATTTTAATATTTATATATAACAAAATATATCTATAAATATATATTTATATATTCATATTACATTTATCTATTTGTAGTATTTTTTAAAATTAATCTTGAAATATGTATCTTATTTCTGAATAATTATTTTTTAACATAATAGGCAGACAAAAACAATTGCTTCTCAGTGACAACTAAGGCCCGTAATCCGACGAGCAGTTTCAGAGTAGTACTTAGGGCCACTTGCACCAACGATGGTTTAGCTTTAAACATGGATTAAATAGACGGCCAACCAATCAGAATGCAGTATTTTTAACTTAAACTCAGTTTAGTTAAGATAATCCCCGTTGAAGAGTTGGTGCAAGTGGCCCTTAAGGGCGTCGCTCTATCCCGATCAAACCAACACAGCTGTGCACAGGTTAAACGCAAGGTAGCATCGCGTTGTACCGGTCGCTTATAAATCGAAGAGGCAAGACCATATTTTTGCATTTTTACATCCTAATACTTGTTTTTTCTAGAAATCCGACTCTGTTTTTTACCACTCGTCCACTAACGGGACTTAGTGATAACTTATCACCAAGAAGTTTTTACACTAAATAAAATAACAAAAATTGAAAAAGTTACATGTACCCAGTCTCCCCTATTTAAACAACACAGAAATTCTAAACACGAATATTATGGAATTATTATACATTTTATAAGATAAAATTGATAAAAATAATAATTAATAACTATAGCTCGGATCGAGGTAGCCATTACCGGGGGCATGCAAAAATTAGAATTTTAAAAAACTCTTTTTTTCAAGTATATAGACAATTTAAACTATTGTCACCAAGCAGAATGTCATGTCGACGCTGTTAATACTCAGTAAGTCACTTGGTCATGGTCCATGACTCATGGAGAAGGACTTTAATACAAAAATAATGTTTTTAAATAAATTATTCGTTTTTTGATAAGGGAAACAATTTTCAAAAAAAAAAAGACTGATCAGTAGATATATCTAATTATAATTATAATTAGACTTTTTGTCTACTTTTTTACCTATTTTGTTGCTTGGGTTGTTTGACCTAACAGATAACGCAAAAAAAAACAACTGAAAAACGAAACACCCATTTGTCCCCGGTCTCCCCTATTTAAATAACCTAGACATTCTAGAAAAGTAACAATACGTAATAGCACATTTTGCGATAAATAATACACAATTAAACAGAAAAACAGTAGCAAAATAGCCTATTTTTAACAATAACCATTTTCTTAAGTGTAATTAAAAAATATTAACGGTAAAGTAGGAAAAAAAAAACGTGAACAAAAAGAATTCAAAACGTGGCAGTCTATGATCGATAGATTTACCGTCAAGTATGTTTCTACTAACCCTATTGTTCGTAATTTTGATCCCAGATTAAATTATAACTATTATTTAACTAATTACCTGTATTTTTCGAGTTGCTTGGGCTTTCGTCTGCCTTCCGTCACTGATCACACAAATGTGGCGGCAATGAGAATGTGCCGGTGAGTTTTTTCGGTGGTAACTCGTTTTTTAATAAGCGGATGCGGCGTTGCCAAGTTTACTTCAATTTCAGTAAAGGCAGGTTCACACTGGCGACTTTTAAAATTAGGGAAAATTCAACTTATTTTTTTTTACTTTCCTCATAAAATGATTTATAAGGCTTAAAAGTGTATTGCATTGTTAAAAAAATATTACTTTTTATTATCTTTCTCCATGTTTTATATGCAAAAAAGCCGCAACTTTTTTGATATTCTATGACTGCCCCGGTCGAAAACGCTTTGAGATAAAGACTCAGAAATAGGTTATTTTTGGGTCAGAAAACTTCATTTGTTTTGTAGAAATGTTAACTTTTCTATAAGGTCGTAGAAAAAAGTATAATTACTTATAGTGACCACTTGAAGAGGTAGTTTATGTCCAAGACTGTTCCAGTATACAATAAATTATCCATAATTAAAAAAAACACAATAAACTGTTGAAAAATGTATTAATTTTTATCAGCTACAAATAAACATGAAAAGCACATTACATAATAAAAATATTTAAACCTATATCAATTAATTTTTTTGACTACGTCTGAAAATCAGTGCGAATTCAGTGCAATTTTACAAAATAAGTTAGGGGCTAAGCTTCCCAAAAAACGAAAGTTTTTTGGTTTATAGAAAAAAATATTTTTTTTTCTTGAAAAACAGAATACTACTAACCCTATCGTCAATTTTAATAAATACCACAGGCCCACAAAAAAATTAAAATGTTAATTAGACTATATTTTTATATTTTTGGGTGCTGAAAACTAATTTGACAGTGAAAAAATCGTTTTTAGCGCCCAAAAATATAGTCTGGTTAACAGTAATTAAACTTTTTTTTATGGGCCAGTGTAATAATTACAAAATCAAAAATTTACTACACATTTAGAAATGTAATAGCCTTAATACACATATGTCAAAGAGAAATTGGACATTTTTCCACAGTACTAAATACTCAAAAAAATTTAGAATGTATTCCCACCTCATTTTTACTGACAGTGGCACACAATTTTCAGACCTAAATCTAGGGAAAAAATAAGGGCAAATCTAGGGAAAATAAGGAAAAATCTAGGAGAAAATGTCTATGGGAAAATAAGGAAAAATTAAAACTCTCTTCTATGATACTTATCAGGGTCAAAGTATGACGTCACTACCACTCTGTTACTGAACTTTCTACCAGTTAGAGTCTGTTGCGCTTTTTGACAGTCCAGCACTGAATTGAACTCTACAAACACCTGAAAAAAAAAATAAACAAATATGAAACGGGTACCCTTTCTAGACAGGTGGACAAATGAGAACGTTTATAAAATATCAAATTGACTTCGGCTTCTTTTTATCTAATCCAAACAAATTTGATTTAATGTCAAAAGGGAATTTAATGTAAAAAAATACCTAGCGGGAGAAGTTTTGCGAAACGAGCCGATAGACGTGGCGTAATCACCCAAATGATTAATAGCTATTATACGCGAGTAGAACACTATACTTTATCTACGGCCGTTTTAAAGTTTAAATGGTTTATTTTTACAGACCCGTGGTTTATAGGTCTATTAATCATGGCTGTGGATAAAATAACGGTTCTTACCTTTCCACAACCGGGCACTTCGACACCTTCGATCGGTCTTGGAATTTCAATACTCCTAACAACGCCATATTTGTTACATTCTTCTTTGATGTCTTCGAGAATATCTTCGTATTCTTCTTCGTCTTTAAGTTCGTCTGGTGTCACCTAAAAACAAATAAAAATAAATGAGATATCGCTGAAAATTATAGTTTTTGTCCGTTTTGCCCATCTTGCCTTACTCCAATGTTAACCGTATTTGATGTGACGTCAATAACAAAGGTCTTTCACATTTTCTCGACGTTTTATGACATTGTAAACCCGAAAATGCAAAAAAAATGTTTTATCCAATACATACAGATAATAAGACAATTACCAGCTTTATTTTAAATAGATAAACTCAATAATAACCCCCGCGTGGCTTTTACTTTATTGAGTGGATAATTATTTATTTTACCCACTCAACTGTCACTTGTCAAATTATTTTCTTGTAAATGTCATTAAAATTTTTAATAAAAATATGAATTCCTAAGCTATTTATTGGATAAAACCTTGTATGGCACTCATGGGTAAACCGATATTGCCCTCTTGAAAATTAACCTGCTTGGCTGACGCCTCGCAGGTTAATTTTCTCATGGGCAATATCTTACTTTACCCACTAGTACCATAAATAACTATTTCAGTCGATTTTAATAGGGGATAGTTCAAGTATTACGTAACGCTTCTAGGGGGGGTGGGGGTCATTTTGGAGCGTTACGCCCATGTTAATGGTATAGGAAAATAGCGTTACAGGGGGGGGGGTCCAAAATTATAACAATTTGCGTTACGTAATACTTAAACGTTCCCTAGCGCGTGTTTCCACCTGTAACAAGCTGAAACGGGTACTCTTTCTAGGCAATTTATTTATTTATTTATTTAAATGGCTACATCTCGGAAACCACCATAAACTGTACAAAATTTCCTTAAAAATGATATACAGGGATTCAAAATCAAATTTATTTTTTAGGATTTTTAGACAAGAAATTAAAAATTTAAGGACAAATTTAAAAAAAATGAAAATTTTAGGATTTTTAAGGATAAAACTAAAAATTGAAAAGAAAAAAATATTGGCAACGTCGCAAGTGTGACAATGCACTTTTTCAACATGTTGCACGCAGTTTTTTTTTACTTTAGATAATTGAAAAATGATGTTATGAAACAAGCCCATTTCTTACCATATTAAGTAGACACAGGACTTCCGTGGCAGGTCCGGAAGCGCCCACCAAACTGAGTCCGGGCACTTGGATTTGCACAGCTGGCAATACTGTCGTGTTTTTGGCGCCCACGCTCGCCCTTTGCACTATTAGCCGTTTGTCGCCCAACTGCATGCCGTTCAAACCTGCAATAGCCTAAAAAAAAACATAAATAGAAAAATATAAAAAAATACAAAAAATAAAAATAATCAAAACATTTTAAACCACTAGTATTTCTGTTTTTACTAACTTTTATTATTTTTTATGCATGCTACGTTTCGGTAGTTCTCTATAAACTTCCTCAGAACGTAAAAAAAATAAAAATTTAAAACTAGCTATAAAATTTGTCCTTACCTGATCCGTCATAGTAATGTCGATATACTCAGCAAAGGCATATCCTTTGCTCAGCCCAAAGGCCGTATCCTTGACCAAATTGAAGGCTCTCAGTTGTCCGAACGACATCAGCAGTTCCTTTACCTACATTAACCAGAACAATTACTTTTTTGCCGAGGGACGTAAAGTTGGTTTGGATCGCGTCCATACGGAACTTTTTTGATTTTTTTAAATGTTAAATCGGGAAATGGGCAAGTTCCATATGCACGCGCCCCTTGAGTGCCCCAGATCATAAGTAAAAAGATTTTTTACTAGTGTGCCCTGGTTTCTTTTAAGGGTTAAATACTTACCATATACAGGGTTATTCAGAAATAAATACGACAATTTTAAGGAGTGATTTTACATAAAAAATATGAAAAGATACCCTCCTAAGGGTACACATAAGAATTAGTTTTTATTTAATATTTCTGGAACCTTTTGTAACTGCAACAAATTTTTGCACATGCCTTAAAATTGATAAGCGCTATAATTTTATGTAATTTTCATTTGGTAATTTTACACGGTACCCCTCAATATTATTAAGTTACAAAAAAATGTGCCCAAAATCTAACATCGGATCCTAGTAGTGGAAGGTCTGAACATTAAATAACCACTTTCAGTAAAATCCCAACCGTAGCGCTTTTGGAGAAAAGGCTTAACATCTCTTCAGGAGGATTCACGCTTCGTACCATTTATTTTTAGAAATGAGTTTACTTTAATCTTATATAATTTTTGCTGCAGAATTCGAATCCACTTGTAAAATTTTGCTAACTATTTGCATTTTCTATAAAAACGCAATTACTTATGCATTTAATGCTATTTTAAAACAACCATATTAAAACAGTCTTTTAGTCTAACGGTTTTTTAGCAAGCTAAGAATAAAGCTTTATTCTTATACTTTAAAATTGTAAAATTATAAAACATAATATATTTATGTTTTGTACCTGCTAACCCATTTATAAAAAGATATTTAGAGATGCTTAAACCTAAATGTGTAGACTAGTGTTATTAGAAATGTTATTTTTTCTGACAGCGGTTCTCAATAAGTTATCAGTTCTTATTAAGGTTTTATAAAAAAACGTTATGTTTAAACTAAGGAAAAATGCCAATTTTACATTGTTTAAAAATAATTATGTTGATTTATAATTTTAATTTCTAACTGTTTTTTTATTTTATGAACTGGATCTATAATTAAATTTCAAAACAATTTGTATTTGATTTTAATTATTTTTACTGAACTATGGCAAGGTGAACTGAGGACTATGTTTTTTATATATTTGTATATATGCATGCATATTTATTTAGTACCTTATATAGCCTAAACTACTGGGTCGGTTTTAACGACAGGCAAAAATCAAAAGAATTATCACGCAAGTGATATAGGCGATATCAGGGCCGTGCGCAGGATTTGCTAATGGGGGGGGGGGGGTTTATTAAATTTTTCAATCTTCAATAAAAGAACGTAAAAAATAAAGTATATTATAGAAGGAGAAGCGTTATTTGAGATCGTGTAAAAAACCAAAATCATAAAAACGACGGGTATTTTCATTTTTAGGTTTCCCAAGATGATTAAGACCATTTACAGAATAATGTTTATCTGTTATAACCCAGGATCAAACCGTTCACCCAATCAAATAATAATAAACCCATTTATTTTTTATTGATTATCTAGAAAAAAAATATCTGTTTAAGTCTGACTAAACGAAATTTTACCACAAAAAGTATTTTTGTACTTTTAGTAAAGTATAACGTATTAAATTTTGGTTTTGGGACCGCTGCATTTAATCTCCACGATTCTGCTAAATTTGACACTATAATCAAAATTTGACGGATAGCACAGTCTACAAAGTTAAGCATAAATATCTGAAACTATGGTTTAATTAAAGGGTCTGAAAGTGCAATATATACACATATTATGCTTTGAACTTTTAAGATTTTAAAGAAGAAGCGTAAAGCTGAATTTTAGGCTCGCCAAAAGAGCGTTAGGTTAAAAAACTATTTTAATATAGTTGTTCTAAAATGGCATTAAATGCAGAAGTAATTGCGTTTTTCTAGAAAACGAAAAGAGTTAGCTAAATTTTTCAATGGGTTTCGAATTCTGCAGCAAAAATTATATAAGATTAACGCAAACTCATTTCTAAAATTAAATGGTACGAAGCGTGAATCCTCCTGAAGAGATGTTAAGCTTTTTCTCGAAAAGCGCTACGGTTGGCATTTTACTGAAAGTGGTTATTTAATGTCCGCACCTTCCACTACTAGGATCCGTTGTTAGATTTTGGGCACATTTTTTTTTAACTTAATAATATTGAGGGGTACCGTGTTTAAACCAGGGACCCGCAAAATGGGGGGGTCATGTCACTTTTTTATCTGTAGATTTTTTGACATTTTTTCAATATATGATTTTTTTTCAGTATGGCCGTCTAAAAAGTGAATTTTCGGATTATGCACACACAAAACAAGAAGCAGTATATTGAAAACGGAATGGTTCTAGTTAATTATGATCTGGAGCAATAGAGTTTAAATGCACCCAAATTCATTTTTGATATTAAATTAAAAAAAAAATTTATTTCCGTTTTGGTTTGACTATCAGCAGGAAAATTTTCTATATTATATTTATAATCATTTTAATAGAAGGAAATAATTATACAGTGTAAAAAATACACGAAACGGCAATTAAAAATTTGATAAAGATTTCATATAATAATAGGCAAGAACTCGGACAGGAAGTCATAAATTTTAAGCATATACAATTTTCAATTTTGTTCTTTTTTAAATTTGGGTACATTAATACTTTATTTCAGTAAAAACTTACTTAGGTAAGCTGAACATCTTAAAACCTAAATTTGTCTTTAAAAACTATTTTTTTCTGTGTACTATAATTTCTCGAAAGTTAAATAACTTTATTCAAAGTAGTTGTACAAAAAAAAAATGCGTCAAATCCGTCAAGTTAAAACGCCCAAATTTTTAACTGAGAAAACTATAACTAAAAATTTAATTGATTAAAAGTTGGTTTACTCAGTTATTAGGGAACGTTCAAGTATTACGTAACGCAAAATGTACCAAAATTCATACACTTCATACCTCGGTTCTCGCGTTATTCAAGGCTGTAGAGATTTCATATTTTGGCTACCCCCCCCCTCTAACACACCCCCTATTAGGGGGGTAGCCAAAATATGAAATGTCTATAATATATAATAACGCTAGAACAGTGGTATGAAGTGTATGAATTTTGGTACAATTTGCGTTACGTAATACTTGAACGTTCCCTTAACACTAAACTAAGAATTTGAACAACGTGATGTCAGATTTGTGACATTTCGTCGGGAAAACTCTTAGTTTAGTGTTAACTATAGTATTATTAAATAAATATATCTAAAATGTTTTTTAACTGATATATCACGGTTCGCCGTTATTGACTTTTAGTTTGACTTTGAAAAACACTTAGTTTTCTTCTATAATTTGTTTACTTATAGTGTAAACATCGATTTAAAACCAAAAATAAAATAATCTATAGGGCGAAACGTTTTTTAAACGTAAAAGAGGGTCACGTGGCCTCCATATCTTTTGAATAAATAGGTTAATTTGAACAAAAGTTGCATTCTCTTACTTATTAATTGAAAACAAAAGACGGTTTAATTTAAAATTATGAACAATTAAAAATTAAAAACAAGTAAATTTCGAAAAAATAAAAAAATATATTGATTTTTTTTTTAATTTTGTATTTTTAGATTAACCCATCTTTTATTTTTAATTAGTAAAGAAGAAGAAGTAATGTTTGTTTAAATTAACCTATTTATTAAAAAGTTACGGAGGTCACGTGACCCCTTTTTGCGATTAAAAAACGTTTTGCCCGATAGATTATATGATTTTTGGTTTTAAATTGATACTTACATAATAACTAAACAAGCTGTACCAGAAAACTGAGTTTTTTCCCAAGTCGAACTAAAAGTGAGTAAGGGCGCACCGTGGATAGACAGAGTACTTTAAATTTTTTTTGTACATCTCTTATGGGTAATTCTATGGTAACTGTCGTTACAACCGCATCAAAAATAGACTTTCTTTTAAATATTTTATTATATTTCATTTCATCATTTTTTCACAAACAGTCTTTAAAAATAACAAATAACAATCTTTATTAATAAATATAATAAAATATCTAAAAGAAAGTGTCATTTTTCTGCGGCTGTAACGACATTTACCATGGAATTACCCTTACGAATATCGAATTTTCTACAAGATTTAAAACAGGAGTTCAAAAAAATGTTAATCTTGAAAATTAGCATAATCTTTTTCTTTAGGGATTTATAATAATATATTAGACAATTGCCAGTCAGAATTTGGTATTTTTAAAATTTATTTTTCCGAAAACGTCGAAGTTTTTTTCTGTTTTTGACTTGCCTTATTTCTCCAGCGACTGTTTTTTAGTTAAGCAGTGAATTCATAGGGAACGAGCCGTGAACCCTAGCTATAAAGGCAAAAATTGGATCAGACATGTTTCAATCACATATTAAACAGGCCTAATTTCTTTTTGTAAACCTTAAGTTGATTTTTGTTAATCACAAAGCGAAAAAATACGAAATTTCCTTTAAATGGTGTCTTACATGTTAAATTCATCAAAATGGAGCTCTCTACAACTAGAATTATGAAACAAAAGACGTCTACCCTATCTCTATCTCATTTGTGCTACACTTTCCAGCCAACCAAGTAAATACTGTATTTGTTTTTCATACAACAAATACAGTATTTATTTGTTTGGCCGGAAAGTGTAGCACTGAGCGGCACGAACGAACATAGCTAATGTGAATCTGTAGAATAAGATAATTCTACTAAAATTTAGATGGCGCCAGTAATTTCTTTAATAAAAATATTATAGTTACACTTTTCGCCCGGCCAAGTAAATATTGTATTTGTTCAACAAAGAACAAATACAGAATTTGTTTGGTTTGGTGGAAGTGGGAGTGTATGTATGTCTTCTGTCCTTTTTGGGTAGAACTTTTCTCCCTGTCTAATCTAACGGGATAAATCGCCATTAAAGTGCGAGACGCCGCTTTAAAGCAAATTTTTCTATTTTCACGATGGGCTTAACAAAAGTAACTTAAGGTCTTCATTTAGTCTACTTGGATTAAAAGGGGCTACATTTTATTGTATAATGTTATAAAAACAGATTGGGCAAAAATAAAACCCATCTAAAAGGAAAATCATTATTTCATAGTTTGATATACAGGGGAAATAAAAAATATATATATAGTGGATGAAACGAAATTAGAATAACCAAAAGGAATAAAAAATAAAATAAAAAATACATAAAAATGAACAAATAATTATATTTTATTAGAAGAGGAACTTAAAGATGTGACTTAAAATTAAGACGTTTGGACGTTAGAAAGGGCCTTAATAAAATAATGTGTAAATGAATTTCAGTAACCCTTTTAAAACCCAAATAGTCCTAAAAATGAAAAAATCGGCCTTCTAATTATTTTAATTAATATATATTTTATGTCAAATTATCTGAAAAGCCTGAAAGAAAATTTGCAGGACCTAAAGAAATGTCACAAATGCAGAATTTCGTGATTGTTGATCTAGCCTGTAAAAAACAGCTGAAACACAACCTTCAATGTTTACTGAAAAAAATGCTGAAATATTTTGATTTTTCCTGAAACGATTTTGCAATAAAAATGCTGAAATGTTTTTTTTTGCTCTGAAAATAAAATTTTGTTTTTTTTTCTTGAAATATTTTCGATTTTTTCTGAAAAGATTTTGCTATAGAAAAGCTGAAATGTTTTTTAACTCTGAAAATTAAATGTTTTTGTTTTTCTTTTCCTGAAAAACTAAGTCACTTTGAAACTAAAATCCTTTTTTATAAGCGCAGGTTTGGCTCAAATTAAAGTTCTAAAAAAAATGCTGAAATGCTTCTGAAAACTTTATACTTCTTTGAAACGACCTGAAATAATTTTAAAACGCCCTGAAATCTTTTTAAAACGTCCTGAAATATTTTAAAACGCTCTGAATATTTTTAAACTCTCTGAAATAATATATAATAATATTTTAAAACGCCCTGAACTAATTTTAAAGCGCCCTGAAATAATTTTAAAGCGCCCTGAAATAATTTTAAAGCGCCCTGAAATAATTTTAAAACGCTCTGAAATAATTTAAAAACGCCCTGAAATATTGTAAAAGAAACCTAAAAATTTTAACAAGAGGTTTAAATTACTTTTTTTATTAAACACTTCGGACGACATTTTTTGATTTTTTTTATTAAAATCATTTTGAAGCATAACACACATGCTGTCCAAAATTATTGAAAAAAATAATCTAAGATAACGCGGAATTTTAGAATTAAAAAAAAAACGTTAGATGACTTAAATTTTTCGAAAACGCTGTAAGAAATGTCATTCATATTCTGCCTAAAAAAACTAGGCTGTAAAAAATTGATGCTCATTTTGTTTGTGTATAAACCTAGGCTGTAAAAAACTGTTGCTCGTTTTGTGCCTAAAAATAGGCTCTATACAACTGGCTGCTTTCCGCTAAACTAAGAAAAAGGAAAAAGTCAAGTACCTGGCCTTGGCAAAGGCCATAAAATTTTCTAGAGGAGGAAAACACTAAAACCGTCACTCAAAAAAATTAACAACCTAATATGGGGATTGCCTTAATAGCTAAATAATTTTAAAAATTCTCAATTATGCTTTACATCTCATCCGAATAGAACAACACTTGTAGTTCACATCATGTGCGCCACACGTCCAAATCAAACGACAAGTGTTTTCGGATAATTATTAGGAAAGCATTTCTTTGTTATTATTATTTAAGTCATAAAAGTGGTTAAAGTTTACTTTTTGAATTAAAATAAACTATGTAGCTATTTTCGGGTGTTTTCAGTGACATTTTTTGAGGAAAAAGGGCGAAAATGTCAAATTTTCTACAACTTTTGAACACTTTAATATAAATACTTAGAATTCAGCATACTTTTAGCTCACAATTCAAGTAAAGACTCTTCTTACCACTCACTATTAAAGATATCAAGTAAATATTAATGCTGAAAACAATCCATTATTATTTTAGCCCTCATATTTATCTAAAGCATTTAAAAGTTACGAAAATCTTGTCGCTAGGGTTATTTATAAACTTTGGTGACTTTTGTAACAGAGATTTAAACTTCTCTTAGAAAATATTAGGTAACAAGCACGTTACAGAAAGTCGCGAATTCACAGAATAACCCACAATCACCCACAATCTCCCCAAAAAAACGCCCTGATAGATTTCACAACCAAACAATACCCTATAATTTTTCCGACGCGAAAAAATAAATCCCAGACTTACCTGATCTTCGTTCAAATAGTTAGGCAACCCGCCGATGAAGATTTTGTGCGCCGAATCAGGCACGACCGTGCTGATCACGCCCGCGGGCACGCTGATCGAATTTTCGGCCATGCCGGGCATTGGCTGGTAATCGTGCGGCCGGCGGATTTTTAAACTTTGACCTGGAAGAAGAGATAACAGGTTAAAATTGAAAATATTTTAAAAATACACTGATAAAAATAAATCCACAAAATATAAATAAATATTGTTACGAAATTAAAAATATCAAAGAGTGCAAGGCTCTATAGGCGCTTCGAGAGAAGATTCTGGAACAGCCCAGCAGCACCAAGGCTCTAGAAGGTTCCATGCTGTGCATATAAATAAGCAGACGCCGCATGCTGAGTCAGTCAGTAGTCAGTAATCCAGTCAGTCAGTCAAGTGCAAGCCTTACCTTTAAAATTGATACCGTCGAAAGCCATCGCCTGCGTAGTCTCATCGATCGACCTAAACTCCAAAAACGCGAAATTCTTGTCCAAATTGATCTGACAGGCCAGTACCGGATTTCCTGCGGCCTGAGCCAGCCCACTCAGATGCATCTGCTGATTGAAATACTCCATCATTTCTTCCTCAGTCACTCCGAAAGGTATGTTTCCTACATACAACCTTCTGGCCTGTCGAGTGATGGTGGAACCCACCACAGGGACTGCAGCTTGGGGTGTATCTGCTACGATGTTGGCAGGGATTTGACCTGCGGCCTGCAAAATGAGTTAGATTTAGATTAAGCTTGAATTAGAAAAGAAAAAAAAACAAAGAGAACAGACTAAAAAAAAAATTGAAAAAAAAAACAATGTGTTTGGAAAACATCTAAAGTCTTTGAATAACATTCAAAACTTTGGGAAATCGTAAAAAAAATTTGGAAAATCATAAAAAAAAAATGAAATGATCCAAAACCTTTGGAATGATCCAAAAACCTTTGCAAATTATCTAAGTTTCTTTTACTATCAGAAATCATTAAAACTAATTTTTACTCTGTGAAAATCACCTTACTTTTATTAATTTTAAATAATCACCAAAATCATTCAAATGAAATTTCTAATTTCAGTTACCTGCATAGCCTTATATTGAAGCGGCGTGATATGTTCAAAACCTGGAGGAGGTACATCCCAATACAAGGATGGTTTCCTCCTCCTTGAAGAAATTCCTCCATAACCACTAGCTGCACCAGCTTTTATGTGTTTTGGAGGTCCTGAAAGGGAACGACTTCTCCTTCTGCGGTCTCTGCTCTTGGAGCGGGAACGCCTGCGGTGTTCTCGGGACCTGGAGCGCCTTCTGCGGTCTTTTTCGCCTCGGACTTCTCTGTCCCTGCTACGTTCGCGTTCTTTGACTTCTACTTAAAAAATTAAAAAATGCTGCTGCTAGAAAAATAATACCTATGGCTCCTATTTAAAATTTTTACAAAAAGAAAAAAAAAATTCAAATTAGTTTTTACCCCTTTTAGCCCCCTTAAAACCCCCTGATTGAGGGACATCACTCTTTATTTGCGGGATGAAATATCACCTTTTGCATCAATATGGATGTGTGCTGATTTAATATCAGTGATATTTAGTGTCTCTACAGGGATAGGTGATTATAATAATAAGTGATATCATTATAATGGAATCGCATCTCAAAGGGACAAAAAATGTGACTCACGTAAACCTGAACAACGCCGAAAAACTGCCCTCAACCACCATTTTTAGCCATAAACAATCCCAGCTGAGAACTTAAGAAACCTGGGTCCAAACTTGAACTCAAAGCATTCTCAAGTTGTCATGATCATAAAATTTTCCCCCACATACAGACAGATTTTTTTTCTTGATATCAGCTTTTTTGCTTAGGTATATACAAACTATAAAATATAAAGTTACAGTACTTAATCCCAAGTGCAAATTAGCTTGAATGATTCAGGTACTCTAGCATAACCCACAAATTTTATGGTTTGGACTTTTTGGTCACAAATTGTTTTGTAAGCGATATATTGCACTTTCTGTAAGTAAACATTAGCTAAAGCTTATATTATATGATGGAAACAATTCCAAAACAAGCATATGAAGGCTTTTACGTACATAAATATACAAAATACCAACAGCATACAATTTATCGCGCGGTAAAAACCTATTTATTTACATACCTTTTTCTTCACCCATTATTTAACACTAATAATAACTTCTGGTTAATAAATATTATATCTTTAATCAATCATTCACTTATTTAACACGTTGTTTACAAATAAATCTAAAAATTTAGGAAAATATTTAATGGCGTTCACTCGTTTCTGCGGCTTCTGTACTTAGCCGGTAATACAGGTTTCTGTAAAATTCAAGAACGATAATTTGGCGGAAAATTTAAATTAACCCTTTACTGCATATTGCAATTTTTCGCGTAATGGAATTAATACATTTGTACAGACTTTTGTGTTGTAAATACACCTTATATCAACTGTAAAATACATAATTTATATGTTTTTTTTTATGGTATTCAAAATCAAAACAAGTTTAAATGTGTTTTTCTATTATAATTCTATAGTTTATAAACTGCAACGTTATTACTGACTTTAGCATGTCTTAATTTTCTTTTTGGCATTTGTCTATATACTAATAAAACTATTTTTGCGTGTTTAGACTTTTACGCCGAATTTCCGAAAGTGAAAAACAATGATGCGCGCAGTTTTCTTTGTACCATAAATAATGACGTAAATGTAAATCCTTGAGAAAACAAAAATAATGTTTTCGAAATAGACTGCTTCCTAGGAAGCTAAATACTACTGTGTCTGTCTGCAAGAACACAGCATATTTATAAAAAGTTCCTAACGCGCAAAATATAATTATTATTATAATGATGGCATAAAATGGGACAGGACAGAGAAAACCCATCAAAGGGCAACTAAGATAAACCAACTCAACGCATAGAGTTTATTTTAGCGATAGTTAAGGGCAAAAAGAATCGAGGACGCCATATAACCTTGCCTTATTTAAACAAAAATTATTCTTAATATCTCAAGAATACGCATTTTTTGTTTAAAATCAATAAGTTAGTGTAGTTTGTAGAGGTTCCGCATTTTAAAAATTTCGTGAAATACCGCATTTATGTGGGGCAAGGCAGTTTTTTTACAGGTTTCTTCTTCTTCTGTTAATGGCTTTGTTGTTACTGTAATTTTAGTGTGAACGCAGCTTTAGATATATTGGTTAACAAGAGAGCAGAAGAAGAGGAGCAGTATCTGACAAAACAAATAACTTGATAGAGGTGATTTGCAAATATTCTAATGTCATTTTCAACGTTCTCAGCTGTTTTTTGTCTGTGTTTTGGAGTAAAGTGAATATTTAAGAAAATAGTGTAATAAAACTGAGTCGTTATTGAAATAGTTCTTCCAAAACCGTTCAAAAGGTTGAAAAGATGAGCGAGTTAAGTCAGGAGGAGGTAGGTTACGTTATTTTTTCTACAGGCGTTTTACTATTAAATTTTTGATCAATACTTGATTCAGCCATCAAGTTTGGGAACACTAATTTATTTTTAATGAATTAAACTTTCTGTGTTGTTGCATAGAAAGAAAATGCGTGATTTTTTGTCCTATTTATACACAGCCATACATTTTTGGCCAGATAACAAAGGATAGGGAGTGTAACAAAGCCTTGGTAAAATAATTAAGGTTTATTTTACTTTTAAACTTTCAGCATTGTTTTTAGATGTATAAACAATGAATATAACTTAATAGAATTATTGTATTATTAATTACATTGCTTATTTAAAAAATTGCCTTAATTAGGCCCCAATTCTTAGGGCCTTAGGCTTTAAAACACAAGGATGTATTTTTCTAGTAGTATTAAAAAATAATTTTATTTTATTATAAATTTATATTTATTTTATATTAAATTTTAAAAGGGCTGAAAGTGATTCAAATCTGTTTATTTACATGATTTTCTACATTTCTGTGAAAGAGAAATGTAGAAAAAGTCTTTTTCCTGTTATTGTTATTGTTATTGCCCTAAGGGTGTACAAATTTTCGGAAGTCTTTCAAAAATCTTGCTAATTTTGGACAAGATTTAAAGATTTTTTAGATATCTAAATAAAACTTATGTCAGAGAGTCTTGAAGTCATACAAAAGTCCATATGCAAATATTTTGCTCAGCCCCCTTTTTCCAAAAATCAACCCCAACTCAAAATATTGACCTCTGTTTTAAATCTAATCTGTAGCTTAAAGCATTCTCTATTTATCATGATTTAAAACTTTTCTGGACATGTTTTTTAATTTTCAGTATTTTAGCATTGTCAGTATTTTTGCAATAACTTGTAAACTTTTGGCTGTACTGAATAAATTATTAACATTATTAACATTAAATATTATAAAAAGTAATAAATATAAAGTCTCTAGGTTCAGTTGTTTAAAAGTTATTACATTATGATAAAAAACTGTTTTTATCCAATACATACAGATAATAAGACAATAACCAGCTTTATTTTAAATAGATAAACTCAATAATAACCCCCGCATGGCTTTTACTTTATTGAGTGGATAATTATTTATTTCACCCACTCAACTGTCACTTGTCAAATTATTTTATTGTAAATGTCATTAAAATTTTTAATAAAAATATGAATTCCTAAGCTATTTATTGGATAAAACCTTGCATGGCCCTCATGGGTAAACCGATATTGCCCTCTCAAAAATTAACCTGCTTGGCTGACGCCTTGCAGGTTAATTTTCTTATGAGCAATAGCTTACTTTACCCACTAGTACCATAAATAACTACTATCTGATTTAGACAAAGTTGTAGTAAATGACAGTTATTAACTGTATACAGTTTAATTTTGTTCAAAATTGGTGAATGGATTAAACCAGTGTGATAAAAGTACCAAAAAAATTGAACATTATTACAATAATGGCTAAAATATACTAAAAATTTATTTTAAATTTAAATTTTTAGTAGGTACCTACTGAAATTTTGTGCTAGTGCTGACAATTTATTTTTTCTATAATGAAATTAACTATTATAATCTTTTTTAAGTATTTTTAATTAAACTGATAAATTAAGGCATATAAAATTACATTCTTTAACTACCTATATCATATAGACTATGTATTTAATGATAAAAATATTATTGTTTGTTTTCAATATTAAAAGATGATACTACTAAATAATAAAACAATGCTTAGTTGTAAACAACAACAAATAAAATAAATAAAAACACTTTTTAAAATACCTGTTTCATTTAAAAGTATAGCTACCAACAAAATAATCTTTCTTATACATGTCAGGTTTTTTTATCCAAATAATTCACATTACTTTTTTTTATAAAAAAAATTAAAAAGCGTCAAAACATATTTTTTATGAAAAAAACTTAAAAAAAAGAACTAGAGCAAGTTTTTAAAAAATCCTAAAATTCAGATTTTTTTTTATTTTATCGTCGTCAATTTTTTAACTATACATATTTCAAAAATGAAAATCTAAATATAAAAAAAAAGCGCCACTTAAAAAAAAAACTACTTAACATTTTCGGCAGAAAAATTAGAAAAAAAAAAAAATACACCTATTCATACAATTACATATTTTTATGGCTTCTTTTCTTTCAGATAAGAAGAAGAAGACTGGCCCGCCTGGCCGGCCTAGAAAATGAAACCCCACCCAGTTCAGTCTCACCTCCCATCACTCCAATATCCCAATCACCTAAAACTAACTCAAACACCAAAAGTCCTATCGACTTTCAAATAAACTCGAAAGAACTAACAACTGAAACCAACTGTGATATGATGGGGGAAGCTGAGGTAACTGGGATCGGGGAAGTTGCCCCCATGCCAAAAATGGACGGAGTGTTCAAAGCGCCCTCTAAGCCTATTGATATTAATATGCCCTCGAGCTCGAAAAATAGAGAAAGGAGTAGGGCCCCACCTCAGAGGAGTGACTCTGAGGCTAGTTCTACTCATATGGAGGTAGATGAAGTGGGGAGTTGCAATGATAAAACAGGTATATTTGGTTCAAATAATTTGCAGAAGATATGATAGTCCTTCTTGCATTTAATAAATATTATTCTAAATCATTAAAATGTTGCAATTTTTGTATATTTCAGGTGGAAATACAGACATCGACTCTGGTTTCGAAAACATGGAGGTCGACGAGTCCGACATACAAAGAAAAGACATCCAAAGACAAAGAACCTCCTCCTCCTCCACAGAAATGTCAGAAGAACAACTACAAGCCACAGTGGCGCGAGTACTACATTCCACATTGAAATCTCCATCAGAATCGCGTCTACATTTGCCCCAACTCACCCTAACCCTAACAGAATCGCCCCACATGTCCATACGAGACTTGTGTTCAACTGCTATCATGGAAATTTTAAATAAAATAGCCCAAGGAGATGATCCTTTTAAAAATTTAGTTCAAAGTAATATTGATTCTGATGGTATTCATTCTCTATCTGTTTCCCCTAATTCCCCCTCCCCTAGCCCAGTTGGGACGTGTCCTATTCCTATGCTAACTATGAAACCCTCTGAAGAAGCTTTGGAGACTCCCGCTTCCGTAGCTCTTAATTTTCTAATGGATTCTTACAACAGAGTGAGCCATGAAGAAAGAAATCATCCGAAAAGATCTAGTATTCCGCCGTTAAGTGACGTTTTGACCGAGTTGCGCGCACAACTTGTACATTATACCACCTTGGTTATACAAGGTAAGTAGAGCTAGTGCAATCTCTTATTAACATTCGGTCTTTAGTGCGGATTAACCTAACTCAACTTGTTCTTAATTTTTTCAATGGAATTATGAAACAAAAGACGTCTACCCTATCTCTATCTCATTTGTGCTACACTTTCCTGCCAACCAAATAAATACTGTATTTGTTTTTCTTACAACAAATACAGTATTTATTTGGTTGGCCGGAAAGTGTAGCACTGAGCGGCACGAACGAACATAGCTAATGTGAATCTGTAGAATAAGATAATTCTACTAAAATTTAGATGGCGTCACTAATTTCTTTAATAAAAATAATATAGATACACTTTTCGCCCCGCCAAGTAAATATTGTATTTGTTCAACAAAGAACAAATACAGAATTTGTTTGGTTGAGTGGAAGTGGGAGTGTATGTATGTCTTCTATCCTTTTTGGGTAGAACTTTTGTCCCTGACTAATCTAACGGGAGAAATCGCCATTGTTTTAGATTTTCATTTTTTTTTTCTAGGTTACATAGTTCCCATTACCGACGACCAAATTACAGAACCTCTACTATTAAAGCCCATCACTCAACAGACAATACCTAGAGGTTTCTTGACTGAACTGGTCTCCCGTACCCACACAAACTCAAAATTATTCTCGAACGTGTTCAGCCCGGTCCTGCAGGCCCTTTTCACCAGAATGCAAAAGGCTAGTTTGGTGGACAATGAACATAGAGTTCCTATACAAACGTTGTTGGATTTGGTCGAAATTCGGGTTGGAGCGAGGCCCATTTGTAATCTTTTAGCGAAGCAACAGCAGTTTTCGTTAGAGACTGTCACGCCATCTGCCGGCAGGGAGATAGCTTGTTGTTCGTTTCTGGGGCCGTTTCTGTCGGTTTCGGTTTTTGCTGAAGATGAGCCTAAGGTATGTATCCAAACCTGTAATATTGTGTACAAAAAACATGTTTTTTTATGAATGTAGATAATATTCTACAATTTTCAGCATGATGATCAACAGTGTCGAATGCTTTTGACAAGTCAAAAAAGATTGCTGCTACTTATTTTGTTTAAAACGATGCTGAAATTTCTATTTTTTACAGGTAGCTGAAAAATTCTTCTCAGGCAACTCTTCAGGGTACCGGGGCGTAAATCAAACTTTACAGCTCGAACTAGAAAACACTCGAAATTTGCAAAACAAAATTTTCCACTATCTTCTGGCAAATGCCGACAGTAGAGACACAACGCTAAAATATATCGGCCAAATATTGAAACTCAACGAAAAAAGGAGTCATCTGAGAATGGCGGAACGTACTTTAGCAGGAGATGGCTTTATGATTAATCTACTGAGTGTTTTGCAAATGTTGTCCATGAAAATCAAGCTCGACAAAATAGACTTTTTATACGGATTTCATCCGGATAGTTTAGTAAGTTATACCAACGCAACGCGCCTAAAATTCACCTCGCAAGAATGCGAAGAATGGCTCGAGGAATTTACAAAAACCCACGATTTCAAGCCCGCTAATTTTTCCACGATTTGTTGGTTTTTGACCCTACACTGCCACCATTTGGCACTGATGCCAACCGTTCAAAAATACCAAAGGAGATTACGTACTATTAAAGATCTGCAGAAGCTGCTGGATGAGACGGTGGCTTCTGAACCACAGTGGAAGAATACGCACTACGCGCATAGGAATAAACAGTTTATTAAGAGATGGAATAAGCAACTAAAAAAATTGAATAAGTAAGAATAATTTGTTTTTTACGGTTTTTTTTTTCACCCGTTATTGAGATTGGTCGAAAAATCAAAAAAATTGTCTTGCGTTTTCGAATTTAGAATGTCATGAAAAGTTGAGAAAATGTAAAAAAATGAGTGTTAAAAAATGTCGGTTTGTCTGTCTGTTTCTAAACCTTAAAACTTTTGAACAGAATATCCAGTTGTAAAAATTCTCTCACCAAATACTTTAGGACCTTTGCTGTTTTTAAAGATTTTTTCCGAGTAAGTAAAAGTTATTTTTTTCTGGAGTAACAAAAACTATTTTTCTTACAGATCAAAAATGTGCGCAGACGCAGGCCTACTTGACACCAACCTCATTCGGCGCTGCCTGATATTTTACACTTCCGTCTCCGAGTTTTTGCTCAGTCTTTTGACGGGCATGCCCCCCGGGACCCCCGTTGCCAATCTGCCGATGCCAAATGACGTGCCGCCCGCTTTTTCGGCACTGCCCGAGTGGTACGTCGAGGATATCGCGGAATTCTTGCTTTTTGCCCTTCAGTAAGTGCAATTTTTAATTTTTCATAGGGAAATAAAATAATTATATTTTTATAATTTTTTTTGCACGTATTTTCAAAAAAAACCTTTTTCAATTTTTTTTTAATTGTTTTTTTTTTCGAGAATTTTAATTTTTTTGTTTTTTATGTTTTATTTTATTTTTTTTTAGGTCTTTCCCATTCGTAATAAGTGACAACACAGAAGACCAGCTGATCACGTGGCTTTTGGTCACCATTTGCTGTTCCAGCATCATAAAAAATCCGTACTTGGTCGCAAAGTTGGTGGAAGTTGTTTTTGTGATGATTCCAGCCATTCAACCCCGTTGCGAAAAATTATACGTTCGTTTTATGAGCCATCCGCTATCTCAAAGCGTTCTACCCAGCGCTCTGATGAAGTTCTATACCGAAGTCGAAACGACGGGGTCCAGTTCAGAGTTTTACGATAAATTTTCGATTAGATATCATATTAGTTTGATAATAAAAGGTAAGAAAAACATTAAAAGTAAAAATAAAAAATATAACTCAAAAACGAAACAGCATGTTTAAATTTTTTGCGCATATTGGTTTTTAAAACTTTATTGTGTGTACCTAAATCAGGGAAAATTCTAAATTTTAATCAGTATAATCAGGGAAATATCAGGAAAAAATTAGGGAATCTTAATTTGTAAAACCTGTGGTCACACCACCTTAACAAGTCGGGGGATTCAGCTAATTACGGAAAAGTCTGAAATGTTATATTTTTCCTTCAATGGAGCTCTCTACAACTAGAATTATGAAACAAAAGACGTCTACCCTATCTCCATCTCATTTGTGCTACACTTTCCAGCCAACCAAATAAATACTGTATTTGTTTTTCATACAACAAATACAGTATTTATTTGGTTGGCCGGAAAGTGTAGCACTGAGCGGCACGAACGAGCATAGCTAATGTGAATCTGTAGAATAAGATAATTCTACTAAAATTTAGATGCCGCCAGTAATTTCTTTAATAAAAATAATACTCTTCGCCCGGCCAAGTAAATATTGTATTTGTTCAACAAAGATACAGAATTTGTTTGGTTGGGTGGAAGTGGGAGTGTATGTATGTCTTCTATCCTTTTTGAGTAGAACTTTTGTCCCTGTCTAATCTAACGGGAGAAATCGCCATTGTGTCTCAAAATAACTTTAAGTTGTACAAAAACGTAAAAAGGGTATTTTTTCTGTAGGAATGTGGAACTCGGCTCTGCATCGTCAAGAAATCATCAACGAATCAGGCACCGGCAAACAGTTCGTCAAATTCGTCAACATGCTGATGAACGACACGACTTTCCTTCTTGACGAGTCGCTAGAGTCCCTGAAACGCATCCACGAGATTCAAGATTTGATCGCGGACGAGGACAAGTTCAACAAATTGTCGTCAGAGCAGCAGCAGTCCAGAATGCGACAATTATCTGGTGAGAATTTTTGTATCAACCTAGCTTACTGTTTTATGGTACTAGTGGGTAAAGTAAGAGAGGGCAATATCGGTTTACCCATGAGTGCCATACAAGGTTTTATCCAATAAATTCATATTTTTATTAACAATTTGAATGACATTTACAAGAAAATAATTTGACAAGTGACAGTTGAGTGGGTAAAATAAATAATTATCCACTCAATAAAGTAAAAGCCACGCGGGGGTTATTTATTGAGTTTATCTATTTAAAATAAAGCTGGTAATTGTCTTATTATCTGTATGTATTGGATAAATAACTATTTTTTTCTCTAGTTTTAACCAAGAACACTAGATTACTTGAGTCTACTTCACTTCCCAAGTGGAAGCTGGAAGTGAAGTAGATTCAAATAATCTAGTGTCCTTAGTTTTAACTGGTTAAAAGCATTTTTTTGCCAATTGGTTTTTCTTGATTAAAACCAGTGTTTTCGGTTAAAACTAGTAATTTTTTGCTTAAAGCTAGTTTTTCTCTGTTTTTTTTTTATGTCTAAACCAGTTTTTCATGTTAAAAACGAGTTTTTCCGATTAAAATAAGTTTTTCTCTCAGTTAAAACCAGTTTTTTTCAATAACACACTGTTTTTCCTCCTATAAATCTCTGGTATTTTTTTTTTAATTTAACCCAGTTATTTCTTTAATTTAATCCAGTTTTTTTCCTGTCAAGACCATTTTTTCTGTTAAAACCAGTTTTTGAAATGAAAGTAATTTAAAGTTTGGTTTGATTTTTTCCAGGCTTAGTTTCACATTGCCAGGATGTTCCTATTAAAACCAGGTTTCTTATTAAAACCAGATTTCCTATCAAAGCCAGTTTTATCAATTAAAACCAGTTTTTCCGATGAAAACCAGTCTTTAGTTTAAAACTAGTTTTTTTTTCTATGGGTTTTCCGGGCTAGATTAAAGTTTGCCAGGCCGCTTAAACGCTTTTTTCTATTTTGCGACTCTTATAACCTCATAATCACACGCATTTTGCGTGTTCTTATAGGCCCATAAGAGGTGTGTACCTTTTGTTCTTTTGGGTTGGCAACAGACCTGGCCTATCGCTTGACGTTTTCCGTGCAAATGTCAATGTCGCTTTAAAGTTGAATTTTCTACAAAATTTTGTATTTAGGTTTTTTTACCATGTTAAAATTGTGGCTTGGTTAATTGCAGTAAAAAAGAGAAGAGATGACTATAAAATATATCAAAATATCATTTGTTCTTAGAATTTTAAACATGGTGTAAACTGTAATGCCAATCCAAAACAAAAATTTCTAAATCAGTCATCAATTTAAATGTAAGTTTTTTTTTAATTTTAGAGCAAAATAGAAAAAATTTTATAAAGCACAAGTACACTAGTACTTTAGAAAACTCGCCGCAAGCGGCTCGTTTTCTAAACTTGTACTCATGCGCTAAAACGTGTTATGAAACTTATGTTATGAAACTAGTACTTTAATATACTATTTTCGCTTTCAGGTGACGAACGTCAGTGTCGTTCGTACCTCACTCTCGCCCGCGAAACCGTAGACATGTTTCACTATCTAACGGTCGACATAAAGGAACCTTTCCTGCGGCCCGAACTGGTGGACCGCCTGGCCAGCATGCTGAATTTCAACCTTTTGCAACTGTGCGGCCGAAAATGCAACGATCTCAAAGTCCGGAACCCGGAGAAGTATGGCTGGGAACCCAGGAGGCTTCTAAGTCAGCTGATTGATATTTATCTGCATTTGGATTGTAATAAGTTTGCGATTGCTTTGGCTGGTGATGAGGTGAGGTTAAAATTAGTTCAAATGTACAATTTTTGCTACTGATTTTTTTTTTTGTATTCAACAAAAGAAAAACTTTTTTTAATTACATTATTTGGAGAATTTTGGGGTTTTTCGCCAAAAGTAGTTCAGATGTACCAAAGAGTTAAAATCCCATTTTAAAATGATTTAAAAACCAAAAAAAACGTCTTTTAAATCGATTTTTACCGTTTTTTTTCTCAATTTCTTCCAGAGATCTTTCCGAAAAGACCTTTTTGACGAAGCAGCAGGTCGCCTCGAAAGGACCCTCATAAAAACCCCCGTGGAGGTGGAACAGTTCAAAGCCCTGTCGAACAAGGCCTACAAGATCCTGATGGACAACCAAAAGAGCGACGACTGTCTGGCCGACGCTCCCGACGAGTTTAAGGATCCCCTCATGGATACGCTGATGACTGATCCTGTTTTGTTGCCCAGCGGGAACGTAAGTTTTTTTAGTTTTTTTTTTTTTAATTAAAAAAAAAGTACTTTTTATGATTTTTTTTGGAAAAAATGAGCTTTAGAGTAAAGTATTCTTTTCTTGGGAGCTTTTTTACACAAATTCTATTTTTCTTCGACTACTTTGAAATAGCATTATTTTTTTTCCGACATGATGTGCGAGGATATTATATTCACACTCTTGTGATGGAACAGGCACATGTGGCGACATCTTAATGCTTATTAATAACTAAATTATAATCAATTAAGTGATACTGACATGTATAGCATGACACTAGACTTAATTTTGCACTTAAACAATATAATATAAAAAAAATTGAATTATTAAGAAATTTTATAGTCAAAGAAAAAGTATAATCTGTAACACTTCTAGAATGGCTATTCCTCACTTGTTTTATAACATAAATTGAAGAATTTTGGGTTAATTTGTCGATACTGCAAAAGTAGTTCAAATGTACCATTTATATTACTGAGTTTTTCCTGCTACAAGTTAAATACGCCACTTAGGAGTCTGCTTCTTTTATTTTTCATATTGATTTCAGAAAATGTTTCTTTTTTCAGGTAATGGACCGATCTGTAATAATGCGGCACTTATTGAATAGTAGTACTGATCCCTTCAATAGGCAGCCTTTAACTGAAGACATGCTAATACCCGGTAAGTTTTTTCAAAATGTTTTCACAAATTCCTACGTGTTATGTACAAGATTTTTTCAACAAACTGAAAAACTTGTTAAAACCAAAAGCATATTTTTTTGTTTTAAGAATTTTTTATTTTAGTTTTATTTGTTTTTTGTTTAAGCACATTTTCTTTAAACTCTGTTGTTTTTTAGTTGAAGATTTAAAAGAAAGAATAAAGATATGGAAAAACACAAAGACAAATTCTACAAAGTAGTGCTTAAATCGTTGGAAAGTTTATTTTACTTTAAATTAAAGAAATTTTATTTAAATATTATATTTTAATTTCTATATTCTATACGATGTAAAATTTTGTACTTTTTATATAATAAAAGACTTATGTATTGTTAATTTAAAAATATTTGTTTCTTTTACATAAAAAGCTCAAGATAAAATTTATCTTTTTTACTTTGAGCAAAAAAAATACGACGTCGTGTTGGTGCCATGATAATTTTATAATTTAATTTTGAGCCCAATATCCGACATTAATAAGTCAAATATCGCCTTAAAAACTCAAATTCAACCAAGTCAAAAATTTTGATGTGTGGCGTCATCTATTAATGATACTTAAAACCTTTTTACAGGGTTCTATTTTATTGAAATAGCGACATCTATTTGATTCGTAAGGAACTTAAAAAAAATATTTACAGTGTTCTGTATTTTAAGTTTATTATAGAAAACTGTAAATATGTTTTGTTAAGCTTAACGAGAAAATAATAGATGTCGCAACAAATTTTAGTTATGTTACAGATTCCTGTAAGAATTTTTCAATGAATTATAGAAAACTGTAAACTGTTTTAATTACATTCACCAACATAATAACAGATGTCGCCTCGGTTTTTGATTAAAAATAACCTCAAAAATGCTTTATTTCATCATCTGTCATTGGTTGTCAATCTAAAAAGCAGTTCTGCTTATAAACAAGCACAAATAATCCATTTATCTCCTATAAATTCAGGTAATAATTGAGCATATATGTATATATAGTCTTAAACAGTAATTTTTACTTCCAAAAAAATGTCCGACGATCTACAGAACTATCAGCTGCAACTTCAGCAAGTAGAAGCTGCTTTGTTATCAGACCCTGACAATAAAGAGCTGTTAAAACTCAAAGAAGATCTCGAGGAGGTTATAGAGTTATCCGTAGACTTAAAAACCAAAGCTGAAGAGGCTGCAAATCAACCTGAGTACACAGACCCTGTAGGTTTTGTCGAAGATGATGAGATTACGAAGTCACTGTTGGCCGTTGAAGAGTTTGTTGCTAAAAACAAGGCTAAGAAGATCTGGAGGGTTGGGGATATTTGTAGCGCAAAATGGAATGATAATGGGCAGTATTATGAGGCAAAAATTGATGCTATTAACCCAGACGGACAGGTGAGAAAAATATGGAATAAATTGGCTTTTTAATTTTTTTTATTTTAAGTAAAAAATTTTCATATTGCACAATAGGTCAAAAACAAAAGGAAGTTCCCGATAAATATTTTTATTTGTTCCATTGAAGGTGTTATTTGCTATTTTTAGGTAAATGTAACATTTGAGGCATACAAAAACAGAGGAGTAACTACCCTAGCTGAACTACGTGAATTCACAGGTCAAAAAAGACAGCTAAGTGAAGCTGAGAAACTCAGAAAATCGAAAATGAACAACAAAGAATATCTAAAAAAGAAAAAACTGAAAAAACAACAAAGATTCAAAGAGCTAGAGGAGGAAAGAGAAGGGGAGAAGAAAAAATGGTTGGCTTTTTCGACTAAGGCAGTGAAAACGAAAAAAATAGGGTTGATTAAATCAAAGAGTATTTTTGCATCGCCGGACTCTGTAGATGGAAGAGTGGGAATTGGTACTTGTGGGATTGGTGGGAAACCTATGACGCAATTTTCCGCCGGCGAGAAATGGAGGAAAGGTCAGTAAGTGAAGAAAAAGGTAAGGAAAATGGAGAAAGTCTGCGAATAAAATTTATAAAAGATGTTGATATTTTTTATTGAATTTTAGAGTTTTTTTGCATTTTTTTTATATTTTGATAGATAAACAGGGTGTTTTGTTAGGGTTTATTTTAGGGTTTTTTTTTTTAACATGTTAAAATTATTTAATGTAACACACAAAAAAGAGCCTTTTAAAAAAATAAGCAATTTTACTAACACAAAATTTTCCCATTTGTATCTACTTGCTGAAGAAAAGTAATTTTTGCAAAACAAGACTTAAAATTTAATAAACGACATTTTTTTATCTCATGTTTTCCACCTCTTCTTTACTTTTGCCTAGATTTAGGCGAAATTTAGGCAAGATTTGCCTAAATTTAATTATTTTAAACATCTTTATGAAGATGTTAAATCATGTGTATTTTGAGTGTGTGAATGAGGTTTTTGATGAGAAACAACATCAAAAATGTCATTAGGGCACTCTAATCTTTAGGAAAGAAGCGTAAAATGATAAATTTATTATAACTTATAGTATTTGTTATAAATACTTAGAATTTTGTGTATATTTAGTTTATATACTGAGGAATTGTTGTATAAAATCTAAAATCTTTACATAAAATTGCTTAAAACTTACAGTGATTTTAGTAAATAAAACTTCACCTTTGTAGGAGAAGAAAATTACCTATACTGCTATAACTTTTAAACCATTTGATGTGACAGTTTTATATTTTGTTTGAAGGATCCTTAACATTCAAGCCAACTGTCCTCCAAATATTAAGTGTATATATTAAAGCATTCGAAAGTTATAGTAACTTTGGCATTTGACAAATTTTTCTTAAAAAATACTGTAAATGTGTGATTTTTTTGAGAATACGAACACTCAGTCCTAAACAAAAAAATGTGGTGATATAGAACAGGGCATTTCTCTATTTAGAAATGTTTTGTTAATTTCCAGTTTTGTTTATTTTCAAAAATAGTTCAAATGTACCATATAGTTTACAGTTTAAAAATATAATATTACAATATAAACTAAAGTTTTGGGAATTTATTATAGAAAGTTTCTATTAATAATAATCTAAAGAAGTTTAACTATTAAGGGCCACTTGCACCAATGATGGTTTAACTTTAAACTTGGATTAAATTGACGGCAGACCAATCAGAACGCAGCATTTTCAACTTAAACTCGGTTTAGCTGAGATAATCCCGTACCAAAAGTTGGTGCAAGTGGCCCTAAGTATATTATTTCGCGTTTAACCAGATTCATCAAAATTTTATTTTATTGACCATAAAAAAAATGGTTGTTTTTTTTTTGAAACATCTTTATTTTATTTATTTAAACTGTGTCACTATTTACTTTTTTTTTGTTTAGGAAAATTGTATATTATGATATAATTTAAGCGTATTATTTAATAATGAAATAAGGTTTTATTTTAAGTTTTATTTTATTTTTTTAGGTTACTAATCATGTTTCAGTTTTTAAGGAACCCACCATTCCATCCTTGGTTATAGGTGTTCTCCTAAAAAACTGAAATAGGATTGTACAAATTTTAAAAATTAAAACTAAAAATAAAACCGGGTAGATTCACCTTTAGATGATAGCAATGTAAAGTAGTACCATAATACATTGTACTTTAACGATAAATATAATTAGTACTAATTTTTTAACACGTTTTTTTATTTCCGAAATGTTTTTTCAAACTTTTTCGCTTTGAATATAATTTTTTCAATGTTGGTATGAATAATTTATATTTAAAATTAAGATTTTTAAGGTTGGCGTCAATTCACAGACAAATGAATATCGCGCGCGCGCGCCATTTTGCATTAGAAATAGTTAAAAAGTTTAAAAGTTCATAAATATTCGTATAAATTACCTTTAACCAAGTTTTAAGTTAAAAATATGGAAGAAGAACCAAAATCAACTCTGCCACAGCTGCGAAAAAGGTTAGTGCTTAATTATTTACCTCATAGATAGATTTTATTATTTACCCCTTGCTGTTTCACAACAGAGGAGTATTATACGTTTAATTTGGACCACGAAATGAAAATGGTTTAAAACGAAAACAATTTGTATCAAAGTACGTTATGTATAATTCTAAACAACTTTTAAAAATGTCCGCCCGTCTGTTGCGTTTTCTTTCCGGCACGATTACTCGAGAAAGAACAATCCCTAGAAACAATTTTTATCAAGTCTTGAGCAAGTCTGGCTCAAGATTCTTGATCAAGTAACTGCATCCAGATTTTGAAAATTCTGGCGCAAGAGACTGTCGGCAGATTCTTGCCCAAGAATTGTCAAAGAATTGCTACAGATATTTTGTCAATATTCTTGGACAAGTCTTGAGCAAGAATGTGGCAAGAAAAATTGACAAGAAATCGAAAAGCGATCTTTATCGTGATCAAATCGTACTTGTTAGAGTAGGTCAAGATTCTTGACCAAGAATCTTGTCAAATTGCTTGCTACAGACTTGACGAACAGACTTGACAAAGTATTGCTAAACGCTCTGCTTTCAGAATCTTGCTAAAGTCTTGCTCAAGTCTGGATACAGAATCTTGATTAATTCTCTTGCTCAAGAATTGTCCAATTATTTACAAAGAACTTTGTCAAGTACTCTGGTCAAGAAACTTGTCCAAGTTCAATGCTACTACTAGATTTATCTAGTCTTGAAAATGCCGCGTGGGTGATGTATAATAAAAACTATTAATTCTTAAATACCTTTATTGTTAATATATTAAAATATCAACCAAACAAGTTAGACGCGCCTCCTAACATGCCCAATATGTTTGTGGCCCCAGCAGCCAAATTTTTCGACGTGCTTCCTCTGTCCGCCGCTTTTGGGAACAGGAACAAAAAGGTCGGATGAATGATTTCCAAATAAGCATCCGAAAGTGTCAAAATTGCTCTCAAAACCCAATTTTTAGTCATTTCTTTCAGCATTTCTATGACTAAGATTCCGACTTCCACATAATCACCTCTGCCAAAGGCGCCTGTTAGCTTTGTCAATGTGCCTAGTTGTGATATCATAGAACGATCTAAAATAGTAATTAATAGTGCTCGGATCAAGGTATTCATTTACCAGCAAAAAAATTTGAATTTTTAAAACAATTTTTTAAAGTAAAGAAACCCTAAACTATATTTCACTAATCGGTCTATCATGCCTTTACTGCCCTGCTAAGACAAGTTGTCCTATCTGCAAAAATTCACTTTTTGAGATAAGCACATCATTGTATTGTATGTGCCTACTAAAAAGAAATGTCCTATCTAAAACCCAAATCCTAAAAATTACCCTAAGATGTTTGTCCTTTGTAAAAAAAACCCTAAAGTTTTTTTTGTCCATGATGGAAAAAAAATAAAATATGTATGTGCACATCACTCACATGTGAGTAAGTTAAACCCTGTTCCGATTTGTTAAAATGCCATTTTTGGCAGTTGTAAGGCTTTTATAATCCGAAAATTCTCGTTTTTTTATACAGGTTATAAATATGGGGTTTTATGAAGCTGATGTTTGCAACGTTTTTTTGCATCGAAAATTCAAATAGTATATTAAAGTACTAGTTTTATAAAATACGTTTTTAGCGCACGAGTGCGCTAAAAATGTGATTTGGAACAAGTGCTTTAATATACTATTTGAATTTTCGATGCAAAAAAAACGTTGCAAACTTTATCTTTATGGGGTATTCACCCATGGGCGGATTTAGGGGAGGGGCCATGGGGGCCATGTTCCCCCCTCCCCAGCGAGATATATTAGCATAAAAATACCTTCAAAATTATAATTTTGGTGAAAGCGCAATTTTTTTCCTTATGGATGCCCCCCCCCCTTAAAATGAAATAAATCCGCCCCAGTTTTCACCATTGTTTATAATAATTAAAAAATTTCGGATCAAAATTTGGTCTTCATGCAAGAGCAAAAAATGTGACTCATTATAAAATATACATTTTTTTTTTCTATTGGAAAGGACCGTTAAAATTTTAAATTCTTGAAGCTGGATGTGATGTCATATCACACCCGTCACACCCTGTCACAAAGTGTCTCAACTTCGAGGACCCCTACCCTTACCTTCAGTTGGAACACTACTACATTGTTCGATTGCAATTAATAATAAAAATATTAAAATCACAGATTTGTATTTCATTTTGCACTTGAAATGTTGTTATATCTATTTTTTATTATTTTAGCTTTAAAAAAGCCAAATAAATAATAGGTTTTGAAAAATATTTTTCAAGCCTTTCAAGAGAACACTAGCATTATTGTACGTATTTTACTGATAATTTTAATAAGCTATTATCATAAAACTAGTCGTGAAGATATGTAATGCTTCGCATTCCATTATATACTATTCACACTGGATAGGATATTGCATTTTTTCAAATATTTTACGCAAGTTAAAATGACAACTAAAACGCAAAATAAAAAAAAGTGAATAAAGCAGTTCGGGGATGAGCCTCGAACCTAGGACTTTTCGGAGGGCATTCGGTTACACTGACCTCTACACTACGAGTCAACTGTTAAAATTACATCGGCACTTAGTGCTACTAAGAGTGCCGATGTATTGAAATCTTCGCCGAAGAGTCAAAATCTTTGACCACGTTTTTTTACATTTCTCGACGTTTTAGACCAGTCGAAATCAGTAAAAAAAAAATTGCGTCCGTCTGTCTGTCTGTCTGTCTGTCTGGGTGTAAACTCTCTAACTCCATTTCTACATGAGATATCGGTTTTTTGCATATTGTTTCTTATCGTATTCCGAAGAGCTGATTAGATTTTGGGGGTAAACGATTAGGGGTAAAAATAGGGTAAAACTCCTATTTTTAACGTTTTTTTGTTTATAATTAAGGCAATTATTATTGTATTTGGTTAATTTAACTTATATAAAAGATAATTTTAAATTGGTCAAAAAATGTTGTAAACAACTTTTTCCTAAAACGCATAGTTTTCGAGATATTGGCGTTTAAAGCAGTAAAAGGTTTTTTTAGCATATCTCACATATTTATAACCCGATTTCAAAAAATTATATTTTAAATAAAAGCTCTTTTTAACCCCTATAAAAAATGTTATATACAGTTTTTTGCTAGAATATAATGTTTTAAAGATACATAATTTAAAATCAAACAAAACACCTAGTTTGAAATTTGCAAACTAGATGGCTCTAGTGTACAATAGTGCCGATGTTTTGACAGGGTGCTTGCAACGTTTCATCTAGTTTGTTCATAAGGTTTAATACAGTAAAGTGTTATTTTCTCGTCAAGTGTGCTCTTATAACTTTGTTGTTTTTAACACGTTAGCTACCATGGCGGTCCGTAAGGGCCGCTTGTGATGATTACGCCAGGACCACGGCCGCCGCGGCGGTTCCTGGGCTTTAGATATTTTATTTTTAATTTTTCCGGGCCACGGGACCGACAAAACCATTGAATTTGACATTTAGGTGGGGCCGCTAGGGCTTGCTGTAATGGACGAACGGGTAGAGGCAATTAAAGAATGTGAAACCAAAATCAAAACTTGATATTGGAAAGACCAAAACTTAAGACAGGCCAAAATATTTATAAAATATGAATCTGAACGAACAAGTCCCAACCGTATTTTACTATTCTAGCGCTTACGCGGTAAATAGTATTATAATTATGTCTAAAAAGATAAAGAAAATATTTTAATGTCTAATACACTAATGTTTTACCATTTTAATTTGAGAAATAAGTAAAAATAGTTCAAATATTTACATAAATCGTTAATAATTAAAAAAAAAGTGTAGAATTTTAAAAGATAACACGTTGCGTTTTAAAATTAGGTATGTATTGTAACTATGATAGAAAGAGGCTGAAATGACTAACCTATCTCGATGGGTGGCAGTATTTTTAAATGGCTGTATCCACAATAATACCGCAAAACGTCATTTGACACAAATGTAAAAATCAGTCATGTGTCATTATTATTTAATAAAAATAACAGCTCTTTTCATATCTGTCAAACGACAGTACGCGGTATTGCATTAATACGGACGATATCTCGAAAAATAATAGTTCTACAATAAAAAATACACAGACTACCAAAAAAAATTAAATTACCAGGCTATATTTAATTTACGTATTTTTGTGCGCTAAAGACAAAAAACTGCAAAAGGAATACTGGTCCAGTATTACTGGACGAGCTAGGTCGAGATATTCAAGGTACCCTAGCACCTAAATTATTGAAATTTGATCAGAAAGTCTAGGATATATCCAAATTTCCCTAAAATTTTCAGCCAAATCTGACCGATACAACTAGATTTTTAAAGGTATTACCAAAAATATTCGTGTTTGTCTCCTTTTTCCCCTTGCCCCACGGTGTTGCCCCCACCCCAGTATCTTCCATATTTTAAAAAACTCTTGATTCATATGGTAAAAGAATTTTTAAAACAAACATTTTGAAAATGTTAATGATTTTTTTTCTATTTTTGAAAGTACTGCAGTATCCCAGTGCAAAAAAATTAAAATATCTTACATTTTTAATTTTTATTCGCATTTTTTATTTTTTTATGTTTTTAATAAATTTTTTTCTATTTCTGAATCCTCTGTATAGTAACAAAACCCCTTCTGGGCCTACTAGATAAAGCAGTAGCTTAGTGCAAAAAAATAAGTACAAAAATAAAAAGTAAAAAACGAGATTTTTGACTCGAGGTATTTCCTGCAAAATTAATTTTAATTCCGATAATTTCGCTTTAATGAAGGTTTGGACTTACTCCAAATTATACGCAATAAAATAATTGGACAATTTACATAGATTATTACTGATATTACAGGAATCTTCACGCCTTTTTCAATAACCTTGGTAAAATTTATTTAAATTGTTGTGCGTACGGTCTTATTTCTAACTCAGGCCCGTAGTCGCTAAGAATTTTATTTATATTTTTAATATTGTAAGTTACACTTTAGCTGCCGGCCACCCCAACTGTTTTATTTCTAATCAAATCCCAACTCTTGTGATATTATTTCAAAGTGCTTAAAAAGTGCTATCTTTCTATAAAAAAAATAAAAATACCAACCCTTAACTTAAGGGTAGATGCTTTTATTTTATAATAATTAAAACAAGATATTAAAAAAAAACATATTAATATTAAAAAATTTAATTAATTTTACTCACCGTGAAAAATTTAAATAATTATTTTTGAGGGTTGCAACATCTGCCCCCAATTCCTAATCCCTAACTGTATTTTTCATGTGCTTTTAGGCTCTTTCAAATAACGCATCGCAAGAATTTAAATTTAATTAAAATTAAAACAGTTGGGGTGGCTCGTAGCTAAATGGCAGAAGTTATTTTTTAATATTGAGAATATTTTGTAACGATGATTTTGAAATAATCACCCACCTTTAAGTTAAGGGTTGGTGTATTTATTTTTTCTTAAAACCACAACACAGTAGGTTTGAAGCTCTTTCAAATGACGTACCACAACACGGGGTTGCTATTTAAGATATTAATTTTGTGGTTGCCGGGTGTTAGGGGGGTGAAAGTTACAATCCCCAAAATTATATACTTAAATTTCCCCCTCGAAAAACCAAATTTAACTCTTTTATAACTGTCATATTGTGCCTAGTTAACGAGATATTCTGCCCTGCTAAGACAAGTTGTCCTATCTGCAAATTAGATGTTTTGAGATGTGGCCAGTTTTATTGTTTTTGTTTGCACTTTTTGAAAACATGTTTAAATAAATATGGCGTTGGGTTCTGCTTTATTTTAAACCAAAAATACGTGATATCCTTTGAAAAAAAATATATATTTTTTTGTCAGAAAAATAAATTGTCATACTAAATGCATTTGTTCTATCTGAGAAAGTTAGGACAAAATTATCTAAAAACTCCAATTTGATTAAAATCTGTAAATTTAGTTCTAGTCCTGACGTATTCGTCTTGTAAAGACTAGTTAGGACAATTCTATTAAGAAAACATTAAAAAAAATCTACATAGGGATCTTAGGCTAATTTTTAGGATTTGGGTTTTAGATAGGACATTTCTTTTTAGTAGGCACATGGGGCTAGTGTAAATCAATACTGTGCTTATCTTAAAAAGTAAATTTTTGCAGATAGGACAACTTGTCTTAGCCGAGCAGTATTTGGGGTGGATCGTTCTGAAATGATCACCCTGTATATGGAAAATTTTAAATGAAACTAAATTTATTTTATCAAAATAATTTATTCTATTTTATTTTAAGTATATTAATTGATACATACAAAATACAAAATAATTTCTCAAAATAAAAAAAAGAAATGATAATTTAATATTAAATAGAAAACTAACTACATAGTAAATTACTACTAGTAGTAAATTATAAAAAAAAATAAATAGTTGTACTCTAAAAATAAATAAAAAAATAAATATAAAATAATTTATTGGAATTTAAAGCTAATATTAATTATAATTTTATTAATAATTAATTAATATTAATTAAATTAATATATTCAGACTAAATAAATAAATATTCTAAATAACTAGTTATAATTTATGAATTATAACTTTTATCAAAAATACTAGAATTTTTGCAATAGGCAGTGCTAAATTAAAACACGGTTGTCAAATATTTTTTATGATAAAATGTTTTTTTTTAATAAAATATATTTTTTTATAATAAAATATTTTATTTTGTATTAAAATATTTTTTTTTATACAAAAATATATTTTTTATATTGTATTTTTATGAAGTTTAGTACACTGTAAAAAATGAAAGTATGATTAATAATAATAATAAGTTATTATTAATAATAATAATAATAAGATTGAATTATAAAAGTTGTATGATTTAAACCGAACTTTTTAATCTTTATAGGAAATATAACTGATTCTTTAAATATACCCTCTAAATTTACAATGACGACGTAATATCCTGAAATCAAGTTTTAAAATTAAATTTAAAAATTGTGGTACCGATGACCGATAATAAAATTACAGGAAATATGCATGCGCAATGAAGTCATTAAATTAATTATATTTCTAGTTAGTTCGTTAATTTTTGCATAAACTAACCTTTAATACATTATTATTTTAATAAAATGATAAACGAGATAATTTATCATCAATTTTTTGTATTAATTTTTTACTTAAAAAAATTAACTGCATAGATATAGGTACTTAATATAGCGTACATAAGAAATTTCAATAAAGTTTTTATAAAATAATTACATATCGTCTTGTCTATTTCAAAACGTCGTGTCTGAAATATGTCCAATTTAAGAGATTTAGAAATGATTGTTTTTAAATTGATACTTAATAAAGATACGCCTTTATTGTAGTATAAATTAATTAGTGAACAATACACATAAGGACCATTAAACGTTATTATTTAAGCGTAAAATTGTCAAATGATGCGTATAAAAGATACAACGTTTTTAGACAGACAAGTCGATATCTATTAACATTTAACGGTTACATTCAATTTAAAAATGTTTAAATTTAATTTAAAATTTAATTTATGCATTTTAAATTAAACCCATAAATTCTTCATTTTTTCACAGAATTTCGTATACAATAGGTACTATGAAATTGGCTTGGAAAAAATAATCTTTTTCCGTGTGATGTATCTTTTTTTAATACTATTAATAATCGTTTTTGATAAATTAACGTCGTTTTTAAAATAGACATTTATGAATTTTCGTTTTTTTATGGACTAAGTTAAATTTACTTAAAAATTTTCATAATCCAGTAATGTTAAAAAAATATACTAATTTGCTGACTAACATCTCTACTCTAAATTTCTGTACTCCCTAACATCCCTACTCCATAACATCCCTACTCCACAACAACTGTACTCCACACTATATGCACTCTATTAGCCATTTAATAATAAATGAGCAGTTCAAAGCACAAAGAATCTTCTTCTTCTAGATTATTTTATTTTTTTCCTAGAAAACGTTTATCTTTAAATGTAAATCTAGAACAATCATAAATGAATTATTCTAAAAGCAACAATGACCGCGTACTCTTAACATGCACTAATATGTAAGTAATTAATAAACTGAATTCATTTTTGACAGTGACTTTTATGCATGACAAATATTCTTTTGAGTTAAGACAAGTGGCTAATCGAGTGTCTATAGTGTGGAGTAGAGTTGTTACGGAGTAGAGATGTTTATGTTTATGTTTGTTTTTAACCTCGTACTATTCTACTTAATTAAGCATCCCTAAGTCCTGGACTTGTGTGGGCTAGTAGTAGAGGGAACCACCGGCTTTAATTGACTTTCGAACCAATATATTTAGGGAGTACGCCTTCGCCAAATTTCAATTATTAATTAACTGAAAAAGGCAATCGGCGCCAGTGAGGTTTGAACTCACGATCATTAGATCAGTGTCAGGCTATATCGATGCCATTGACCGCTGAGCTAAATCTCCCATATATGTTATGGAGTAGAGATGTTACGGAGTAGAGTTGTTGTGGAGTAGGGATGTCATGGAGTAGGGATGTTAGGGAGTAGAGAAATTTAGAGTAGAGATGTTAGTCTGCCGGCCAATAATAGCAACTTTGAGCTTTAATCATTGCCTTTCTAAAAACATAGTAGCCTAACTTTGTATATTACATAAATTCCACATAACGAGATATCTACTCTAAGTTTTTAGTCTTATTTTAATACAGTGCAAAGTTTTGTCCCTATAAAAAATGGAATACAAAAAACTTTAAATTAAAAAAAAAGCTTCAAAAAAGATTTCTGAAAAGATTTATTGGTAAAAAAAAACGATTTTTACGTATTTTTTAAAGATATTAATAAATAAATTTAAGCTTGCAAAAAAAAACATTAAAGCTCTATTAATTATTACATTACATTACCTTAATGAATCATTTTTTATGGTTTTTATTATTTTTTATTTCATTTTACGTAGAAAATAATGTGACATTTCCTAATGTTAGTTTTATGTTTTATTTATGTTTTGTTCCTAACGTTAGGAATATGTTGTAAGTATGTATTAAAACACGTTATTCTAACAACATAACCTTGTAATCATTATTATCTTGTATTTTTTGTTAGATTCCCAATCTATACGCGAAAAATCGGAACGTTTCGACAAAAAAAAACACATCAACTCGCAGAATCTGATTTGATCAAGGCAGCTATGATTAGTGGTTTCAAAATTACATTTAATGATATTTTTATTACCCACACTAATTTTTGGTAACTGGTCACTTACAAATAATTATAAGATAATTCTTTAAATATTATAATAAGTTTTAAATTATATTAAAATTGAGTTTTTTATTCATAGTGTGCTTTTAAAATAAAATTTTACATTACCTTAGCTGAAAATTATATTTTTTTAATGAATTATGGACCAGTTTATTTTAACTTGCCGAAAAGATTTCTCTCACGTCGTTTATTATAAAACTTTAACTAAGCACTGCGTTATATTGCTTTATTTTAACAAAATATTTGTAGTTTGATGCTTTAGATTTCCTTTTTTGGAGCCTGACTAAGGGAATTAAATAATTTCTGCCATAAAACAAGAGACAAATGAGCGTCAACTCGGATGGATTCTGCGAGTTAATTTTTCAGTCAAAATCTGACGCTGAGAAAAACGTCATTTGAACCATTCAACATTTCTACTAGGGTAGTTTCATCTTATTTTAGTAATTATTACTATTTACAAACAAATCACAATCTAAATCACATCCCAAAAAAATTAGGGATAGAAATTTTGCAGCGCGTCACTATACAGAGAATTATATGAGTCCCTAAGAACGAAAATATCGTCCGGTTTTCCGTTGAAATTAAACTGCCCTGGTAACCTGTGTATATTGGAATCTGGAAGGGGTTTTTTAGTCGGTTTGACCCTGTGTGGGGGTAAAGTCGGCCTTTGTGGGGGAGGTGGTGCCGTTTGGAACCCGTTGAACCCGCTCGACCATTGGTAGATATTGCTGGGTTTACCTGAAACGAGAATATATATGAATATCGATGACCAAGTTCTGATAGGTCGTATTATAAAATAAAAGTGTGTTTGGAGTAAAAACCCCAAAAATATGTAAAAAAATATAGTAGTTGACGTTTGGACTTTTATGCCAAATTTCAAGGTTCTAGGTTACGGGAATTGGGTGAAAAACTGATAATAAGATAATCCAAACAAATTTCTATCGGCGTCTTTAAGTTTAGGCTGCCATGGCTATACAACTGTAAAAAGTACGTACCGTTCGATATGAAGCTGACCGGTAAGTTAACGAACTGAGACGCAGGATTCTGAGGCGGCTGCGAGACGTAGCCGAGCCCAGGAATAAACATATAAGGCTGAGGAGGTAGCCTTATATAATAAATCGGCGAATTATAATCCTGTTGTGGTCGGATTTTCGTTCGTCTTCTTCCGGGTACCGTTCGGCTAAGATCGTTTTCTTCGATACCCATGGACATATAGTCTTCGTTGTCGACGTCATAGGAATTGTAATCAATGACGTCAGGCTGGACGAAATCTAAGAAGGCTAGATTTTTCGGTTGACGTATGGTTGGCAGGGGGGCGGTTTCTAATGAGTTTATGAAGGAGAAGATGAAGAATATGTGAATTATCGTAGTTTGCATCTGAAACAAAATATAAATTATGAAAATATAAAATCTCTACAGCCTTTAATAACGCGAGAAACACCCTAAAACCCCACCTATAGGCCTATTGGGAGGGGTAGCCAAAATATGAAATCTCTACATCCATTAATAACGCGAGAAACGGGGCATGCAGTGTATGAATTTTGTTCAATTTGCGTGACGTATTTTATGGACGACCCTTACATAAAATTGTTTTTTTTAATTTATAATTTTCAGTTAAAGAATTTATGTCGTCAAATTCCCTCAGTTTTAACTACGAATATCTTGGTTAATATAGGACCGAAGTTAAAAAGAAAATTATCACTGGAATTGTAGTTTTGTAAATTTTTCAGACCTATAGTCAATTTTTAGGGTATTAACCATTATCGTCCGGTAAAACACCTTAAAATTTGCATTGCCTAAAATTGTTAACAATTGCTAATAAGCAATTTCTCGGAAATTTTATTAAGTATGGAGTATTTTTTAAGAATCCTTCATAAAAGTCTTGATAAAAGTTTACATAAAACTTATTTATGAACTCAGTAATACTGTCACTATCCTTGCTACATATAACTGAACAACTGAATAAAACATCATTTCATAAAATTTATTATTTTTTTAATTTTTAACATTGCTGTTCTTAATACAATGGTAATATTACTTTTGTATGAGATAGACATTTCTTTGCGGTAAAACAAGAAAAATTCATGCAAAATTCCTGCAACGAACGGTTTTTAAATTAAGAATATCATGTCGCGTCAGGAAGGAAAAACCCAGTTTGTTGGAAATTAAATCAGTGCGATATAAATAAATTATTAACTTTCTCTAGGAAATTCTTATTTTCGTATTTTTTTTAATGTAAATTTTTACATACAAAACACATGATTTCGGTGAATTTATTTTGTCTGTGGGTCTGTCAGGAAAACTTGTATACTCACTTACATACGATGAATCCAAAAACGTTTTAAGCTAAAGTTTTAAAGAAGCATATTTTTCTTACACATTTTTTCAGTTGGATACAATTTGGTTATTTCTAAACTAAAAGTAGTTTTGGTCAGATTTGGCCGAATTTTGGATTTGCTATGTCAATTTTCGATATTTTGATTCCATTTTGCTTTTTTTTGAAAAAGAAAGTTTCAGCGAGCATTCTTACTGAAAATTTTCTTTTCAGCGCCCAAAAATACGTAAGAAAAATATAGTCTAGTTATAAGTAATTGACGTTTATTTTTTTTTCTTGGCCTGAGTTATTGGAGGGTCAAATATAAATTTAAAAAACCTTAGTTTGGAGTGCCGCTCTGTATGTTGCGAATATGGATTGAAGAAAAAATAGTCTTTAAATGCTCACAATTACCAAAGGATGTATAGTGCAGAAATTTTAGGGGAAATCAAGAAAAAGTTGCCTCAAAACTTTCTTGAAACCGATATGATGGATCAGTCTGTGTCCTTTTCTTCTGGACATATGCATATTTGCAGGAAATTGAGAAAAATTACTATTCCAGTGTAATAATGAGCATAATTTTCACATGTACGTATTATAATTATCATAAAACTAACATTTTGTATTAAAAAAAAAACTTGTACTATGGTAGATATAGTGAAAACAGTTAGCAATAACTTACAATAATTATGGATAAATACAGAAAATCTCAAATTAAACATATGCTGGCATTTTTTTCTGTAGCGAAGCCGTGAAGATAACTTATGGTTTCCCGTTTCATAGCACAGTGGATAGCATATTGCGTTTCTTTCGATATACTTCCCAAAATACAGAGCGGTCCAAAAGTCAGCCCCCCTCTTAACTTTTAAACGAGTGGAGATATCGACTTAAAATTTAGAACTCTTAAATAAGACAACAAACTATTTTTTTAGCATATACTCGATATCTTAACTCGTTCAAAAGTTAAGGGGGGATTGCTTTTGGACCGCTCTGTATAATATCTTTCAGCATGCACTTTTTTTACCAAGTACAAGCCTTCATAACCTTTTTGTTTATGAAAGAATTGTTTTAAAACCGAATAAATATTTCTATCAATCAAAGTATGTTTTATAAAAATTTAGAGTTTCTCTGACCTTTCTTTCTATTTAAAAAATTGACATTTTGCTAATCCTAAAACTTTTTTGTTTTTAAATTAACCTTTTTAGAAAACAATAAGGATATGATTTTTACTCAAATTTTCATGTCGATATTTCGTTCTTGAGTTGAGCACAAAAACCTTACACACAGACACACAGACTGTTTAAAAATTCGATAAAAAGTACGTGTATGTAAACCGTTTTTGATATAGGGTAATTTTTGACGATTTTAGAAATTTTCTGTGAAGAATTTGGCCTAATAAATTAACCTAATAAATAAACTTAATAAATGAATTAGTAAATAAACTTATATGGCTTAATAAATAAACTTATATGGCTTAAATAAATAATCTTTTTAAATAAACTTAATAAAAAAATTTATAAATAAACCTATATGGCTTAATAAATAAACTTATATGGCTCAATAAATAAACGTAATAAATAAATAAATCAACTATGTGGCTTAATAAATAAACTTATGTGGCTTAATAAATAAGCTTAATAAATTAACTTAATAAATAAACTTAATTTGACTTATTTAAATAGAATATATTGAAAAAAAGTTGTTTTTTGTAATTAGGAATATATTTTTTTGTGTGTATATTTATTAATTAAAATTATGCTAAATATTCATCTTCAAGGAAACATAGTATCCTAGTGCAAAGTAAAATTTTATGTAAAATTGCGGAACTTGTTATTTTTACTTTCTCAGATAACATTTTTGATTAATGCAATTTTACGCCTTCTGTGATTAATGTTAATTTATTAATTAGTTAATGTGATTAAGGATGTGAGAAATGTTCATTTTTTACTTTCGATTAATACTTTTTAATTGAAGAAAAAATACAGGGTGGTATTGTGACAATCCTTAATATTTTAATGTTTTAAACAAAAGTTATAAGAGCTTAATGGGACCGCAAAATGGTATGTATGTTTTTTTATCATGAATTTTTTTATACCAAAGTACATTAAATTAAATTCTAAAGATCAAAAAAAAAATCCAGTCGTCTCTCTCTCTGTCTGTCTGTTTGTAGGTCCGCCTGCCTTACTGAATGTCCAGAAAATTTTTGACCATGATAACTTCAGAACGATTTAAGCTAAACACTTTAAATTTAGACCATAGGTTTTTTATCCAAGGTTCTTGACTGAGATTGTTATAGTTATAAATCTGGGTGCTTTTTTTCTGCACAGATCCTATAGGTCCTGTATGCAAAACAATGTTAATTGATAACTAGAATCACGTATAAATCACATTTTATGTTGAAGAAAATGTAGTTCGAGATTTATTTGCATACAAAATTGAATCGCTTTATAAAAGATTATATTTACTAGACCATATCTGTTGCCTATATCCTGCTTTAAATCATTTCAGATTTGCTTTTTAACATCATTTATTTGATGTTTCTACACTGGAAAAAATAAGTAGGGTAGGTACTTCACTGGCATTTTGCAAAGCCCCTGTAGAAGAATAACAGTTAAAGACTGGGAAAAAAAGATTTAACTCGCAAAACGAAAAATTTTCAGGAAACTCAATTGCCCCAGAGGGGGTGGCAAATTTCGAGTCGATCGCAATGCGATCATCGCATTATTCGTTCTTGAGTTATCGTGTCTACAAGAAACGTGACACCGGATATACAGACGGACATTTTTAAAGTTTCTTATTTTTTCATGAAACACATTTCCACACTCCCAAGCAACAAGGATATAACTCAAGTTAGACCCATTTTGAGTTATACTCATAGGTAAACGCCTTAAAAAAAGACACACATGGTGGTACTACTCAGGTTTCTCTACAGTCCACTTTAAGCAAAAGTTTACTTAAAATCACTAAAGTAAGAAATTCTAAACTTGAATATTATCAGAAACAAACAGTAAATAAACAATAAATACTTAAACAGTTAAATAGAGAATTTTATAAGCTTTCAAATGATGTATCACATGACTTCCTTTTTCACAAGCATTTACCCACCCTTAAATAACAAAAAAAAAATAATTTAGAAATTTAGTTACGGCTTTGTTGCTTGGGGGTATCGATTTGTATCCAAGAGTTTTTTGTCCAGGAAGTTTTTTGGTGATTTTGGGAAACTACCGTATAATACTATTCTAGCGCAGGCGCTGTGAATAGTACAATAATAATAAATCGTAACTACCACATTTTCTACATAAAATGTGATTTATACGTGATTCTAGTTATCAATTAAAATTGTTTTGCATACAGAACCCACTAGATGATTTAAATTTTATTTATACCCATCGATTGTCCGCCTACTGGGCTTTAAGCTTGCTTAGTATTTAAACTACTTGTTTATAGAGTCCCTAGAAAGAATTCATTTATTCATTTTATTAAGTAACTCTCTTTTATAGTCCCTAAGTTTACATAGTCATAGATTTCTTGTTAGAGGTCGTTAATGTGATCAGGACCGGACAGGATAAATTTGGTTAAAGCGGAAAAACTAAAGTTTGACCACCAATTTAAGTGTTGACATGGACCAACATGGCCACGTTGAGAGCAGGGGTGCTCCCTTGGAAGGGAAATTTCTTAACATTCAGTTGGGAAATATTTGCTAGGAGTTCCAAATATGCATAATTGTTCAGTACTGGAATAAATTCTTAGTGCACGTACCAACGAACTAATAACTCTTCTCTCTAGAATACGCATACCATTAATATAAAGTATCGCCAACATCTCGGTTTGTTTGTAAACAAATAGTAGGTATATTCAGGCCTGAACAATAACAGTTACCAGTAACTGTTATTGTTGTCTCTGTTAGAACAAAGCTGTGCGAGGAAGACAGACAAACGTTGGCTACGTTTTTGTCAGTTTTTACAAATGAAATGCCTATTCTAGAGAGAAGATTTATTAGTTCGTTGGCACGTGCGTTATGGATTTGGCAACTGTATACCGAAAATTTGGAAATATCCTATTAGAACTCAGCCAGCGATATATTATCTTAAATTAATTGTAAATGAAGCAATTTAAATTTTACAGGCTTGTTTTTGCAGAGGAATAAAGTATTTTTTAAGACAGAAAAAGCTACAAGCTAGCAAGTAAAGAATAGTTTACGAGCCATTCTCATAAGAATTACGTATTCTTAAGAGGTACTTAAAACGCGTTTTAAAGCTTTCAGCTGAATTTTTCTGCTTTAAAATGCATAGAAAACTTGGGGCGTTGCTGGAAACTTCAAGTTCATTCGTATAGAAGGAAAAGGCTACAACACACAGAAAAATCTGTCTCGAATGAGCGAGAGTACTTTCTTATAAAAAAATAAAATTAATCGTTGATTAGTATGATTAATAATATTGATTCTTTTATTTTCTATGGATATCGCTGTAAATAATGTTTTACATTTTGGGGCCCCTCCCCCCTCATGGAAAAAATATGTATATATATATATTATTTTTTCACCTTTTAAATGTTTCTAAACCTTTTTCTATAGTAAATAAAAAAATTATGTTCAGAAACAAATTTTTACATTTTGGGGGACAGAAAGGGGCCATGAAAAAAATAGATTTAATAGTGCGAGGCTATAATAATCTTCTCTACCGTGGTTTATATATTATTTTTTTCACTACTAGCACTATTTAACTATTTTTGTTCAAATAATAAAATAAATTATTAACAGAAATGATATTTCTTGAAATTTTCATAAAAATTAAGTAGCCTTGATCAATGAAATTTGCTCAAATAAATACTTTGAACTGACGTTTAAAAATATAGTTTTTATTTTATTTTTTTCACAATATTTAGCTAATTATTGATTGTATTAACTGATAATAATTATAATTAATTATATTTAATAAATAGAAAGTTATTTAAAGCTATTTTCTCGGGTTTAATTAGTAAAAATTGCACAAGGAACTGAAACATCTAAAGTGACAGAAAACAATTGTTTAAAAAATTTACTCCTACTAGGAGAGAAAAAATTATTATTGCTGTAGGTGAAGGAAATTGATTTCAAAGTCTGAAAACATGATAAATAATGGTATGTTCTAAATCTAGTAGTGAAAAAAAATTATTTTAGGTCCCCATTGCCATTATCTCAGAAATATTTAATCCATAATCCACTTAAAAATTACAGTTTTTCGATAATGGGCTCATCTGAAGGCGAACAATGTCTTCAAAAACCGTTTCGCAACTGCTGGGAAAGAGATAAAGCCGTCATTTCTGACTCGAATACAATGCGAGAAACTCACATGACACGCGAGATATACCTAAGATTAATACAGATCTGTAAATATGTAATGCTTACATCTTCTTATTATATTCTTCGCATTTTTCTTTTACGGGTGGGAAACCCGTTATTGAAATCGACCGAAAAATTTATATTTTTTTGCATTTTCGGGTTTAAAATTTCATGAAATGTCCAGAAAATGTGAAAAAAGTGGGTGGTGGAAAAGTGTTTGTGTCTGTCACATGCCTTAAAATTAATTAAGGGTATCATTTTATGTAATTTTTATTTCCTAATTTTAACCAGGGACGTGCAAAATGAGGGGCGATATCACTCTTTTGCCACATTTTTTTTATCTGCAGATGTTTGACATTTTCTTAATAAAATATGATTCTTTAGTTAAAAATACACCAAAAAGGGACTCTTCATGAATGCCGTAGGTCCAATCGTTCTCAAGAAAGGAAAAAAAAATACGTTTTGAGCATCAAAATAGGAACAAAACAAATCACCAATGAACATTTAAATACTGCAGGGTGATTAAAAACTGCAAAAAAGCTCGTATCATCTAGCTTTGAGAATCAGTTTTAAAAGTACTACGGTCTCTTAAAAAAGTGACACTTTTTAAGGGAAGGTAGTTCCCTTTAAAGCTATTTGAGGATATTTGTTTACAGGATTTTTTTTTCATATTTTTTAATATTAAAAATACTTAAAATTTCTTTTTCTATTTTGCGACTCTTATAAGCTCATAAGCACACGCATTTTGCGTGTTCTTATAGGCCCATAAGAAGTCTGTACTTTTTGTTCTTTTGGGTTGGCAACAGACCTGGACTATCGCTTGACGTTTTCCGTGCAAATGTCAATGTCGCTTTAAAGTTGAATTTTCTACAAAATTTTGTGTTTAGGTTATTTTTACCATATTAAAATTGTGGCTTGGTTAATTGCAGTAAAAAAGAGAAGAGATGACTATAAAATATATCAAAATATCATTTGTTCTTAGAATTTTAAACATGGTGTAAACTGTAATGCCAATCCAAAACAAAAATCCCTGAATCAAAATGTAAGTTTTTTTTTAATTTTAGAGCAAAATAGAAGAAAATAAATAAAGCACTCGTTTCATAACACGTTTTTAGCGCACTAGTACTGTAGAAAACTCGCTATTTAATAACCGTGTTAAAAAATTAAATACCTGCATGGATGTGAAGAGTGAAAAAATTGCCCGTTACAACGGTCCCTTGCCTACTTAATATTATTACAAATGTCACGAAAAAAATGTTTTATTTTATTTTTGTGTATATGCATTGTATACAATTATACAATGTGTACCACTACATTACGGTGGGTCAGTGTGACACTGCTTTGCTAGATTTTTATTTTAAAAGATAAAAATCTCTCAACAAAACAATTTTTTCTCCTTGAAGTACTTCATTGGGTAGGTTTTTGTTAAAACATTTAGGAAAATGTAGAAGTTTTCAAAAGTTTTAATAGATGACACAACTGGCAGGAGGGATTTTACCAATCTGCGACGATTGGACTGATATCCTCTTGCTTAGCTCATGAGCCTTCAGGTCGTGCACGATAACTTGAGATATGCATACGTATGTCAATTTTTTTTGAAAACCCCCTTTATTTTTTCTGTAAGAAATCACGTTTTTTTCTTTTAAAATTAATATTTTCGTATTATTTTGTAAAAGTTTACTATTAAACAGTAAATTTTACTGTTTTTTAGCGCTGTTTTTATTTTATGGTAAAGCAAAAAAAAAGTGTTTGTAAGCAAGTGCAAGTTTCAATGAAATAACTGTATTCTATTTGTATTTAAAAAGTAGAATTTAAGTAATTAGTCATTTTTAAAATAGTTAAATAAGAAATTCAGTAAAACGGTTACTTTAATTTAATTAGCATATACAGTTCCATACTTTATGGAAAAAACTGCCCGTCTGTTATGATAATAAATAAAATTATAATAAATATAATATAAAATTAAGGACGTTTCCTTAAAAAGCACCATGCATAGAATATGTTTTATGGGCAATATTTGACAGACAGACAGTAATTGTTACAAATTTTTCTTACGAAATAATACATCACTTTTTCACCAGGGGTCCCTCCATAAGACATAATATAATAATTGTTAGTAAAATTTCACTGACAGCTTATTACCGACTGATGAAAATGTCGAATAAAAGTGGCGACTAAAAAAAGGTCAACACCTCCACATTAAAGACATTTTGTCCCTTGAAGTGACTTTTTGTAAAAAAAGATGTAATAACCTTTCCAGATTTGTCAAATAAATCAAAAAATATTCCAAATGGAAAAAATATTAGGGTCTGGCCCTGTTTAAAATGAAAATTAATTAATAATTTTATTTTGGAGACTCCGACACTCGGTCAAATGAGTAAACTAATACTAAACTGCTAAGGCTTAGACTGTTTTTGCTCTGGTTTTGTTTTTTTCGTCCAAAAAAGTCAAAAAGGCAAAAACAAATGACCAAGGACGAAAGAAGACTAGATGAAGTAACCCTATTGAGGCCGGCGACCCAAAAATTTTATGCAATTTTAAATTCAAATATTTCAAAAGCCACTACATGGATTTACATATTTTTTAAACTGAGTGAAACAGTTTTTATTTGATTATTATACGCAGTATTATACTTTTTTGAAAAAATTATAATAAACAGTGTGTTGCAAAGTGAACGGGAATGTTTTTTTATGCATCAATTTCGGGCTTCCCCTGAATTTTTTAGCAGGAACTTTTTTCAGTTTTTCATTATTTACTTTAACTCAATATTTGTATTTTGCTTCTTTTTTGTACCTAAAAAACGGCACTTAGGTTGTTAATGCTAATAATAGGTTCCTGATAAAACAGTTTATTTGTTTGTACAAAATATTTGGGTGGATATGGCCAAATGAATTATTTGGTTGTGACAAATAAATTTTATTTCTGTCAAATAAACTATTTTGTTTTCATTAATAAATGATTTTGAAATTAAAATATTTGTTTACATGAACTAAATATTTATTGGACTCAAATAAAATTTATTACTCGCAACCAAATAATTTAATTTGCGATATCCAGTTAAATCAATTTAATTTTTTTATCAGTGTGTAAGTTTTTTAAGCTAAAAAGCCGCAAAAATGTAAATAAGACGTAAATTTTTTTCTCATACGCCTGTATAACTAGGTACCTATATGGCTTTAATAAGTATACTTATACGAACATATTATTTATGATCGTGTTTAAATTTCATTAAAGTAAATAGAAATGTGGGTATTATTAAGTTGATTTTAAAACAAGCCGTGGAGATATATAATGCTACGCAATCATTTATATACTATTCGCGGTATATTATATATTGCGTTTTCTCTCGAAATACTTTCCAAAATATAATTTTTATCCCTTGCGCTTATTTTTTATAGGTTCAGTATTATAAAAAGTGGCGCCCTCTATTTCCATTTTATTTATTAATGGATTTCTTTTTTTTATTTTGGAGTTTACCCGATAATTTTCTTTGTATTATTTACAACTTTTTATTTTTTTAACATTTTTTCAAAATTTGTATGATTGATATATTATAAAAGTAAGTTTTTTCAAAAAAAATCTTACTTTTTCTTCAGCTTTTTTAATTTGTTAAAAAAGTTTAACCCCCTTTTTTAATTTGTTAAAAGAGTTTAACCCCCAATGACTGTTTTATTTTTGAAGGAATTAATTTTAAAAACAATAGGGATCTTCGTCTTATAGTCCCGCCCAAGCAACAAAACATGTAAAAAAGTGGACAAAAAGTCTAATTATCGATTGATTATAGACTTTTTGTCCACTTTTTTCCTATTTTGTTGCTTGGGGGGAGCCCACGCCCAGTAGAATTTTTTTATTACCTCACCGTTGAGACTTTGTATATGTGTTCTTTATGTCCGGTCAAACAACCAGTGGGCGTGGGCTCCCGGACCATTATAGATCTTGATTTTTCCTGAAAATTCGATCGGATAATTCATTCTTGAGTTATTATGTTAATAAAAAAATATAACATCAAGCGAAATACCAGACATTTTCAATGCATTGTTTTTTTGAGGCACACATATCCAAGATTTTTTTGTTTACATTGATAAAAAAGATAATTTAGATTTATTTGGACTTTTGGACAAAAGTCCAATTAAATTATTTGGTTGTGAGTAATAAATTTTATTTGAGTCAAATAAATATTTAGTTCATGTAAATAAATATTTTTATTTTAAAATCATTTATTTGTTACAACCAATGAATTCAATGGAGCTCTGTACAACTAGAATTATGAAACAAAAGACGTCTACCCTATCTCTATCTCACTTGTGATACACTTTCCAGCCAACCAAATAAATACTGTATTTGTTTTTCATACAACAAATACAGTATTTATTTGGTTGGCCAGAAAGTGTAGCACTGAGCGGCACGAACGAACATAGCTAATGTTAATCTGTAGAATAAGATAATTCTACTAAAATTTAGATGGCGCCAGTAATTTCTTTAATAAAAATAAATAGTAACACTTTTCGCCCGGCCAAGTAAATATTGTATTTGTTCAACAAAGAACAAATACAGAATTTGTTTGGTTGGGTGGAAGTGGGAGTGTATGTATGTCTTCTATCCTTTTTGGGTAGAACTTTTGTCCCTGTCTAATCTAACGGGAGAATTCGCCATTGATATTTTGTACACACCTCGGTACACACAAGTAAACTGTTTTATCAGTGTAGAACATTTCTTGGCAATTTTGTAATATTCCAAACAGCCCTATTATACTCTTCTAGCGCTTGTGTGCTGTGAAGAATATAAAAATTGACTTGAGCGGATTTATAACAGAATGATTATTTCGAGGCGACGAGTTATAATCGCTAAAATTATAGCTATTAAAAAGTTGTAAACGTAAAATTAATTTCCTGCAAAATATGCTAAACTATTTGACTTAAACAAATTACGGACTGTTTTAGTACTTTTAAGTTAAAAACAAATATTTTTACTTGTTTATTTTACACTGATAAAACAGTTTATTTTTGTCAACAAAATATTTGGTTGGATATGGCCAATTGAATTATTTGGTTGCGACAAATAAATTTTATTTCTGTCAAATAAATTATTTTGTCCCCATTAATAAATGATTTTGAAACTAAAATATTTGTTTACATGAACTAAATATTTATTTGACTCAAATAAGGTTTGTTACTCACAAGCAAATAATTTAATTGGCCATATCTAAATAAATTCTTTTTATCAGTGTAGAATTCTAAAATTAAAAGACATTTTTTATATTTATTTAAACCTTTTTGAGTTAAGAACTTATAATATGTGTTTACTTATTGAACTGATAAAAAGTATTTATTTGGATAAGGCCAATTAAATTATTTGCTTGTGATTAATAAAAGTCCAAACAAAAAGTCCAAACTAATTTTATTTGAGTTAAATAAATATTTAATTCATGTAAATAAATATTTAATTCATGTAAATAAATATTTTAATTTCAAAATGATTTATTAATGGGAACAATTAGTTTATTTCTCAGAAATAAAATGTATTTATCACAAACAAATAATTTAATTGGCCATATCCAACCAAATATTTAGTTGACACAAATAAACTGTTTTATCAGTGTGGGGCAATTAATACAGTTCTTTGCAAGGTGGTGTATAGGAGAATTTTAAAAGCAAAATGGCCAGATAGAGTTACAAACTTGAGTAGGGTTTACGAAAATCTATAATTTATAATTTCTCATTTTGAATATTTAAAATTTGGCAGAGGCAACATGTAAAACAGAGACACCTCCCTAAAAACGAAACTCAATTAAAGCCGATGGTTTCCTCCACTACTATCCCAAAGTCCACAAAAGTCTTGAGGATGCTTAATTAAGTAGAATTACGTGGTTAAACAAACATGTTAATGTTAAAATGATAGGTGAATACATTTTTATGCACACATACACTGATAGAAATGTTGTGGTAATATAGGCGCCAACCATATTTTGTAATATGTTATAACATGAATATATACGATACAACAACCAGTTGTAGAATTAAGATGTAAACAACATAAAATTGTAATAAATACAACAACAAATGTTATCTTATGTCATAGTTAGTACTAAACTATAGTACAATTTGTGGTTGGCGCATATATAACACTATGTTGTTGTATTAATAACGCTATAATTTTATCAGTGTATATGTGTGCATAATATGCTACTAGCGATAAGTGAAAATCTGTGTTTTATTTTTCTGTCAATATTTTAACAAAACCAAAGCTTCCCTAGGTGTACTAAATAAAGAGAGAAAAGCAAATAATTTCAAGAATTCCGAGATACGGTTTTTTAACAGCATTCCGCTTAAACAAATAGCCACTTTTAGTGTCTAATGAATAAATTGTGTACAACTGGATGCGTATTTAAAGTACTTGCCCGTTCGAGTACTACTTATAAGTAATTAGCTTATGGTACCATAATAGGACCATCCATTGTTGAACCATCTGTAGGTACCTTTATTCTATTATTTGTACTAATTATACCAGAAACAATGGTAGCAAAATATATTCTAGTGTGGTATAATTGCAGAAATAAATAAGTTTATAAAGAGAAAAGGGCCAATATTTTCATATAAGTATACCTTTCGATCGAAAAATCTTTTTTTTTGCATTTTCGGCTTAAGGATGTCATGAAACGTCGAGAAAATGTGAAAAAAGTGGGTGTTAAAAAAAATTCTGTCTGTCTGTCGGTCTGTATGTAAACCTTATAACTTTTGAACGTAATGTCCGATTTGAAAAATTCTTTCACCAAACGATTCAGGACCTTTTCTGTTTGCGTCACATCAAATATGGTTAACATTAGAGTAAGACAAGGGGGGCAAAATGGACAAAAACTATTATTTTTAGCGATAACTCACTTATTATTTATGGGAGGGTAATTTTTTTTACATAAGTAAAAATAATGTTTAATGGAGCTCTCTACAACTAGAATTATGAAACAAAAGACGTCTACCCTATCTCTATCTCATTTGTGCTACACTTTCCAGCCAACCAAATAAATACTGTATTTGTTTTTCATACAACAAATACAGTATTTATTTGGTTGGCCGGAAAGTGTAGCAGTGAGAGGCACGTACGAACATAGCTAATGTGAATCTGTAGAATAAGATAATTCTACTAAAATTTAGATGGCGCCAGTAATTTCTTTAATAATGCACTTTTCGCCCGGCCAAGTAAATATTGTATTTGTTCAACAAAGAACAAATACAGCATTTGTTTGGTTGGGTTGAAGTGGGAGTGTATGTATGTCTTCTATCCTTTTTGGGTAGAACTTTTGTCCCTGTCTAATCTAATGGGAGAATTCTCCATTCCCTACAAAAACATATGTAATCATTTTTATCGTATGACTATTAGTTTCCGAGATATAGGCATTTAAATAAATTTTTATATATTTTTACCATTTTAACTAGATGTCAAATTTCGGTACTAGTAAAATTTTAATCATAGGGAAAATAAATTTCTATTAATTTTTCTTTTAATAAATTTCTCATGGTGCGGCCAGAAAAACAATCCCATAAAGCTACAAAGAAAAAACAAAAGGAAATGGTCCAAAAATACAGGAAAAGTGAAGTTAATTTAATATCTTATTTTATTAACTTTCTCATTTTACCAGCCGTCTCGAAAAGGTACCCGTTTCACATTTTTCTTTTTTTCTTTAAAGTTAAAAATGTATTTTTTAAATTTCATGAAATCCTAAAATATATTCAATGAAACTACAGACATAACGGGCCCTTTTTTAACGGTCGTGCCTATATAAATACTGCAATATGTACCCATACATTTACCATAACTAATGGTCGGTAAATCGAAAGGCTTACATACATAATTTTTTTAATTTAAATCTACAGGGAGTCCAATTATTTTAATCACACTACAAAAAGAACAAATAAACATTCATATTTATTTACGGTACTAGTAGTGAATTGAGCTATTACCGACCAAAAAAATTGACCCATCATACCTCGCGAGGCCCCACAAAGCTGAATGCGTTAATTTTTGGGAGAGCAATATCATTTAATAACATGGTATAGAGAATACACGTACACTCATAAAAATGAAATTTCAATTTGAATATACATATGTATTTGTCAAATTGATTACACGAACATTCCTATATGTGCGAGTATACCATAATTTTAAATTAGATTCAAACTACATGTTTACATGTAGTTGTAGTTTAAATTAAACACATTTCTTTAAATTAAAGATAATACTTGTTTTAAAAATATTAAAATATTTAAAATTAATTTATGATGTAATCAAAAAACAATTTTAGGCCGTTTTTGGCCCCTTCGTGCAAACGTATGAAACATATCAACTCCTATAGATTTGGACATGCTGAATACGATTTCGGCCATTAAAATTACAGAAACGGTGTGGAAGACTTTTTTTTTCGTGAGAAATGTAAAAAAATATATTTTTTATAGATTTGGGCACGCTGAACACGAATTGGTTCTCAAAAGTGACAGAAACAGCGTGGAAGACTAGTTTAGTTTAGTTTAGTTTAGTTTATTTATTAATCCAATAAGACCATACATGAAACGTGTACAATGTCATCAGTACAGTGAAACAATAGGCATAGGACAAGTCTAAATAATAACAATAATAATCTTAAAATAACAAAATTACCTTAATTACTTAAATATTTCAAAAATAATCTTAACTGTTTAAATACTCTTGTAACTTATAGTAACAATTTTGTATAAGAAAAGTACGTAAAGCTTTTTTAAACTTGTTAAAGTTATCAATACTCTTTATTGCATCTGGTAGTTTTCTATACATTTTTGTACCAACATAAACTGGATTTTTTTCGTACAACACAAGATTGTGCAATGGCAGGCAAAGTTCATCCCTGCCTCTTGTGTTGTAATCATGAAAATCAGAATGACTTATGAACTTTTCAGGATTTTGTCTTACAAATAATAATGCTTCAAATATAAAAAGAGAGGCTACAGTTAGTATATTTAGTTCTTTAAATAGAGGTTTACATGAAGTTTTCCTAGAGACACCTACAATTGCTCTTATTGCCTTTTTTTGCAAACGAAAAACTCTATCGGATTGACCGGAACAACCCCAAAATAGTATACCATATTTTATTCGACTATAAACTTGCGCATAATAATATGATATAAGAACATTCCTCGATGTTAGTTCTCTTAGTCTAAATAGCGCAAATGAAGTGGGAGCCAGCTTTTTACATAGATCGTCTATGTGCAAATCCCAACACAAATTATTTTCCAAAGTTACTCCTAAAAACTTAGTGGCTTGTACCTGTTCTATGGACTTTTTTTCTTCGTAAAAAGGTTAAAAAAAGTATATATAAGAGGATATCCCTTTGTAAGAATGTATCTTTTGGGATGAAAATAAACGATTTGATTTGAAATAGGTCAATTATGCGCTAAGGATGCCAGTAAAAATATTATATTATTTAACGATCGTAAAATAATTGTTATTAATCAATGAGGGTGAATTTTGCGACATAAGCTGATAGGCGAGTGGAGTAATCATTCGCGTGTAATAGCTATATGCATTCGAGTGATTACGCCACTCGCCATCGGTTCGCTTCGCAAAATTCACCCTGTATATGTATCTAATTAAAAAATAAGTAGAATATTTTTGTGGGATCGCCCTCTTCATCAAAAATTTTGAACAAGATTGTTAATAGTGTAACAGAATAGCTGTTTTAAATTACAATTTTACTGCAACAGCCAATAAGGCCAGGAATAGTAAACCAGTACAATTAAAAGTACGGCAGAATCATTTTTTAAACTAGCGAAAAAATTTGAAACTTGTAAAACCATTAAAAGGCCATAACGGCTTCAAAGAGATTCTTAGAATTTTAATTGTTGAAAATAGGTTTATTATTTTATGGGAAATTTCGCAGGATGATTTTATTGCTCCCTGCAGGGAACCGTATTCAATAAATTGTTACTATTTTAACAGCTTTTTGTAAAATAAAAAATAAGGTTTACAGATGCCTTTTCTAAAACGTGATTTTTTTTTTCAAAAACTAAAATATAAATCGTCAGCTTACAAGTAAAGAGCACTAAGTCCAAAAACATGGTTTTGAGATGCTGACAAATTTAATTATTGTTTTTTAATTTTTGTAATAATTGTTTTTGGAAAAAAACTACCGCAAATCGCAATGACATGTTTGGTCATAATAATGTCCCATTTGCAGTTTAATAAAGAAAAATTGAAGTAGTTTAATTCAACTAAATTTGAAAAAAGACATGGACTTAGTGCCTTTTACTTATAGGCCCACGACGTCGGCTTACAAGTAGATAGATAGATAGATAGATAGTTTATTAATATATAAATACATAATAATAGACAAATTAATAATAATAGTAGATATAGTTAGATAAATACATTAACACATAACACAGGATAACAAAAGTATGAATGAATTATCCTTTTTTTTTTTTTTTTATTATTCATTTAATGCAAATGCCCTAAGTTTTAATATTTTGGAGATTGTTCGATATAGCAGTGATACGTATTTATAGGATGACAATAATTCGTGCAGGTCTACCGATTGGGGCAGGTTTATAATTTCTGATCTGAGCGGTTCGTATATTGGACACTTAAAAATAATATGCTCCAGAGTTTCATAGACATTTTGATTGCAAATACTACATATATTAGTTTGATTCCAGGAAAAAGACACTTGATTTACTTGCAAGTAGCAAAACGAATCATTTGCGCAGCGTAACTGTGCTATAAATTTTTGTAAATAATATGGCACATCTTTACTAAAACAGTAGGAAATATTGCCTAGAAACTTAGACTGACTGCAAAATATGGACAATAGGACCTGATTTGTATCCTCGTATTTTTTTATAGATATGCATCTTTCAACAATATCATTTATGTCGTTTTCGTTGTGGATATCTTCTATATTTATATTGGGCAAAACTTCATAAAGTACTTTTTTAACCTGTGAGTACCAGTTATATTTTAAATTATTAGTTGGTGCTCTGTCTAAAAATATTTGATATTGTAGTGCTATAAATGAGTACCTGTAATGGGGCAACTTTCTTTCTTTAAAAAGAAATTTAGTGCCATGCTTATAAGTTTTATATCCAAATTGTTCAAACTAAATTCATTACGGATTATATAATTGGGTGTATTTTTTTGCAGCGACCAAACACTTTTACAAGTAAAGAGCACTAAGTCAATAAAATAATATAAAAAACAAGTATTTAAAGTTAAAACCCTTCTATTATCATGATAATTAAACGTAATGTATAACTGTAAAGTAGAAAATTAGATGTTTACATAAATTTTCAAAAACTAGATTTTTAAAAGAAGTGTTTGAACTTTTTGATTGTTTGACGTTTCCAAAATTAATAATAATAATTAATTAGTATTAATTATATGAAACTGATTAATATGCCAGAACTAAGACAGATTTCAGAGGCCATCGGCTGGGCCGGCAAAGAAGCGTCTCCTAAAGTCAATAATTATAAACACATCGAAAGTACACTTAAAAAGCACTGTCATTTTACAGGTAAAGTTCTGTTTCTCTGTTCTGTCTCTATTACATCAATTTTAACATAGCAAAATTTGAATGCTTTTGACAGTAAAATAAATAACGCGATATTGTATCATATAAATGATTCAAGCAATCATATTTTTATAAATTAACTCTTTTTAGAAATAATAACATAACCTCAAATAAACAATAATTATTTTTCTCTCGTTGCTCTTCATTGTTTTTTAACAAACCAAGTATTTTGGCACCCGGACTACAAATTTTAACTTAATTTTAGCTTGTAAAATTCAAAAAGAAAACGAAAAACAACACTACAAAAATGCACGTTTCGGCAAACAAACAAACATTAAGTCGCTTAGTGTAGAAACATTTAAAATAATCTACAAGTAAAACGCATCAAGTGACTTAGCCTATTGCCAGATAAAATTTCAATCAAAATCAAATTGGTGCGTTTTGTATAGTGGGTAAGTCCCTTGGCAGTCCACATAGAAGTTAGTTCGGTTTACCTGTACATAGATCATCAAAAATTAATTACAGTGCCATAAAAATCCCATTTTTGCAAAAAAGTGACTTTTACTTGTAAGCCGACGAAATACTATTAAATGGACTAATAACAGTTGACTAAACGACCACAATTGGGTCATTTAATTTGCAACAAATTAGACGGTTCTTCGAAACAAGTCCTACTCCTACAATGTAAGATAAAAGTAATTTATGCTACATAAATTATAGTTAATTATTAATTAAATTAATGTGCTATAACTATCTGTTATCTGATGTTGATGTCCAATAAATTACAAGTCCCATAATTTCAAATATAATAATAATGATAATAATAATAAAAATATGAAATGGGTACCTTTTCTAGACGGGTGGAAAAATGAGGATGTTTATAAAATAAGATCAAATTGACTTTTTCCTGTATTTTTGACCATTTCCTTGATTTTTTCTTTGTAGCTTTATCGGATTGTTTTTCTGGCTGCACCATTATCAGGAATTTATTAAAAGAAAATTTAATTAAAATTAATTTTACCTATGATTGAAATTTTACTAGTATCAAAATTTGACATCTAATAAAAAATATAAAAATGTATCAAAATTTATTAAAATGCTATACAGCCTGTTCCAGAACCCGCGTACCGAAATTTAAGAGGTGATTCTACATCCAAAAATATGAAAAAAAGTTTCTATAAAGGTTGGTCCGGAAATGAGCCCTAAGGAAGCTACGACCCTTCGAAGATGACGTATTGAATGGGGAACAAAAAAAAGCACCAATAAAATTTTAATGCTGCAGGGTGATTCTTCATTTAAAACTGAGCAAAAAAGTATTATACACCAAAACACCTAAATTTAATATTAAAGGAGTAATAGCCTTTTAAAAAGTAACGTTTTTGGTGGCACAAAATGTTACTTCCTCTTAATTGCATTTTTTTTGATAACGGTTGCTCCTACAGTGTTACACTATATGATATTTTATATGTATTTTTACTCTAGAAATCTATATTTTTTACAACAAATCCAAAAAACATACACATAGAAAAGTTTGGGGCAAAAATGTTTTAAGCCTCATATATTTTGTCCGTCTGGGCACGCCTCTGGATAAATTAAAAAAATAAATTAACATAAACTTAATGCCCTTATTAATACTAGTATACATGCAAAAGCTCGACGCTCTAGCTTAAACGGTATCCGAGTTATTAATTAAAAACCTTATTTTTATTACAATTTTAAAGGGCCCTAGATCCCTTAGGGCTCATTTCCGGACCAACCTTTATAGGAACTTTTTTTATATTTTTGGATCTAGAATCACCTCTTAAATTTTGGCATGCCAGTTATGGATCACCCTGTATCTCGGAAACTAATAGTCCTACGATAAAAATGATGATTACATATGTTTTTTTAGGGAATTAAACATTATTTTCATTTGAGCAAAAAAAATTATTCTATAAATAATGATATATAGCTAAAAATTATAGTTACATATATATAGTAAACTATATTTGATGTAACGCAAATAGAAAAGGTCCTGAATCGTTTGGTGGAAGAAATTTTCAAATCGGACATTCCTTTAAAAAATTATAAGGTTAAGATAGAGAAACAGACAGACATTTTTTAACACCCACTTTTTTCACATTTTCTCGACGATTCATGACATTAAGCCGAAAATGCAAAAAAATCGATTTTAATAACGGGTGTTTCTACCTGTAATAATAAAGAATTATTTATCCCAATTTATCATACTTTTAATACGTAAAGCAAAATTTTAGATATTTTGACCTCCCCTCCCCTATAAACACTTAACGCTTCCCCTAAAAAAACAAATTGTAGATGTCTAAATTGTAATGTCTAAATTATTTTAATAATATTCAAATTATGTATGTTTAACAGTGTTTCTTTTGTATACAGGTGCGACCGTGTTACTTTACTAATTAAAAGATTTTTTTTAATATTTTTTTATTAATTTAACAATGGTTTAATGATGAACGATAATGTGTTAAACGAAACTAGCACGCGTAACTAAGTGTTCCTTTGTTTCTGGTCTTTTAAAATAAATTTAATTAAGTTAAAAAAATTAAATTTCTTGGATCTCTGTACCGAATAATCATAATAAATTTATTACGTGTGCTAAATCGAGATGAATAAGCGTTTTTTTTAAAGAAATTTGTACTCATTAGTATAATCTGTTGATATTTAAATTTATGCATAGTAGACAGTCCAATTAACCTGCTACGTAGTCAAAATAAATATTTGCTGCTTTTGTTTTATTTTTTGCTTCTACAAAATCAAAATATTTATATCACATTTGTGAAGATTTGCTTAACAAACAGTGCACGAACAAATGAAGTAGCTACCCAACTATCCTGATAAATTAAACAAAAACGTAGAAACATGGTAATTTAGTATTTAGTAATTAATTAATTACTTAATTAATTAATTAATTACCAACTTTTACTTAAGTTATAAATTTATTAGCACCGCATAAAGAAGAAGTCTTTTCGAGACGTTAATTTTGATACCCCATTTTAAAATATTAAAATTTATACCGTTGTCAAAATTAATTTTTGTACAGTCTTTCATATAAATCAGCCGATACAACCATGATGATGTCAGTGTGTTTCAGTCGAAACGTAGGCAATTATTTTGTCTTCTCATTCGTTAAAATCGGTCTAGTAGTTTAGGTTCTAGAGGGGTATAAACGTACATAAACTACCCACGTTTTGCTCGTTTTTCTTTTTGTAATCTCATTAGGGTAATCGTTCTACTTTTAATTTGTGTTTTAATAATTTCTCATTTATTTTAATGTTGATTTTTAAATTAATAGGTTTTTAATTTTAGTTTTTATACTGAATTTTATTTCTTTTTTATTATAGGCTTTTTGCCTAATGACGGGTAATAATCTGAAACATGTAGTAAAGTAGCTTTATAGCGAAAAAAAAATCATTTTCTTTAGTTAACTACAATTAAAGCAATGTTTTTTTTTTAATCAGAAATGAAAAAGATTAAATCTTTCAGATTTAAACTTATAGGAATCCCATTTTTTACAACGCGGCCCTTGCTCTCTCTCTCTCTCATTGGACGATATGGTTTGAATCATCAAGGCCAAAAAAAGAAGAAGAAGAAGAAGAAGACATACAAGAAGAAGAGGGGGAGAAGGGGAGGAGATTAGGTCATATATCTCCTCTCTAGATATGACATTAATGTTGATTTGTTTACAGTATAACATATACAAAGCGAATTATAAACATAAATATTTACCGGGCAATTCGCGCAAGCGCATTGTGTTATTAGACGTCGTTGGGGTCCAGTATAGCGTGGTGAACCACTATATAGCAGTCAGGTGACGGGGAGGTGAAGTCTACTTAAATGTTGCACTGTAATCATTTCGGTTTGCCGTGGACTCAAGGCGCATCTAGCGAGGGGATATATGACCTAGTATTTCTCCTCTACTCAGAAGATTTAGGAAAAATTAAAAAAAAAATCCTGAATACCAGTATTTTTGTTGTTAATCCAGAACTTCTCGACAGGAACTATTCATTTTCATAAATATATAAATAAATTAAAATAACTCTAGAATCATTTGAAATATAGAAAGATGGCTTTTAGAAATTAAAACTTGGCCTAACTATATAAAAAATCATTTTTTATTTATATTTTTGCATTTTTGGCTACATTATGCATAAGGTTTCTCGCTTGACCTATAGTCGGAGTCTCCAAAATAAAAACAGTGTGCAGACTCGCCTTTTTGCGTGTCTCCTACCTCGTCTCGTAAGTTAAACTTAACCAAAAAGACGTTCTTTCTAGCCTTGGCACCAAAATAACTATTTTTCTCAAATATTTTATGGAATTGATTGTATGTATATTATATATTTTATGTATTGTATATATTTCAAAGATAAACTTCGTATAAATAATTTAAAGTGCTATAAAACCTCGTATAAAACAATTTTATATTATATATTTCTTCCTGTTATTCTCATATATGTATAAGTAGATCTACAAGCGCGCAATATCTGCAGGATATTAATAAACGCCAATAACCAGTTCCATTTTTAATCTCGCAGAAAAAAAACAAATTCTTAGAAAAAATGTCGCTTTATTTTTAATTATCGCGTGTATTTCTCTAGATCAAGACGTGTAAAAGTTTACATGCAAAACTAATGTTTTGCGGAAATTCTGGTTTTCAGTTTAATTGTTCAACACGCCGTGGGACTGTTTTTTAATTAAAATTGCACACAAGTCGATGAGATACTCGTCGTCGCAAATAGTGAAATCGCTAGATCAAATAAACCAAAATTTTTGTTGATGTTTTTTGGGAAGAGGCTTAAGTTGATACTCAAACTATGTTTTTAAACTCGTGACGTTTCGAGGGTAGTTTCCCTCTTCCTCAGACCTTTAATATAAAAGAAAAAACAATATTAAAAATACATAAAATGAAGTTGTATAACCAAAATTTTTTTTGTGTTAACCAAAAATAATTAAAAACTACCTACAAAAATTTAAACCCAGTTTGAATACACGTTAGAGACATATATATATATATGTATACTTGAGCGTGGTTGGATCCTTTTAAAAGCATAGCGCTTACATTAATCTTATTTCTGAATAACAAACTAACCTTAATTTTGATTAGCTTAGTGTTGATTGAATAAACTAACGTTAAATTAACAATAATATTCAGATTCTGTATTGACGAAGAGTGTCCCATCGTAAAGTGTCCCATGGAACATCTATGCATTTTAAACTCGTATTTGGCCGAGCTCGTATTTAACTTTCTCACATAATTATCCTTGGACGCAGTTCTGATCTAGATGCCCGCAGGTTCAATGAACAATAATGTTTGCCTATAAATTTCATTAATTATGAGATTTAATTTAATTGAAATTTTTACCATATATAGTACCTACATAAAAAAATTATGGAAACAATTTACTATAGGTGTATTAATTACACTAGTACACCAGGAGAAAAAAGTTTTGTATGATTATGCATAATTATACAATGTGTGGTGCGCCTCCGCCAAAATTTAAAATTTTATTCATTTAAATCATATTTCGTTTATATCATTCCATACATAATAAGGCATAGGTCTAACTCTAGGCATAATTATACATAATTAAGTATAATCATTAACCAAATTATTTAATATCCAAACCAAATATTTTGTACACACAAATAAACATGTTTTATCCAATACATACAGATAATGAGACAATTACCAGCTTTATTTTAAATAGATAAACTCAATAATAACCCCCGCGTGGCTTTTACTTTATTGAGTGGATAATTATTTATTTTACCCACTCAACTGTCACTTGTCAAATTATTTTCTTGTAAATGTCAAAATTTTTAATAAAAATATGAATTCCTAAGTTATTTATTGGATAAAACCTTGTATGGCACTCATGGGCAATATCTTACTTTACCCACTAGTACCATAAATAACTATTATCAGTGTATTAGCTTTCTATCCCACGCTATCTCTAGACAATTCCTTCATTCCCCCAAAATGTTTGTAGCCTAGATTCTTTATTATTTATGAGTAGTATTCTATACTAGGTCTGCCACCCTTCTTCTAACTTGCATGTCTTAGTATGTGATCTTTTTAACTAGTCCTTTCCAAAAGATATGCTTTTCTTCAATTCTCTTCAAAACGCTCTCGTTTTTGTTATTTTTTTTAACATTTATCTATCCATGTTTTAAAAGGCTTTAATTTGCTTTGATATATTTTACCAAACAATAAACCGAAGTTATAAAAAGTCACGTTTTTAGCTAGAAATTATCCTGGGTCATCTTACCCCTATAGATTCCACTTACCCCACTTCACCATACATAAAATTTAAAAAATACAAAATTAATGTTTTTTCTATTTTACTATAGCCACATATTTTAAAAGGCTCTATTTTTTTAATATATCTTACCAAACAAGTCTATGGTCACTCCTACCCACCTTAATTCACTAAAATTAAAAAAATACCATATTAATGTTTTCTCAACCATTGAGGAAAGTAATATTCAATTGTATAGTACAACTGTTTCTTAAAAACATATTAACCATAATAATTGCTGTACAAATATTTAAACCATTGTTTAAACATAACTTAATTATAGATATTAAGGTTTTTTTTGTTTTAACGGTGGCTTTTTGCAAACATTTCATGGCAATTAATTAACTAGATATCTTTATGGTAAGTAAGCAGGTCAAAAATTTGTAACGGATTGGATTTTTTAGTTAAATTTAATTGTTAACACTTTATGAATATTGCCACTTGCAGTAAAGTGTTCGCGAAAAATTTAATACTCGGGCCAGAAAAGTAGTCTGATGACCATTTTAATTTTATTATTTTCTGCCGGCTATATTTTATATGTCGCACATTTAAATAAAGCTATTTACAATATGTGAAAAAAAGGAAGGTACACTAAAAATCAATTTTTATGGGTACCTAAGTATTTAAAAAACAATCCGTGAAGATATGTAATCTACACATTCCATTATACATTATTCATAGTAAATGGTATATTGCATTTTCCCAAATACTTTAAATAAAATTTTTAAAGCAAAAAAAAAATAAAAAGAACTTAAAAAAAAAAATTTTCAACAATTTTTTTTATTTCCTTTTTGCTAAAAAAAATAAAAAATAAATAAAAAAAAGTAAAAACAACAGGGATTTTTCCCTCATAGAACTTGATTTTTCTTAAAAATTTCAAGTCGGTCGGATTATTCGTTCTTGAGTTATCGTCTTGACAAAAATCTTGCTTATTTTTTCGTGAAACAAATTTATATCCAAGAATTTTTTGTCTAGGACGATTTTTTGAAAATTCGAAACTACCCTATAATATTATTCTAGCGCGCTGTGTAATAATAACATATTATTACACAGCGCGCTATTATATTATAATTAATTAATTTATAATATTTGCCTGTTTTTTTTTTATCCAATGCAAAATATTGTTGTAGTTTTTGCAATAGAAATTATAAGCAATGTCCTTGCAATTCGAGGAAAATTAAGTGACAATTGTTTATAATATTAGAATAGAATAGAATAGAACAGAATGCCTCAAACCAGTCTTGGCATTGATAACTTGATGATGCTTATCAAATAAAATCTAAAAATCAAAAAAATTCGACACACGACCGTCTCGGAGACATAATTCTAAACACCGCCCTTTTCTTGCATAAGTAGACAAATTTATTATTATTGTAATTACACTAAATTACATTAATAAATATGCACTGATTACACTGGCCTACATACATAATGTGAATGAATGCATTTGTACATTATTCATGAAGATAAACCCGAAGAAATGTTTTTAGGAAGCCCTTTTTTAACTTTTTATAAATATAGATAGAAAGTGTACAAATAAAGCAATAAACTACAGTGTTTCAAACAGTTAATAAAAGGAAATTATAACTCTCCTGCACCTTTTTCAGCGAAAGCCCCCTTTTATGACTTTAGTGCCTGGCCTTTATATTTTGGAGACTCCGACAGTCGGTCAAGCGGGAAACCTTATCATGACTATGTTTACACGGGTTCACAGGTAGTTATTACTGCCGTTTTTTATTAACACCTTGTATTTAACACCTTTTTTTAGAGTATTTACGAGAATTCATTAATCGAGAGTTATAAATCAAACCCCCTTGAACTAGGGGGTTCGAGTTAGTAATCGGGATTTATCTGTGTTCAAATGATGTGTAAACGGTGAAGATTTATAAATACCGATACTGTCAACTTAAAACTAAAAAAATAAATAATCATATACTCCCGAATATAAAGCAGCAAGTCTTCTAGGCAGTGTTGTATTTTTGGTTTTTATTTGTAAATAAAGTGTTAACGCTCTCGACTAAACGGATATTAAGAAATACCGTATTGGTAACTACGCTAGTTGTTAAACGTGTAAACGAAGTCATTGTCACACAAAATATACGTCCGTTCAAGTAACACACTTTTTGGAAAATTTGGACCACCCTATGTAACGCATTTTTCCTAATGTTCCTATACCATTTATTTTGAAATTGTAATTATGTACGACGCCTATTAAAAAAATATTAGAGAAAATGTAAAAAAGTTGGCTGTAGCCTGCAAGCCCTCCAGGGCGCGCCAATGCTTTCCTGCTGTTTTAATTGCGTTTTATGCTTTTAGTAAATTTGCAAATGTATGGATAATTATCCTTTTAAGATTCAAGTTGTTAATGTGACAATGTTTAATGGCATAATCCGTTAGCAAATTTCAAGATTATAATAATTTTATTATTATTATTATAATAACTTTTTTACAACACATTTAAAACATAACGGAATCAGGGTATCAAAATTATAAAAAAAAAGTAATACATATTTATTTTTGCAAAAAAAGTTTAATTAAAAAAAGTATAAAAACGTTTCCGTAATTATTATAAAATATGTATAGTTATTTTGCATGCAAATTTTACCTTATTTTGCAGTAAAAATGTCAAGAATTCAGAGTAATGTTTTTTTAATAGAAATAACTACATATTTTTCCCATCGTTTCTTTTTTTAGAAAATTTTAAGAATGATTATTATCGGTTACACTTAAACTAGTTAAACATTAAAAAAAAATGCTACGTGATGGTTTTAATAACATTATTATTAAATATATTAAAGATCAAAATTAAAAGTTAATTGTTTTTTCTTTCATTTGGTTTGAAAGTATGCCTAATTTTGGATTAAAACACTAAGATAAAATGAAAAAAAAATCAATTTTATTTCTTTTAGAGAAAGGAATAATTTTCAAGCACTGCACCGAAAGTAAAACTTTCTGTTCACCTATGGTAGGCGAGTTCTTGTACACTACAGATTTTCAGTGTACACTGATAAAAAGGATTTATTTGGATATGGCCAATTAAATTATTTGATTATGAGCAACAAATTTTATTTGAGTCAAATAAATATTTAGTTCATGTAAACAAATATTTAAATTTTAAAATGATTTATTAATGGGAAAAAAATAGTTTGACAGAAATAAAATTTATTTGTTACATCCAAATAATTTAATTGGCCATATGCAACCAAATATTTAGTTGACACAAATAAACTGTTTTATCCAATACATACAGATAATGAGGACAATTACCAGCTTTATTTTAAATAGATAAACTCAATTATAACCCCCGCGTGGCTTTTACTTTATTAAGTGGATAATTATTTATTTTACCCACTCAACTGTCACTTGTCAAATTATTTTCTTGTAAATGTCATTAAAATTTTTAATAAAAATATGAATTTCTAAGCCTCTCGAAAATTAACCTGCGAGGCGTCAGCTAAGCAGGTTAATTTTCTCATGGGCAATATCTTACTTTACCCACTAGTACCATAAATAACTATTATCAGTGTACGCAACGTGTTCTGAGCTGAGAAAATAATTGGGAGTGTTTTTTGGAAACATATTAACTTCATAAATTGGCAGTTTTTATCAAAAGAGTATAGGAACATTAATCTGTATTTTTATCGTCATTATTTTTTCTTTTTTCTCAGATTTATATTATTTTTATTTCTCATCTATTGTAACAACTCTTCTTCCTAATCCGTATACAATATACCATTGTTTACTAAAAGCTTAACACCTTTTTTACAGGATTTATTCACTTAAATGCACTTTAGCAAACCCGACTTACTGTTCTGTAAATATAAAAAAAAATTCTTAGAAGCCAAACCAATTATAATATCTCTAGAGCTCTGAAATAATGACTGAGACACTGACAATCTACACTAGTATAATTTTCTACTTGTTAAAATTTTTGGTAATATCCTTGGTGCGACTTGATTAATGATCTACATAATTTTGTTTGAAGAAAAATATAGGTGAGTTAATTTTCTATAATACGATATTAAATTAACATACTATGTTAATTTTATTTTTTCCATAGTAGGTATATAATTAAAGCGTCCAAGAACACTTTATTATAAGATGCAATTAAAGGATTAGTAGAGCCACAATCTTTTTGGTAATTAGACCCTTTTTTAACACCAGTCTATGAAACTTAATTTTTCTGAACAACTTTGTTTTATATATTTTTTTTTTTTTCATTTTTATTTGTTATTTGAAGCCAAAAACATTTTTTGTGTAATTTTGTTTGGACTTTTAGGTAAAAAATACGACCAAAACAAAAATTTAACCCCCCTTTTGCACCCAACCGATTTTGCTCAAATACCTACATATCAAATTTTAAGTTTCTAGCTCAAAATGTTCTTAAATTATTGTGGATGTCGGATCGTAGACAGACAGACAGACAGATAACATTTGTTTGCTTATTTTGTTTTTTCTCGACATTTCAGAAAAAAATAAGATGATTTCTGCAACAAAAAAAATGAACAATTGTTTACGAGACAATCAAAATCGACCTAACGACTGGGCTAGTAACCAAATTTCAGATTATAAATACTTCGACACCATTAAAGCTTAGTAATTATCCAAGTCCCGGTATAAAATGCGTTTATCACCTGTCACCGATAAAAAACTCGTTCATTTTTCATCCGAGTAATAATTATTAGAAATAAATAATTTGACGTTTTATTTCTCCGAACAGAAAATAATAGTAATTTCGTAATAATTTAGTAATAGCGCAAGGTCGCAGAAGGCCGTCTGTTTACGTTGGCTTGTTTCAGCGTTACACGCATGCTGCAGTCCTGCTGAAAGATTAGTCCGATCGACAGCTACTTCAAACTTGGCAAAGAATCTGAGTAATAAATAATTTATAAAAAAAAACCCGTTTGATTAACTAAAAAGTATAAAACAAGAATAATTTAAAATAAAATCATATAGGTAGTAACCGTCTGAGTCGGAGGCCCATTCTGCCTTCATATTATTAAAATATTTGTGTATTTATATTGAATTCGAAGGTTTGTATCATTATTATTATATTTAGGATGGCCTCCGACTGCGACAGTTACTATTTTATTTTTATTTTTATTATTCTTGTTTTATACTTTTTATTTAACCACACTGATAAAAAGTATTTATTTGGATAAGGCCAATTAAATTATTTGTTTGTAACAAATTTTATTTGAGTGAAATAAATATTTAGTTCAAGTAAACAAATATTTTAATTTCAAACTGAATTATCTGAAAAAAATTGTTTATTTGACAGAAATAAAATGTATTTGTCACAACCAAATAATTCAATTGGACATATCCAACCAAATATTTTGTTGACACACCAAATATTTTGTTGACACATCATATCAGTGTAGTAATAACGGAAAGATATTTAATAGTGATTTATGGTACTAGTGGGTAAAGTAAGATATTGCCCATGAGAAAATTAACCTGCTTGGCTGACGCCTCGTTAATTTTCGAGAGGGCAATATCGGTTTACCCATGAGTGCCATACAAGGTTTTATCCAATAAATAGCTTAGAAATTCATATTTTTATTAAAAATTTTAATGACATTTACAAGAAAATAATTTGACAAGTGACAGTTGAGTGGGTAAAATAAATAATTATCCACTTAATAAAGTAAAAGCCACGCGGGGGTTATTATTAAGTTTATCTATTTAAAATAAAGCTGTTAATTGTCTCATTATCTGTATGTATTGGATAAAAATATATATATATATATATATATATATATATATATATATATATATATATATATATATATATATATAATACTAGTTTTTTATTTTTTGTTTGAGAAAAATCCGACTCCTGTCATTTTTGGGACGGTATGCGATAAGAACTTAATTAAAAAAAATTTCTAGAATGTCAGTTTTTTCAGAAATAATTTTATACAGTCTATTATAAGCTATAAACGTCCCTATTGTTCTTTGATTCGTTCCTCTTGAGCCAATTTAATTGGTTTAAATACAGCGAATAGGAACTACTGATTGAATTTGTCATGGTTTGTTATGGTTTTTGTTACAAAAAAAAAACTGCAAACCACAAAGGAATACTTTCCCCTATAAGCATTTTTTTCTAACTATTTGGACGTCTGACGCCCACGAAGCTATTTCCACATCCAGTTTTTTTTTTGGCCGATTTTTAGGATTTTTAAAGCTTTTAGGTACATTTTTCGTCAGAATTGTATTCTTGTCGTTTAAATGGGGGGGGACTACGCTGCCCCCCAAAAAAAACAGCAAACAAACGAAAAACCAAAACAAACCAAAGAATTAGGTCATGTGATGTCGGACGTCAAAATAGCCACCTCGTTTAATTAAATATATCCAGGAATGAGAAAAATTCTAGCGCTTGATGTCATTATCTTACAAAGTTCATTCTTCGTATCACCGTTATTCCTGACTTAATTTATATACAGATATAAACTAAAATCCACAAGTCAAAGTAAAATTAATTCTAAAATACGATTATGTCAACGTACAACGTAGTAGGTACCTATTTATTTTCGCGTCCGTAATTTTTCATAATAAAATAATTATATTCTTTGCAAATCTTTGCAAAGTCAAGAAAGTACCGTTTTTTCCTCTTTAATGCTATTATTTGAAATAATTGTCCGAATTACCATGAATACAATTATTCTTTTAAATTATAATATTATAAATAAGTTATAGTATAATTATTATAATATGAAGTAATGTTTTCATTTTACTTGTTTGATCTGGAACCGCTAACCATTTTTATTATCATCATCAAGTCATCACTGATGGCTCATCAGTCCCTAGTCAGCTTTTAAATCCCTAACCAATTCTTTCATTTCCCTTAAATGTTTACAAGTATATCTAAATGTTGGACAGAAAACACATTACGAGAAAATATCGTAATATATGCTTAGTTTAACATTTTGTAAACAGAGATAGGCAGAAAAAAAGTGCTTGGGCTTAAAATATAATACCCATGGTGTAAACTAAGCCATACTGTACTAAACCTTATGAACAAATTTTAACAGTCGACTCGTCGCAGGTTCGAGACCCATCCCTGGACTTCTTTATTTGTTTTTTTTTTACTTTTTTATTTTGCGTTTTAGTTAAATCATTTTACGTCCTTGCCAACTGAACTATTTGACTCGTTTATATATCATCTTCTTTTTCCTGTTTAGTTTCTTTGCAAATGTATCAAGGTTGTTGCTTAGACGTTTTTTACATACTACCATATGCGTAATGAAATTAAGTTTTAATCAGAAGGACATAAAATATGTCATTTAGCAACATAATAAAGATAACTCATGACTATTAATTTTATTTTACGAGAAAATAGATGTTCGACTGTATTAAATCACCCATAAAACATTGCTTTTTATTTGTATGTATTGATAGCCAAGTTATAATAGTTTTAATTAACGTGAATAATCTAAAATAATCATTTGATAATAGTAAAAATATTGGTTATAAGGTTCAAAAACTAAGTAGAAATCGAGGGATAAACCATTGAAATAAAATGTGCACTTAATTTCCTTCTACGAGAATTATCCCGAAATAATTTTGAAAATTACCTAAACAAAATTGGTAAAGATAGATGAGATTTCCTCGGATTTCTTAGAGAGATTGATTATCCATAAGATTTTCTCCAATTTGTACACCTTTAGTAGTTAGGAATTTTTGGTTGAAGTAACATGTTTACATACAGGGTTATTCAGAAATAAGTTCGAGTTTAAGAGGCGATTCTTCGTTAAAAAAATATGAAAAAAAGTTCCTATAAAGGTTGGTGCGGAAATGAGCCCTAAGGGAGATACGACCCTCCTAAGCGTACATCTAAAATATTTATTTATGGTACTAGTGGGTAAAGTAAGATATTGCCCATGAGAAAATTAACCTGCGAGGCGTCAGCCAAGCAGGTTAATTTTCGAGAGGGCAATATCGGTTTACCCACGAGTGCCATACAAGGTTTTATCCAATAAATAGCTTAGGAATTCATATTTTTATTAAAAATTTTAATGACATTTACAAGAAAATAATTTGACAAGTGACAGTTGAGTGGGTAAAATAAATAATTATCCTCTATATAAAGTAAAAGCCACGCGGGGGTTATTATTGAGTTTATCTATTTAAAATAAAGCTGGTAATTGTCTCATTATCTGTATGTATTGGATAAATTAGTTTTTATTTAATATTTCTGGAACCTTATAAACCACAGTAACAATATTTTGCTGTAAAATTTCAGTACTGCAGGGTGATTATACATTAAAAACTGTGAAAAAAAAATCTCTTATACATCTAGGTTTTTTAATGTAGAATCTCTCTGCAGTACTGAAATTTTATTGGTGGATTTTTTAGTACCTATTTTTGATTCTCAGAACGTTAAATTTCAATTTTCTATAAAACGGTTGGCCCTAAAAGTTTAGTTTTTCTCGTTAAATTTATCCGCAATTTATGTTTATTTATTTTCATTTATGTATTAGTATATTACAGATCATAGTAGTTTAACGTTAGGAATCTAACATAAATAAAACTTAACTACTACATTATGTTGTTAAAATCACTTGATTTATACATACTTAAGGTTAGTTAGTTATTACCACTAAACTAATTTAAAAATTTAACCAATAAAGTTTGATGTGTAAATAATTTGACATTTCATTGGTCAAATTCTAAGTGAGTTCAGTGTTAATGACTGGATAATGACTTAGATCATATTTCTAATATTAAAAAACGAACATAAAAACTACAAATAACCAAAAGGTTATATAAACTCTAGTCTAAAAAAAGTTTTTTTCTACCACTGTCTTAGAATGTTAGTCAAATCGCACAAAAAAAACTCTTACGGTGTATGGCACATTCCGTAAGCGGATGACGGTATATGGCACATACAATAAGGGTTTTATTTTTAGCTAAATCAACGAAATAATACACAATTTACTATAAAATGTTAAACTATTAGTTGAAAATTAAATTATAGGATGTAAATTATTGTATTTTATTAAAACTTTTGGTATTATATCATTTATATAAAAATATGAATGTATAAAACTTCAGTCGTAGAAAAAGTAAAGTCCGCAACAGGTGTAGAAAGGCTATTCCTCACTCGTGGACAGCCCCCTCGCCGCTTGGGTGACAAACATTTACTCGTTAATTCATTCTACACTTGTTACAGAATATATTATTTTCTACGACTGCTTTAGAATGTAAGCAAATACATACAATTCAAACACAGAATGAATCCATTCTAGCTCTAGATACAGTATGAATATTCCGTATCAAGTGTTAGAATGAACACATGTAGTGCCATCTCTTGTTTATAAAAGTAAAGAAAACTGTAGCAAAATTAGCAAAAATATATATTTTACCATGAAATATTGAATAATTTAATGCAATTTTAAGTTTTGCGTTAAAATTACATAAAGTTTATTGGTTATTCTTAATATTTGACCAGTTTTTTATCAATTTAGTTCAAAAAATTAAAACTGCTCCATCTATTGTTAAATATTTAAACCTGATATATGTCACAACAATCTGACATAACCTTCAATTTTTGCATTATATTTTTTAATATGTGCTAAAATTAAATAAAAATCTTTTTTAAGTACTGATTTAATAAAATTATTAAATAACATTAATTGCTTTATTTAAAAATATGTGTTTTGTTGCATTTACAATGTCGAGTCACAAAAAAAACATTGTTTTTAACCTTGTCCGCAGTTTAAAGCCATACAGTGTTTCATATTTGCAGTCGAAGAAAAAGTATGGTCTACAACACGTATGGAATAGTCATTCCGCGCTTGCGGAATATTGTCTATTCCATACTAGTTATAGAATATACTAATTCTTGTATTAATGTTAGAAATACAAGAAATAATATACTTTATTCAAGTAAAATACGTTTTTATTTCAACAATAATCACTTATAATAATAGTTATTTTTATTGTTATTCTCCGTGTAGTGTAAATATTTAATACCTACATAAAAGCTCTTTTAGAGTGCTTTTATGATATACCAGTAGAAACTTTTTAAAAGCCCATATGCTTACCAGATCTCGAGATATAATTGTTTATATTATTAAGTATAAACATATAAATGGGTCAATGTTGAACATTATATTTATAATTGTTGGTTTTTCTTGCAATTGTATACAATTCAGACAAGAAAAAAAAACAAATGAGTATTTTTCTCAAGTAAATTAAAATTTATTGTGATAATATCTCTAAAGAAATGAAAAGAATGCCTTTCATTAAAATACACGAAGAAAAGAATTTTAGAAATTATTACCAAAAATTTAGTAATTACAAAAGTAGAAAAGTTGATTTAAAATATTTAACGAATAGATTTTTTAAAATTTGGGCTTAAATTAACAAGTACACTGTAACAAGAATTGATGTAAATGCACAATACACTAGGTTAGACGTTTCGAACCCATCTAGTGTATGGTAAATTTTCTCGTGAGATATAAATATTGTGTAATATTTTATTATACGCAATAATGCCATACAGCTAATGTAATATTTGTGTAAATATACTGTAAAATTACATAGATATGAAAAAAAACCTTAAGAATATGGTAACATTCCTCCAAAAATGTACTTTACTTAAAAAAGGTAATACTACTTTTTTTGTATAAAATTTAAAATTGGATTCTAAAATATTGTAATATCGAATTATAAATAATGTAAATCAACAAACTCTTTTTACAGTGTACCTACATATTTTTGTGGCCAAAGGTGTTTAAAAAAGCAGAGTCATAAGGAAACTAGTATTTTTACGTTTTATATGCAAAATGCTAATTTTTGCAAAAAACTAAATTCTGTCTGTCGGTGACGATTCGACTCGAGAACGGTTTGATATAAAGTCTTCAAATTTGGACCAAAAGTACAAAGTCAAACTTCTTGGCTGGGTTTGTTTGGTAAAAATCTGTAATGGCGTAAAATAGGGTATTTTCCTGTATTTTTTTTTTAAACAAACTGGTTTTGATTCTTTTTATTTATTTATTTTTTTTCTATTTTTTTTTTTCATTTTCGATAAAATAAATATTGTCATAGTAATTTTTTACTGTAAATATTCTTAATATTTTAATAACGGAAAAAAGGTACTTTTCTGATTTAGGTACTTAAATATTCATAAATATTTATATAAAGTCAAAACTACTGCTCAAAAACGGTACCTGTTCATTAGCAGGTACTATAATAATTATAATTGGTACTCAATTAAGTAAACACTACCATACATAAATTAATTAATTTGATAAATTGTTGGCAAGCGTGTACGGCTATATATTATATACAGGGCGATTCAGAAATTACGACGATTATTATAAGTAAAAAAGTTTGAAATAAACAGGATTGACAAAAAAAAGAATGTCCCATTTTTTTACTTCCCGCATTATTTAATGTAATATTCAAAGAGCAAAATTGAGTATTCACTTGTTTTTTTTTAACGAATATACAATTGAGGTAAGATCTTAAAGACAAATTTGATTGTTGAGGCTTGTAAAACCTTGTTAAAATATAGTCAAAATATTTTTCCATTAAAATTATAACTAATATAAGTTTTTCTGAAGTAACGTACCAAAATAATTATATGCAAAAAATAGTACCAACCTTGCAGGGAGCGACCTTGAAAAGGTATATTTCATTGATCCAAAACAAAAGTTGATATTTTATGATATTGAAAAGTATATTTCATTGATCCAAAACAAAAGTTGTATATTTTATCGATTAAAAATAAAAAAGGCAAAAAAATAAAAAAGGCGAGTTCTTTTTTAATAACTAACTTTTTTGTCGAGAAACAAAGCTGTATTTTTAAGCTAGGCTAAAAAAAAGTTGTAATTGTTGACCTCCCCCCACAAAATCTTATTCGCTACGGCCCTGAAACCTTGACAATAATTTAGCAAAATCAAAAAAATAATATCGCGCACTATAATCTTCCAGCGAGTTTAATCCTTATATATTTATTTACGGCCTTCTTGCACTATTACAAGGAAAAATATTAATATTTTCCAATACATAATTTAATATAAAATGAAATAAATAGGTAATATAAATATTAATAAAAATTAAAGTTTAATTTGTTATTTTTTAGGCTACTTAGTTAAAAAAATATATAAAAAATGTACTTAGGTTAAGAAATATTATCTATAGTAGCAAAGCGTTTGTCAAAATTTTGCTAATTTTTAAAGATTCATACTATTATATTTTTTTTAACGAAATTACAATAAAAATGTTTGTGCAATATAATAGTACAAACCTTGCTAGATGTTCAGATACACCAAAAAAACTAAGTCTCACGCACTATAAAGTTTCAGCGTCTAATCCTGAGAGATGTATAGACGGCCTTGTTCGACCTTGCAAGGAAAATATTAATATTTTTCAATAAATGATTTAATACAAAATTAAATAAATAATATGAATATAAATATGTATTAATAAGAATTAAAGTTTGTAAAATTTTAGGCGGTTTAGTTAAAAAAAAAGCATGAAAAAAGGTTAAAAAATATTCTAATTCAATGTAATATACATTGAATTAGAATTTTTATGGAATATAGCGGAAACTGTTTTGGCTATTTTTTAAAGATTTGAAAATGAGATTCACTTTTGGCAGTTTTTAAAAACTAATAAAATTTAATTTTTTAAAACAAAATTATATTAATCACATGCAATATAATAGCACAAACCTTGCTAGATGATCAGCAACACCAAAAAAAAACTAAATCTCACGCACTATAAAGTTTCAGCGTCTAATCCTGAAACATGTATAGACGGCCTTGCCCGACCTTGCACTAGTACGAAAAGCCAAAGTCACTTGCACACAGAACTGCTCGCGACCACTAGATGCAGATTCCACCGCTTGCTACGATCTGGTTAAGTACCACTCTGTTCCGCGTAGTACTAAGTACCACTCGAAAAAATGCGTGTTTTCGAGTAAAAGCAGTGTAGTCTGAGATCGCGGTGATACTATGAGGGAAACAAGTCCGCCATATCGTCTTATACGACGATATGTAGGAGGAGGGGGTTTTAGTTTTTATTATTGTTTAAAACAAATATAAATATTTGTTTAAAAAATTGTACGACTAATTGCGAGCTGCATTATTTAGCCCTTTTGATCACTAACCCCACTTCGATTAAAAACATTTCAAGCTGAGAACTTTGAGTAAGAAAGAAGGCAAAAATGTTCTTTATCCAATACATACAGATAATAAGACAATTACCAGCTTTATTTTATATAGATAAACTCAATAATAACCCCCGCGTGGCTTTTACTTTATTCAGTGGATAATTATTTATTTTACCCACTCAACTGTCACTTGTCAAATTATTTTCTTGTAAATGTCATTAAAATTTTTAATAAAAATATTAATTCCTAAGCTGACGCCTCGCAGGTTAATTTTCTCATGGTAAATATCTTACTTTACCCACTAATACCATAAATAACTATTATATGCTGACTTAAAGGCAATAATAATTATAATTAGGTATTTTTTATCGCTTATTTAAGTTTCTCCAGTTGTTATATGCAAGAAAGATAATAGTAATTTATGATACGAAAGAGGAAACTAGGATATTGCCCATGAGAAAATAAACCCACGAAGCAGTAGGCGGAGTGGGTTAATTTTAGAGAGGGCAATTGGTAATTGTCTTATTATCTGTATGTATTGGATAAAATATATTAAAAATATTAAATTTTTAAACGCGAGGTGGACTACCTTAACCATAACATAATTTTTAACTATATATTGATTATTCTACCAAAATTACATTTGAAAGTGAACTTGAAAACATTTTTCTAACTGTGGCAATAATATAAATACAGAAAGAATATAAATGAGACGGATTTGGATTTACTTTTCTTTTGGCATAATATCGCATAATATATTCTTACATTCAATTTTACGGTTTTAATAAATATTAATATTTACTATTTATTCATTATTATAATTATAATTATAATAATATAATTTAATGGAGACAATAAACATAATATCGCTGGCTAAGTTCTATTAGATCGTATCTTATACAGAGATAAAGGTATTCCTTGAACCAAGGACACGTGTCCTTGAATGAAGAACGGGGTTTTAAATGAAGATCTGCTCCCTTTATTCATTGGTTAAAAAAAATGCAAGCCTTGAAAGAGAATATGGCTTAGAACATATCAAAAGACACGTGTCCTTGGTTCAAGAAATCCCTTTTTCCGTAATATATTTTTTTTATTTTTTTTAGCCCCCATGACTTTTTAGTTTTTATAATGAAAGTTAAAAGTTATCTACTATGTACAATAAACTCCCACTTTCCCACTAAACCAGATGACGTCCCCGACGTACTATCGACGTCAGGTCATATTTGTGACGTCATACATATTATAACCAGTAATGTTACGTCCCTGGGCTGTGACTTATACACGTCACTGGGACGACAGCAAGACGTCATAATTTGACGTAATGTAGTTAGTGCCCAATAATTGACTACAAAAAGACGTCTTTTGGTTTCCTGGGTTAGGTTGAAAAAAGTTAACGATTTAGGCCAAAAAGGAAGTAGATACTTGTTTTAATTTGTATTTTATTCTTAGCGCGTTAAAATAAAGAAAAAAATAATAAAAAAAAACATGAGAAGCATAATTAAATCTACATTTAATGCAATTCTAATATTTTTTTACAGTTCATAATATAATGAATCTAACTATTAACATAATTTGTATTTAACAAACATATAATTTCACATATGCATCACCTAAATAGGCTTAAATAAGCTTTTTAACGACCTGAAAAAATGGCTTGTTATTATAAATCTATTAGTTTGTTTTCAGCCTGAGCCAAAGTTCAGCAACTAAGAACGAAAAGGGAATGATAAATAGCACCGGCACACAATAGTATATTATGCACCGAGTACGCGAACTTAGTTTTTAGTGCAGAGAGTGCTCTGAAATGGTTTGCGTCGAGGTGCGTATACTATTTTTCCTACGACCTAAAATTCAAAAAGCGCAAAAAATTTTCTTAAAATTAATTCTATTAATTTGACGTTATGTGTTTGACGTTCATCTGTTTTCTGACAGCAGTTATGTAAAATCAGCTGATTGTCACTTTCCAACCGTTGTCATATGCAACGGGTGGAAAATGGGCAATAACTACTAACTAGGTGGTAGGAAAAAAAATTAATTAATGTTAATCAGAAGAAAAAAATTATATGGTTAAAAGTAATTGACATTTTTTATTTTTGGTGGGCCTGTTTTTTAGACGGCCATGCACAAGAGTGGAAAACATTTTCCCTTTGAGTAATTCACAATTTTTTTCCTACGAAAGTAAAAAACCGGAGTTCATTTGAAAAAAAATGTTTTGTTTTTATTCCTTGTTTCGTATAATTTGAGAATAGTTTCACAATAATAGTGCAATCAAGTGTGTAGACACCATATCGCGTGAAAATAATTTAGAAGAAAATGTACGAAGGTACAAATTATCAGTTCAGCACCTTAGGGAAATGCGTTCAATAATTGTGTCTTATTTGTCTCAAAGATGTTCTTGTTTTTCACTTATTTTCAAAACGCACGAGTGTATTATTTTAAAACGTACCAGTGTATTATTTTTTTACAGTGCTGTAAAGAAACAACAAGCAAATACGCATTCAGTTGTATACTATTCACCGTGGATGGTATATTGCCTTTTCCCAAATAACGCAACTAACGCAAAATTTAACATTTTTTTTTTCAAAAAAATTTCTTTTTTCAAAAAACGAAAAAATCTACGGATGAACCGCTGACAAAATTTTCTACACCTTTAGGAAGAAATCTTCAAAGATTTCCTCGTTACCTTCAAAGATTTCCTCCAATTTGTACACCTGTATTCCTCTGCGGTGTACCCCTCGGAAAAAAAATATCCAAAAAGAGTTTATTTTCGTGATGGAGAAATTTTTAAAAACAATATTTTTTTTCAAAAGAATTAATTTTTTCAGAAAACGACAAGCATTTTTTAAAACAAATTAAAAAAAGGGATGTTGCCCTCATAGAAATTGATTTTTTCCTGATCGCCGATGGGATTATTCGTTTTTCAGTTATCGTGTACACAAAAAACTTGAAATCGGACGGACGGACGGACGGAAGGACGGACAGACGGACATTTAAAAAGTTTCTTTTTTCACGTAACACATTTGTATCCAAGAATTTTTTGTCTAGGCGTTTTTTGGCGATTTTTTTCCTACAGTGTGAAATATATATTTTTTACAAAAAATTATATTTTTCTGAACTACTAGACCAACAATTAAGCGAATAAGCTAATTTAAGCCACTCCAGATTTAAAATAAAAATTGAAATAAAAAATTACATGACCTGTCAACAATTGCCAAATGTTGTTGTTGTTCCCAGAACTGATTTTTAAATCGAAATTAGTAACAGGGTGTTTAAAAATCGAAAGTTTGATTCATTTCCGGTGGAACCGGATGTCAAAAAATCCTAAATTATACATAATATAGCTCCTGCAATTTCACGATCCTGCATAAAAAGTTAAGGGGGTGAACCACCTTCCTGAAACACCCGGTATAGTTCTTTTGTTGGAAACAGTATTTTTTGTGAAAAATAATTATAAGAGAAATAATTTGTTGGTTGGCAGGCTGCCAGAAGCAGCATGCTGCTAGCAGAAGCATTTTCAAATAATTATAATTAAAGTGCCCAAATAGTTATTTGGGAACTTTAATTATGACATTGTAGTGTTAAAGTTAAAAGATATGCCCCATGGCCTCGAGGCAAGCCGCTAAAATTACAGTTACATCAAAAAATCTGTATTTATAGTATCATAAATAAAAGTTGCCCATTTTAAACAGAAATTTATATGCACAGAAGTTCACTCTGCAAGCATTCATCAATTTTCACATTGTCCCAGCGCTTTGTAATTACGTTACATTACTTCACAATTAATTTTACTTTTCACAGATTAACTTTTTATGCGTTTTTTTCCTTTTCATTGGCGCAGGCCAAGATTCGCAAAAAATATTAATTTAACTTTATTTGTTACAGATCAAAAGTTTATTCAGTACACTGTAAAAAATAAATAGAATTAAAGGTAATGTCTTGCCATGCAGTTACAAGTAACATTTACGAGATTTTACATGTAATTTTACAATTTTATATGAATATTACATGTAATTTAGATGTAATATTCATATAATATTGTAAAATTACATGTAAAATCTCGTAACTTTTACTTGTCTCTGCATGGCAACACATTACCTATGATTCTGCATGTAAATTTACTTGTTTATTTTTTACAGTCAACTCTGTAAAATTTACCAGATATTACATGTAGTTTTACATGTAATATGCATATAAAATTTTAAAATTACATGCAAAATTGTAAAATTACTTGTAAAATCTGTAAAAAAATGTATCACATTTACGTGCAGAATAATGTGTAATTACATATTTATTTTTTACAGTGTAGCATTTAGGGCATGCAGGTCTATGGAAATGCGAGAGAAATTCTTACACGTGACGTCATTATCTCAAATAAGTAATCGTTCATATATGAATATGAGATATATCTCAATTATATAAAAAATGCTGAAAATATGAAAACTATCAAGTAACTTCTTATGCGCCTATGATTTATTTGTAGTTTTGAATACAGAATTACAAAAAAAAATCATAAGAGAAATATAAGGGATATCCGAATACATGACACCATTATCTCAAATGAATAATCCTTCATATCTCCATTATTCCTGCAACGATTTTAATGAAATTTGAAATATTAAATGGGAGTTATCAACTAACTTCCTGCGGGCGCCTATGATTTTTTATGTATTGTGTTTAATGCGAAATTACAGGAAAAATCATAATGCCTTTATGATATAAACATGGGAAAATGAATAAAACAGGAATTACTTCCTAGATTGCAGGAAAGTAAATTAAGCATATGATTAAATTCATTAGTTAATTAGCGAACAACTTGTGCTATTCACTTTTTTATCAGGTTTCCTGCGAAATTAGTACACAGTATCTATCGACACCCACACCAGATAAAGTTGCAAAATTTTGACGTAAATGTAGTCTATTATTGTATGTAAAAAACCGTAAAATTCGCATTTTTTTTTTCTTTTTTTTGTTTTTTTGTTTAGAAAATTAATTTTATTTATTTTTTTTTAGTTTATAGTCTCAGCTGAGAATTTTATACAAAGAGTCTGTGGTCGAATTATTTATTTTAAAACGAAACGAAAAGAAAATTTAGTCAACCTCTTTCACGTCAAATCCTTAAAATATGTAGTAGGTCTAAAATTTTATTTGGACTCAGGAGAGAATTTTTTATCAAAATATATTAATTTTACTGAAGATTTGAATTTAGAAGCAAAACTTAGATGGGAATACACCTTTTAATAGTAAAAAAGTAGCAAGTATAAGATATTATAAAAAGTAAGCAAAAAAAATTCTTATAAAAAAACCCATTTTCAGCAACCATTTTAAAAATGGTTCCCTATTAATTTTGAATTTGGTACCGTTGAGTTTGCCTATCATTACTCATAAAAAAACACAAATCTTACGATCTATGCCTAATGCCAAAAACAGGCTGTTTTACAGGGTTGTCTTTTAACGTTATTCACCTTAAAAATTAAATTTTAATGAACAAGTTCCAGGGCGACTATATTTAAAAGTTCAAACATTTTTTAAGATATAACACTATTGGCAGGCGAACTCCGTATACTATAGAAATCTATTATTCCCCGTAATTCTGTATATGACTGATATGAAAAAAAATAGCGGTGGGCCCCCATGGGGTACCAGTCATATGTACAATTGCGGCGATTGATAGAATTTTATACACGGAGTTCGCTGCCAGGAGCATCATCTCATGAAAATTTTGTGAACTTCTAAATATGGCCGTATTGAATTTTACTGAAAATAACTCTTTATCTTAAATTGATACAACTTTAGTTTTATTCTTGTCCAATGCGGGTGTTGATATAAGATATTTTTTGTATCAGTTCACACCATAATGCATACCAGTCGTTGCTAAATATGGATAAATGCTAAAGACATCAAGAATATACTTAGGGGACAGATAAAAATTAACCAGAAAAAAAGTGGTTTGTGGAGAAGTAGATCAATTTATTTACCTAGTTAGTAGTATATTAGTTAATATTAATTTAATACTAATAATTATAATTAGTGTAGTATTATACAGCAGATAGACGCGAAAAAAAGTCCAACCGAGAATAGATTATACAACAAGGTTTCATGTCAATTAAAATTGTTTTTGTAAATCGGGAAACTGTACAACAGTGAGACATTCAAACCAAGTAGTAGGTAACAGCTTATAGGCTGTAGAGCATATATGCTCTTTGTATTTCAAAAAAGTCCAATATCACAAGAAAAAAGGGTTTTTATATTAATTTTCATATTATCGTCAAAAATTTAGTTTTATTTTTACATTCTGTAAAAGATCCAACCAATTGGAATCAAACATTTTGAAACTGATATAAGAAAACGTACCACATTTGAAATTCTACTGTCAAATCTTTTGACAATTAACCTTACTTTTTGCGAATTGTTTGTTTGAAATATTTAAAATATTAAATATTTTATATGTTATTTTATATTTTATAAAAAATTTATTCTTACATTGTAGGGAATAATAATGCTTATCGGCAACGCCGCTCATATTCCGCTTGGCAACCGCGGAAAAAAACGCCTTGATTTTTAAATTAGATACTTTTATTTGTCAGCGTTAGTACTTGGTGCAGAATTGACTTAGTCTTAACTTTGGAACCTGAAAATACCTACCTGATATTAGGTACATGGTTTTTCGGACAATAAAAAAATTGACTATTTCATTTTCAACATTATAATTTAATTATTATTATAATAATCAATAGTAGATTCGAAAGTAAATAGCAAATAAAATAATTGGTGCAAGAGAAGGATATGAAAAAACGACTCTAACAACCAAGATGTGCATTTTGCAGAAGCTATAGACCTTTAAATTGTCTTTCTTAATTTATTACAATAGGACCATCCCCTGCAAAAAGGAGCTATGTCACAAATTCATAAATTTCTCTATTTTTCTTTCGAAAAATGCCTGTAGGTTTCTGGAGTAAAAAATTTATAAATGAAATTGTTGAAAAAAATTGGAGTTAGTCCTCTTTTGCAGTAGTTGGTTCAGTTGTAATGGACAATGTAAATTATTTTTTTCAAAATTGGAATAGCTTTGTTTATGAACACTGCTAACCTCGTTTTCGTGTAGTAACTGAAGCAACACAGGCCGATATTTGAATGCCATGTTTTTCTTAGTATACTCTTCGTTTGTCAAAAAAGGCATTTAGCATTTTAAGGATGTATTTTTGAACGCATGAAAAATAACAACAATAAAAAAATAAGAAATTAAAAAAGTAAAAAAAGGTTTTTTATTAAAAAACAATCCCATCCGAGAACTTAGAACCCCTTTCACCCCAGTCGGTTTTTCAAGGTATAGGGACTTATACCAGATTAAACTTTTTATGGAAAATCCCGTATACGAATGTGGATATTTTGGTAATTTTTTATATACCTAAAAATATCCGCATGTGGATACAATGGAGCGGAAGGGGATAATTTAAAGTATACCTATGATCCAAGTTAAAGTTTTTAATGCTTTTGCCAGAGGTAGTTTTTAAGGGGGATAAATGGAAACATATAAGCCATTAAAAAACAAAATTCAAATATAGGAATATAAAATTTGAAAATAATTCTTCCTTCTTCCTGTAAGCAGTGAAGAGTAATCATAATCCTATATTTATTTAAATTAAGTGCTTAAAAGTTAAGCACATTAACTTCACATGAATACATAATGCTATTGTATTCAAAAAAAAGGTATCTGCTCAACGAACATAATCAAAAAAACGCTAATTATAACTTAATAGTTAAAAATATTATAATTGCTGGCATAATTTAATAAAATTTAATCTATAAGCTTTCTCTGATGGATATATCCGGGTTTAGGTTGTTTTAAGGGTCTTAGACCCACGGGTTTGTTATTATTAAGGCCCGTAAGTGGACGAGCAATTTTTACAAAATTTGTATTGCGTTATTGTTTAAATATTAAGCTATTACCGTGCTTTACTTTGCCAATTAATGGGTTATTTTCAACGAACTAATAACTCTTCTCTCTAGAATAGGCATTTCATTTGTAAAAACTGACAAAAACGTAGCCAACATATACATTTGTCTGTCTTACTCGCACAGCTTTGTTTTAACAGATACAACAATAACAGTTACTGGTAATTGTTATTGTTCAGGCTATTCGTTTACAAACAAACCGAGATGTTGGCGATACTTAATATTAACGGTATGCGTATTCTAGAAAGAAGAGTTGTTAGTTCGTTGGTTATTTTTTAAACATTAATTCTTAAATAAACTTAATAACTGCTTATTTTATGCTTTACATATGCATATTATACATTGGGCAACCTATATCGTTATAAGTAATATTATTTTTGTTAAAAGTTGGACTAACGGATAAAAAATTCTTCTCACGTTTAATTTTTTTTTAACTCGTAATTTTATATAATAGTCCACGTACCACTTTCTTTGAAAATATATTTTGTACTTAAGTAGATTTTTAAGTAGATAGTGAATATATACTGCAAATATAAGAACGCTTTCCAGTCCAAAAGAAATAAAAATTACTTTTCTCAAGGTCTTTCAACAAAAAAAAAAGTGGCACGATAACTCGAGAACGGTTTTAGCTAAAGACTTCAAATTTGGATCATAGGTTCCTGATAAAAAGTTCTCTGCTGGGACAATTTTTGTTAAAAATCGGGGTTGAGTTGGGGGGTCAGATCATACATATATACATAATGTAATGTAATATGTCATCAATTTTAAATGCCGATATTTTGCTTAGTATTAGGCCATAGTCATAAAGAAAAACCGCTCCTATCGTATTTATATTTTTATTTTATTTTAAATAACAAATAAATTTGATGGACAATTGTCACGAAATAAAATTTATTTAAATTTCTTAAAACGCGTATCGAAATTTGAACACGAACCACTTTCTTCGAAAATATCTTTTGTATTGTTTAAATTTCTAAATAGATAATGGTAAAAAAATCATCCCGCTTTTAGGTTTAATTGCCGAAACCGCAGTATATATTACTTTTCAGTTTTTTTTTTGCTTACAAAATTGATAATAATATTTTTTGCTTCGGTTTAATTTAAAATTAAGTAGGCTAGACTTTATGGTATAAAATGTACGACCGTGATAAAAAGGTCCATTTTGTTGATAGTCAGGTATGCCAGAAAAATATTGATACCAACAGCAGTATATTTCTAACGTAACTCGAGGGATACTTGTTCTTATAAAAAACTTTTTCTATTTTGCGACTCTTATAAGCTCATAATCACGCGCATTTTGCGTGTTCTTATAGGCCCATAAGAGTTCTGTACTTTTTGTTCTTTTGGGTTGGCAACAGACCTGGCCTATCGCTTGACGTTTTCCGTGCAATGTCGCTTTAAAGTTGAATTTTCTACAAAATTTTGTGTTTAGGTTATTTTTACCATGTTATGGCTTGGTTAATTGCAGTAAAAAATAGAAGAGATGACTATAAAATATATCAAAATATCATTTGTTCTTAGAATTTTAAACATGGTGTAAACTGTAATGCCAATCCAAAACAAAGATCAGTCATCAATTTAAATGTAAGTTTTTTTAAATTTTAGAGCAAAATAAAAAAAATTGTATAAATGACTCGTTTCATGACACGTTTTTAGCGCACTAGTACTTTAGAAAACTCGCCGCAAGCGGCTCGGTTTCTAAACTTCTACTCGTGCGCTAAAAACGTATGTTATGAAACTAGTACTTTAATATACTAGTTTCCTTGTCTTTTGATAAAAATTCACAAGTTTTGGCGAAACTCGTTGGGGACTCGACTATGTTCGTTCTAAAATTTCGAATGACCTTAATAGATCAGATGCCCAAAAGACCAACCTCGATTTTATCGCAGTGTCATTGTATCGACAAATCCGTATGTTTTCTTTTGGACGCGTAACAATAAAATGAATGTTATAGTTTATTTTTTGTTTAAATAATAGATAGGCAACGAGTAAAGTGGATTGATTAAAAAGGTGATTGTTAAACAATTAATCAAGTATGTATTTAGAAGATTTTTTTCTGGTTATAGAGTTAGTGGGTCTTATTTGATCTCAATATTTTCAATTTTATTATTATTAATATACATGTATTATTATTTTAATATTAATAAATATGTTATATTGTAAACAAGCCGTAAAATATTAATTATTTTACATTTTTGTATGGTATACTTTTACTTTTTCCTAGATCTTTAGAAATGTAGATTTAAGAAACATTTAGGATAATAATTGTATATATTTGTTTTTCAAATTGCGAATTTAACGCACAAAATTTAAAAAATATTACAAAAATGTGAAACGGGACCTTTTCTAGACGGGTGGAAAAATGAGAAAGTTTATAAAATCAGATATCAGATTGACTTTTTCTGTATTATTTGACCCACCATATTTTTTGTAGCTTTATCGGATTGTTTTTTTGTCCGCACCATTGTCAGAAATTTATTAAAAGAAAAATTAATTTAAATTAATTTTACCTATGATTTAAATTTTGTTAGTGTCAAAAAGTCTAATGTAAAAATATGTCAACATTTATTAAAATGCCTATATCTCGAAATAACCTGGTTATGCATTGTGCCAGGACCTGGTTATCAATGGTTGTAAATTTGTATATGTATTTAAATAAAAAACAAAACAAAAAAAACAGAGGTCGTTGTTTTAAAACAAAAAAATCTAAACCGTTTTTATTATTTACATCCCTAGTCCTACTATAAATAATAAGTGAGATATCGCTAAAAAGTTATAAGGTTTACATACAGAACGACAGACAGACAAGCAGCCAGACAGGCAGACAGACATTTTTTTAAAACCCATTTTTTTCTTATTTTCTCGACGTTTCATGATATTCTTAAGCCGAAAATGCAAAAAAATATATTTTTCGGTGTCACCCGTAAAAGACAGAAAAATACAGAAAAGTACAACAAAAGTCAAAAAAGCCAGGTTTTTCCGGAAAAAGACACGTGTCCCGGCCTTTTCCTACATCGCTGATTTATGGGTAAACCAACCTTAACGTATCGCCAAAATTTCTTAAAGTAAAACTAATTTAAATGGATTTTTCATTACGTTGCAAGCGTTGGTTCACAGAATCACGTTAAAAAAATAGGCGCCAAAAATAATACTTTCATAACAGAAAAAAATTATCACATATTTTGGTAAATAGACACAAACTTTCATCTATTTATCTCCAGATTAAAGAAGAAAAAAACGTAATTACTACTTATCATAGTATGAAATGCGTCAAGGGCAAAAAGGCTTCTAGATTAATTACTATATAACAAGCGTAAACGAGAAAGTATCAGAAACTAACTTAAGTAAGCCTGAAGATGTGTATAATGCTTCGCATGCCATAGCATACTCTTCACTGGGGATAGTAAATTGCGTTTTCTGTCAATAATCTTTCAAAAATATATCTTTTTTTTCAAAACAATAGGGTTCTTTCTCTCATATTTTTTTTTCCTGAAAATTTCAAATTGAGGACATTCCGTTTTTGAATTAACATTTTGTTGACTAAAAAAAAACACCAAATTCTTAACTGTATCCAATTTTTTACAAGTAGAGAAAAAAGGTCCTTCACCTTTAAAAAAATACCCAACTATACTACTCCAATTTTACCAACTGTGATCCACTTTTCCCAACTACAGAAAAAAGCTTTACCCCTGGCAGAATTTACTGGTCAATTTCCCAACTAACTATACCCCTCAATTTTCCCAACTATTCTACCAATTTCCGAAATATACCACTCAGTTTCCGAAATGTGCCACCAATTTTACCAACTGAACAGTGGATTTTCCCAACTCGAGCGTGGTTAGGGGGGTGGCGCCACGACCTACCCCCCTATGGGAGCACCCCTGTTTAACACACTAACAAATTCTCAGTTTATTAACCTAACTAAGGCGGTCGCAGCGTGATCTTTGTAAGGGACGGGTGTGACCGCTTTGGCGGATTAATTCCAGCATTAGCATGGCAATCATTGATATGCACAGGACTTAACTAATTTTATTTTTTATTTTATGTAATGTTGTGAAAGTGTTCGTTTAATTGTAAAGTTTTAAGTTAGTCGTGATTATTAATATGTGATGTTTTATTTAACTTAATGTATTTCGTTGTACACGTGGATATTTTTTTATGAATTTCAAAGAGATAATTTTATAAGTTGGCGTCTGCGCAAACATCACTACAGAGTGAGACGGTTTTGCGTAGGCCGAAAATTATACTAGATGGAGCTGGCCAACTACCCAAGGGGAAAAGCCATACTGGAATTGGTTTGGAACCTAACTAAGGCAATAATTTCTCTTTGTGACCGCGAAGAGTGTAAAAATACAAAGGATGAAATGCAGATCGTATTTAATTCTAAGAATTCAGTAAAGCGGTCTTTAAATCTAAAGCCACTTATTTTAAAAACAATTAATGGGTTGAATATCAAAATAGTAGTACCTTCCCTGGTAGAAAATAACGTTTTCCTACGATCCCCTTTGAAAATGACATTTAGCACACTCTTTTATTCTTTAGAAAACGCCTCATATTACACTAGTTTGATATTTATGTATGTAGGTTTGCCTATTTTTATATAGACATTTATGTTGTAAATTCTACGAATTTTATTCAACTCGTTCTGTATTTTATTTTTCACCTTTCATGACAGCATTTTGACATTTTTATGTTTTTAATCCAAATATTTCTGTTTTTCATGTCAAAAATAAAAACTATATATAGTTATAACCTTACTATTTTGACCAATATAACTTGAGATGATTTATTATTATTTTTTTTTTCTAAACCTAAAGATATGACGTTAAATCAGAACAATAAAGTATGAATTAAATTATTATAAATGATATACCAAATTGAAAAAGAAAAAACACATATTTTTCAACATAAATCCAACGTTGTTAAAATGTTACTTTAACTAAAACTTTATAATAGAATTTCGCAGTAGACACTCATTTATTTAAGTTAAAAAAGATGTATTTTTCTTGATATATTGGTATACTGAAATATAACGCCGTCATTTAACATTGCGCGTTCATGTCTTTGCATTAATTTTATGCGGTAGCGCTAGGTGCCTCCT